>VXAY01004622.1:299-93824 GCA_013399855.1 Oxyruncus cristatus
CCGGGCCCGGAGCCGGGGCGGACGTGGAGCCCTTCTGTCGCTGCCGCATGGAGCCCTCACTCGGCTGCGGAGTCACAGGAACACGGAGTCAGTTGGGTTGGAAAAGACCTCCGAGATCACTGAATCCAACCTATGACCGAACACCACCATGGCAACTATACCATGGCACTAAATGCCACCTCCACTCTTCCCTTAAGCACCTCCAGGGACGGTGACTCCCTGGGCAGCCCCTTGCAAAATCTAATCACCCCTTCTGTGAAGAATTTCTTCCTGATGTCCAACCTAAACGTCTCCTGGCACAGGTTGAGACTATGTCCTCTTGTCCTATCGCTAGTTACCTCGGAGAAGAGGCCGACCCCGACCTGGCTACAGCCTCCTCTCAGGGAGTTGTAGAGAGTGATAAAGCCATCCCCCGAGCCTTCTCCAGGCTAAATAATCCCAACTCCCTCAGCCACTCCTCACAGGACTTGTGCTTCAGCCCCTTCACCAGCCTCATTGCCCTTTTCTGGACACAGTTATGCAGAGATCCACAAGCCTAGTTCTGCGTTGCTCCACATCCAACAGTTTCCCACTGTTTCAGGGACATAGGAGCTCTGCTGCCTCCCTGAGAAGCACTTAATCACTCTTGAAGGTGCCGGGTGATGTCCTGGGACGAGGGCTCGCAGAGCAGATTTGGTTTGGCTCCCTGCCTTGCCTGAAGATAGGTCTGCGTGATGCTGGTCAGCCTCTGGTCCAGACCAGGGGAATCTCATGGACTGACATCAGCCTCTGCTGCATGCTGCCTACCACCTGCCCCAAAACTCGTGCATTTGCAGTCTGGGTTGAGGTGTCCCTGCTGTTGGGGATCCTATGGCAGATGGCCTGTGGTCCTGATGTGTCCCCAAGCTGCCTGAGATCCCAGCTAGAGGAAGAAAACATGAGTCTGAGCTGAGCTGAGGGGCTGAGACATCTTGTGCAGCACCTCCCTAGTACCTGACTTGCAGCTGAGGGAGCTGTGGTTGTTTAGCCTGAAGAAAAGGAGGTTCATGGAGGACGTTATCACTCTCTACAACTACCTGAAAAGACGCTGTAGTGAGGTGGGGGGGTCGATCTCTTCTCCCAGGTAACAAGTGACAGAACTAGAGGAAATGGCCTTGAGTTGTGCCATGGCAGAGCTGTAAAACCTGAACAGATGGTGGTGCTTGGAGCAGGCTAGGAAAATGGGAAAGGAAAGACAGGGGGAATAAGGATCAGGAATCAAGTCGGGGGGGCTGGACTGGAGAAGGGACACANCTTCAGGAAAGGGTGGTCAGGCATTGGAACAGGCTGCCTGGGGAAGTGGTGGAGTCACCATTCCTGGAGGTAGTTAAAAGACATGTAGATGTAACACTTAGGAACATGGTTTAGTGCTGGGCTTGGCAGTGCTGGGTTGATGGTTGGACTCAATGATCTTAGAGGCCTTTCCAACATAAATGATTCTATTATCACATTGCCTGCTTTGTTTTGCACCATTTGACTTGGAACCCAAGCTTTATTTTAGGTCACATCCTCCATCTGCTGCAACTCTCCCCACAGAGTGAGTGTGAGGGACAGGGTAAGAACATAATTGTGACAAGGGAACCATCCTGTGGAGAAAAACT
The DNA here is from genome assembly GCA_013399855.1 of Oxyruncus cristatus. Lineage (NCBI taxonomy): Eukaryota > Metazoa > Chordata > Aves > Passeriformes > Cotingidae > Oxyruncus > Oxyruncus cristatus. Next base: position 1,919 of record VXAY01004622.1, read on the forward strand.
CCCAATCCTTCTTCCCTGTTTGTGTCCCCTGAGCTGTAAAACCTGAGCAGATGGTGGTGCTTGGAGCAGGCTAGGAAAATGGGAAAGGAAAGACAGGGGGAATAAGGATCAGGAATCAAGTCGGGGGGGCTGGACTGGAGAAGGGACACATGAAGTGAGGTGGCATAAGTGCCAATGGATGGGGTACCTGATGGCTGTGCAGAGCACACTCTGGGGAGGGAAACTGCTGGTCAGAGCAAGGAGAATGCCTGCCAGAAGCAGATCCCCATGGCCCTGGGCGATTTCTCTTATCTTACTCATCTGTAGCAGGATTAAGGGGAGGGCTGAATCAGTCAAACCCTCACAAAGAGGGCAAGAAATTACCTTCTTTTTGGCAGGGAAGTCAGTCTAAAAAAGATCTTCGCTTTTAACAAATGTTAACCAAAACACCTTGAAGAAAAAGCTGCTGTGTTTTCTGGTTGGATGGTTTTTGGGTGTTGTGGGGGTTTGTTTGTTTGTTTGATTGTGGTGGTTTTATCTTGGGAATGCAATAAAAAACAAAACTGAAAATTTAAAAAAGAAGTTATAAATATTCCTTTTTGAGACCTTGCCTGTGATAACATGATATTGCCTCAGGCCTCTCTACAACAGTTGAGGAAATAGCATGCAGGGGAGAAAACTTTGGAAAACATTACTACTGGCTACACAGAGAACAAATATTCATCACATTGGGTTTTGCTCTATACCATGCCATTTAAAAATGTCAGGAGAGCTCTCTGGGAATTTTAATCCAATTTTGGAAATACATAAATAGAGGTTGACTCAAGACCAAAGGAAATCTCTTGTGTTGCACTTTAGATGTCTCCTAAGTTGACTACAGAGGGAGGATTTTGAAGAGTCCTCTAGTAGAGCTGGAAAGAGTGTGGATTCACTTTCAGAGTTGATGTTATCATTTCCCTCTGTGGGAGGCGGAAGGTAAACCTTCAAACAGGTAGGCCTGACATATGCAATGGAGAAAAATTAAGTCTGAAGATGTAGATTTCCAACACAAGGTCTACACTTCAACTGATAAATGTTAGTAATGTGTAAACTGAAAGGGAGTAAAAACCCAGGAAAATGAGGTAGCTCATTCCCTCAAGAAAAAAACAACACAGCACATGAAATCCCCACAGGGTAGTAAATCCCTCAGACTCTGATTAAAATGATTTCTTTAAGCTAGCAGGATCTACTTAGAATTAAGTATCAATCAAGGAAGGGCTTCACGTGGTGCCATGAATACTCATTTTCCTCTGAAGAACTACTGAGTGAATGGGCCACATATCTTTTTCTACCACAGGCTGTTTCATTTTCCCCTCCTGGTGTTCTCCTGTAAGTAGTGGTATTTACTTCATCTCCAAACAGGAGTAAGTATTTTCTCTCAGTGCAACACAATTGAAGCCCAAAGATCTTGTGTTTATGAACATTGCACAAAAATTATTTAAATGTGTACTAAAATGCAGATAAATACGTTTAAACATACCTCCATAGTAGCTGTGTGATTGCAGAAATTATTCCCATGCATGAGAATATTTGGAAACTGAAAGATTACTTTTTCCTATAGACTTGTTGCAAGTTGGATATTGTCTGCTTGAGGCACCATGTCTAAGGTCTCTTGGCCTGGTCCAGTGGAGGTGGGATGCAGAGAGACTGTAACTTAAGAATTACACTAACTGCTATTTATGTATTTTGAGCCAGTCCCTACAAGTTTTGGGAGCCTGACTGCAATGGTGATTCAACAATGCTGCAACAAGACTAGACACATGTCTAAAAAAACCAAAAAGGCTTTCTGCTCTCCAGAATAAGTGGAAAAATGACCCTAAGATTAGCTCAGTTGGTTAGAGCATGGTGCTAATAACACTGAGGTTGTGGGTTTGATCCCCTATATGGCCCTTTCTCAACTTAAGAGTTGGACTTCAGTGGTCCTTGTGGGGCCCCTTCCAACTCAGAATATTCTGCTATTTCTGTGAAATTGTGTTGAGAAGCTCAGTGAGGTTTGCAGTAGTTGTCAGGAAACTTCCTGCAGTTTGTGGAGAAGTCTCTCGGTTATGCAGGGTAAACTGTCACATATACAGTAGGCTGGCAGTGAAATGTAGCAAAGTACTTTTAGCATTTTTTATACAGGTGAATCCACGAATGTGGATGAGAAGAACAGGGTTTGGGAGAAGGGCCCTGGTGGTTGTTCACATTGAGAAGGATCAGCCCAGCCAAGCGGAAAGTACTTCCTGCATCTTTGGTATTACTGCTCTAATCTTCTCTGCCATTTCCCCCTGCTCCAGTTTACTGGCAAGGTTGTATCGACCCCATCCTCTTTTCCTCCTCACAACAACGGCTTTATTCCTTCCTTTATCCAAGTTTGGGCTCTTCCTTTTTTCCTAAATCACAAGCTTGTCCCACAGCTGAGGGAGGGTAGATGAAGTACTTGTGAATTATGCAACCTGCATGCTGGAGGTGAACTGCAGTCAGGATAATGCTTTCTTCATCTCTCTGTTTGCTGAATTATAGCTAGCTTGTAATCGTGCCAGTGTCCTCAGGAGCCCTTTCTAGGGATTTCTGGGAACCACAAAAACATGTTAGGAAGGGGATGGAGTTAATCAGTTGGGCTCTCCTGCTGCTATATTCAGCTCAGCAAGCCGCCTCCGACAGATGTTTCTGCTTTTAGGCCACAAGGAATGTTATTGACTGGCTTTCCCTGCATTCAAGAAGCATGTAAAGCTATCAAAAACTTGTTTTCCATAAGAGCATTTTCTTGTCAGGTGATGTTTTTCTATCTCGGGCACAGTGGATTTTAATGAATTTCTCAATAGACTGATCGCTGAAGAGAAGAAATAGGAAATCTGCATTACCTGATTTTCCCTCCTGTTGGTGGGAGGCATGGGATGCAAGCAATGGTGAAGTTGCACAGCAGATCTGTGGGGAGCAGCACCCAGAGCCCTCTGCTTCCCATCAACCCTCCCATCAATTATCCTGACCTGCTTAGTTTGAATAAATCTACTGTATGTTCTATGGTCTACAGACCAAATTAGAGCCAAGTCCCAGGTGTTTCTTAGAGAGTTTGAGGCCAGTCAATTCATATTGCTGCCTGGGTCTTGGGTCTCTGCCTATCTTCCATGGCTTGCATGAAAAGAAGGGAAAACCCCAACTTTGTTTGCTGGCTCGCCATGAACTCTTACCAGGTGGGGTGGGGGAAGGGAGGACTTGGGCATAGCCCTTCCGTGGGCTATGGGGTAATGGAGAAACCCTCTTCTGGAAAACACCTCTTTCCACCCCATTCCTGCCCCTGTCTTGCTGCGTTCACCCTGAAGGATTTACTTACCTGTCCATTCAGCTCACACAGCCATTAGACAGGATCAGACAGGATCAGGTTAAAACAAAATGGTTCCTGTTCCCCATTTCACCATTGTAGTCCCCTGAAGTGAGCGGAATTACTCCTCAGTCCCCCAGCTCAACTCTGGGAAGGAGCTGCCGGTTGGAAGGACATTGTGCCAAGCAATAGGATAAGAGGCAATGGACAGAAACTGATGCACAGGAAGTTCCACCTGAATAGGAGGAAGAACTTCTTTACTGTGCAGGTGACCGAGCACTGGAACAGATTGCCCATAGAGGTTGTGGAGCCTCCCTTTCTGCAGATTTTCAGGAACTGTCTGGATGCAATCCTGTGCCATGTGCTCTAGGATGGCCCTGCCTGAGCAGGGAGATTGGACCAGATGATCCCTTCCAACCTTATCCATTTTGTGATTCTGTGCTTGATGCAGTTATCCCTTCTCCCTGGCTCATGGCACAGCCAATTTGCAGAAGGGACATAAGACCCAGCTGACCATAATGACTGCCCTGAAAACGGTGCCTTTCCTAGTAAGTCACAAGTATGTGTGCTTGCAGCACTGGCCTCTTGAGGCATCATGTGACATGGGTCAATAAGGACTGCAGTTATCCATCTGACCAAAACTGCAGATGCAAAATTATGCCTGCAGCTATCTGAGGTCATAAAAGCAAAGCATCCTTTGAAGGTCAGTTGCAACAGAAGCTGCCACACAGTAGCTCTATGAGTCCTTCCTCTCTCAGCCAGGCCCAACAGGATGCTTCTCTGGCTCATAGTCTGTTCACTCAGAAGGAGAAACAGAATCCTACCCATCTTCTCCTGGCAGAAGCGGCTAGGAGGGATGGTTGTTTTAGTGGATCATAACATTATTGTAGTAATTGATGTTTCATCAGACAAATTATTAGTCTGTCAGTAACATGTTAGACAGCAACACTTGTCTCAAATGCCTGTTAACTATCTAAACAAGCAAACTTGCTTCTTTTCCCACCATGGTCACCAGTGCCTTGTATCATTTGTGCAGCTGAAGCTGTGATCTTTCAAAGATCCCTGCAACTAGTTGTTATTACAAGGATTGTGTTCTCAAAGGACAGCAGCTGCCAATGTGAAGAAGAGATGCCAGACTAATTCCTCAGGACCCGATTCAAATTCTTTCGAAATCAGTAGAGAAATGCTTCCAGTCTTTCTTGGCCTTGGATTCTACCCTCAGATAGCAACTTTTTCCAGGCAGGAATTTTGCTTCAAAGGTCCCTTGAATATGCTTGAGAGATCTGGCAGTCGATAAAATACTCGGCCTTAAGCCAGTACAGCCAGTGAAAGCCCTGAGTATATTGTATTTTTTTTTCAACAGTACAGGTTTTTCCTGGGGAAAGCAACAACCTGATCTGCTTGCTTGTTCAGAGTCAGACCTGCAGGAGGTTTTTAGTTACTCGGAGACATCCAAAACGTGAAAATGTGGCTTTCAGTATAAGGGTTTGAGGCAACAGACCACAGGGCTTCAGTGCATGTTCTCTGCCTGCCACACAGTCAAGGTTCAGTGTTCTCTCCTTTAAAGACCAACACTCTGCTCCGGCAGGCAGGGCTGCCTGCCTGCTCCACCTCACAGAAGCCAAAATCCCAGGAGAGTGTCCCACCACCACTGATGGGATGGCTTCCCTGCAAGCCACTGCCCCCATCACCCCAGACCTTTCCCCAGGCTGCTGTGCATGAGCTGTGGCAGTGAGCTCCCTGTCCCTGAAGAAGAGCATCTTCAGAAGGTAAATTTGTGCCTTGAAGCTGCAGCCCTCAAGGGGATGCTACACAGAAGCAGGTGCCATGGGGTGAGCACGGGAGAGGATGGCCGCTGCTGGCATGGATGCAGAATCCCTTGGGCAGGGGCCAGGTGACTCTGGGGGTGGCTGGTTGTGCGCAAGGAACCTGCAAAGCATCATTCCCACCACTTTGTGTCATCTTAGGAGTGTGAGGGGAGACAGCCCGTCTTTGTCTCCTGCCTAATGAAGGACCTAAGAAGGGAAGTTCCTGTCTCTCCACCAGCATGCACCTGAGTTAAATGCCCAGCAACCACCCAAATTCCCCCCTTTTTGGCTTAAATCTGCACAGAAGCTGAAGTACAATAGCTGCTGGAGGAGTCTGAGGTGTAGAAAACCCCCAGCTTCTCCCAAAGGAAGAAGCATTTCATACAAATGTCAAAGCACAAGGTTTCTTGCAACAGTCTCCATTATATTCAGGGAAATTACCAGGAACATAATGAAAATCATCATCAAAACCCCAGGTGAATTTTTCTACCTCCCAGAGACTTCCATTCCTAGCTGTGGCTGGTGACCCTGCAAGTACACAGCTGTGAGGATGTTGCTGACTTGGGGCTGTAAAAGGAAAACCGTGTGCGTTTAGTGAAAGCAGATAGGGCCATCTAGTGACAAGAGAAACGCGTCCTTCATTCTGTGCTGAGAAAATCCCTTTCACAAGACCCCGAAAGCCTGTGCTGGCCACCAAGACTGGCCCAGGCAGTCCCTCTCCCAGGGATGTGCATGGCTGAGCCTCATGACGTTCACACCGCCGGAACTTTGCATGGTCCTCAGCAAAGCTTTTGGGAGCAGGGATAGCAACACCAAGCAAAAAGGCTGCTTGGGTCACTGGCAAGGTTTGGGTTTGGGAAGAGTTTGTGGTGCCTCGCAGACAGTGCAGGGTGTCAGGCACAGGCAGAGCTTGACCCTGGCTGGACGGTGGGCAGGTGGGGCTCGTGAGTCTGCTGGGAGATGGTTTCTCCAAACTTTTTTTAAACTCCTTTAGCCAAACAAGTTTAAATTCAGGACAGGGGATATGCTTCTCAGGGAAAAAAAAAAAAAAAAGAAAAAAAAATCAAAGTGCTTTGTTTCAAATTATGCATGAATTTTATTTTTAAAAAAACAATTAAAGGGTTCTAGAAATTTTAGAAATTGTGTCCTTTTTAAGTGAAAAAATACTTGTTTATGGTATTCCCTCTGACTAAAGCAAAACTCTTCCATAATTTTATATCACTAATGTATTGAAAAAAATAAATTTCTTTGCAAAGGAAGCATTCTTTTTTTCTTCCTCCTTTTTGTCTAACATGTTTCTCCTCTCCTATGAAGAATTCACACAACTCAGCTTGTTATCAGTCTAGCTAATTACATTACTGCACTTCCCAGCAAATTAAGATCCAAAGCCTGCCTATTTACAGTAAACTCCCCAAAGAAAGGGATAATGAGGTTATTTAGCAGATGATGTTCCTTGGGTAATTTCCATACACTTCTTAGTTTATAAAGTTGGAGATAACGTAGCTGCCATAGCTTTTATGTAAACCTTCCCCAGGCATTGTCCAGGTCTCCTAGCACTTCTGGGAAGGAAGGAATTCTCTTGCTGGAGGCCCAGAGGTGAGGCCATTTACCCCCGAGTTGAGAGAGATCATATCTGTACTGCAAGGAGAGAGGAGACAGGGATCATTTGGGTGCCTTAGGCTGTATCAACACTGCTCAGAGATGGACCCCAGGGCAAAATAGTGGTGTCCCAACCACAGAGGCCTCAAACCCAGGTCTTCTTATGCCTTGAGGTTACCCTGTGGTCAAAAGACAGGGTTGTCACGGAGCAGAAGCCAATTACAAGAACCTGAAATGGATGTGGGATGCACAGTAGCCCATCAGAGTGCTGCTTTCACAGTGTGAGTATGGAGGTACCTGTGGGAGAGCGGCATGAGGCCATCTGAATACGTGGGGCTGGGACCACCACACCAGGCCTGCACTGAACCAGCTGACTGCTGCCAGCAGCACCCTAGCTCAGAGCAAGTAGAGACAGACTAGAGCGTACCAAGCTGTGCTTGGAGAGGAAAGGACTTGACTTCCAGTTTTGTTGGGAAGTTCCAGCTCCAAAGTTTGGTTTGACTCAGAATGGAAACAAGCTCAGCACTATCTGAACCACAAAACACCCCAAAGCAAAGCAATCTGTTTGGGGTCAATCTACATGTTTGGATTAGACTCTGAGTTTCTTTTGAAAATAGAGGCCAAAATTTTCTTTTTGATGTTCCCACAGAACAATTTCTTTCTATCAGATGATGCAGTTATTTGGACATGTTCTACTTGATGATTTGTTCATACTTGCAGTCCCATCCAGAAACTCAGTATTAGCATCCTGGTTGTTTCACATATCTCTAATAAAGCTAAGGTGACATGAGTGGATGTTCCACAGAGAAGGGTGTGGAAGGAGTACAGGGAAAATGCAGTCACGAAAGAAACAAAAATGCTTTTGTGGAGGCTTATAATTTAAACCAAGAATTCCCTATAATTGTTATCTGATTATGGTCAATCTTTACCACACATAACTTTATTCATTTTGTTATGTGTTCCTCTTCCCAGATTCTCTCAGCTCCCTTTGGCCATTTATGGGTGAAAAATTCACCCACATTTTGTGTCTATTCATAAATTTACATACTAAAATCTGGGGCAAGAGGCTGTTCTACGTGCTCATCCAGCCCTCGGTATGGTAGGGATTCCAGTCTTTCACTGGGTTGTTACAAATACAGTGCAAGTGCCTTAGGAGCACATGGTTCTCTCTTACCCTCTCATCTGAAGGTGTTACTCTGGTCACGGTTAAATCGATTGTGACCCTGGGAGTGACAAGTTAGTTCACTCAAGTCACTTTAATCACTTTAGATCCCAAAGCCTGTGACCGGCTCACAGTGCCGGCTGTGACACATAACCAGGGTCAACCTTTAATTTAAAGAACTAATTCTGAATGTATTGAAACAGAAAGGTCTCTGTGAAGATGTAGTCCATCATACCCTCCAACTGCTGGAAGCTGAGCAAACATGCACTGTGCTTTCTTCAAAGAACTCTGAACAAAGCAGTTTTCTGTTTAATTTGAAAAGACTTCATCTCTTCAACACAGAAAATAGTGAAAAATGAAGCCTTTCCTCAGCTCTGCATCAAGCCAGCAAAACCAAATGTTTTTCACAATTCTACCTCATATCTATTAATAAGGCTGTGACTACAAGCAACTTGGATGACAATTCATCAGCCAGATTTACTCATCGGGCTCTCTGGCTTGTCTACTTTCTGCTCCATCTTCTCTGCCCACCTGCAAGCTGTTGCTCTGCCCCACAGGGAGCAGCTGCCATCCCTCTGACAGGTATTGTGCCAGCTCTCTTAAATACACCGTCTGCCTCAAGGATGCTGCTTTTCCCTGCTGTAACAGATTTTGGGGGAGTGCAGGGCTGTGTCATTCAGCTCAGGCTCTTAGGAGTCTTCTCTCCTCATTAAGAGAACTAGCTCTCTTTATAGCTTTTAGTTGTAAATAGCGCATCTGGACCACATCCTTTCTTTCTTGCATCTCTCCTGTTGGCCATGCTGCCCCTCGGTCCTACCTACTGCCTTTGTTTGTGCCATCCCTGGAAGTGTTCAAGGCCAGGTTGGATGGGACTTTGAGCAACCTAATCTAGTGGAAGGTATCCCTGCCCATGGCACGGGGGGGTTGGAATTAGATGATCTTTAAGGTCCCTTCCAACCCAGGCCATTCTAAGATTCTGTGATTCTGTGATACAAAAACACATGTATCTGTGGCACTTGGGTGTCCATCAGAACAGACCAACGCTCTCTGCAGGCCCGGTGTCAAGTGTCAAACACCTGCTAAGTTGCATGCTGCCCAGGTGGGATGGCACTGGGACAGGGATGGGGAGCTGCAATCAGGTTGGGGATGATTTGCAGGCAGAAGGACAGATTGCATCAATTAGCTGATGATAAGCAGGGAGGCCAGCTGAATCATTAAGCATTCATTCAGAAGCACATTTACGTATTTGCCATACTCCAAAAGCCCCATGTCAAGTATGCATGCACAGAGATGTGTTGAGACTGCAGTAGCCCTTGTCGAAGTTCATGTTGGTTGTGTTCATCTGTTTGTTTTCTGTGTTTCAGTCCATTGGTTGGTCAGCAGCTTGCAGCTCTGCCTCCCACTTGAAACAGTCTTGCTAAACAGATGCCTGGTTCCTAATGAGAGGGATGAAGGAGCAAGGCTTTGGAGCCCAACACAAACTACCTTTTTCAAAAATTCTCTTAGCAGCATCATCTGTTTTCAAGGAAGAAAATTATGATTATTTAATTCCTGGGACCTGACTTGTTGACCGTTGCACTGAACCCAGCGAAGCCATATCATGCAAGCTAGTTTAAGCAGAAGAGGCTCTGTTGGCTCTAACAATGGGATGTGTACATATACCCCCTCCCCCACACAACTTCTGAAACTCCTAACTGGTTTCACTGAAGTTTTATGACAACAACTAGTAAAAAAACTTTGGGAACTAACACTGCCCAGCAAGACACAGCCTGTGGCATGCTTTTTATGGCCAAGAACTCTCAGTGTTCCTGGCTTCATTTCCTCACTACTCACAGCATTCCCCCTTTATGGCCGGACTGTGCCCCTCCCCCAAGGTGCAAGGCCTCATCCTGGGCTCAGACATAGTGAAGGAAATGACTGGAGCAGCAGAGAGCTGGGATTCAAAAACCTACACAAATTAAAACGAGGATGTTCTGGGCAAGGTAACAACTGCTAGCTTGCTCTTGCAGCCAACATCATCAGGACTCATGCCCATTGTCTGGACAGGGCACCAGTGACTTCGAGTGTCTGGTGGGAAGGGGTCCACGGTCAAACACAGAAACACCATGGTCTTAAACGGTTGCAGTGCTTGAGCTGACGTGCTCCAGACCAGCTTGGTTACTTCTGCCCAGCGCTGCCCTTTGTGGTATCCTCCTTGCAAAGATACAACCAGCAGATGCATGAAAAGCTGCTGTCACTGATATCACTAGTGTCAGGTTTCCTGGGCTGATGGCCAGGGCTTTTCCTTATCAGAAGGTACTTGATAATGTAGCACTCCTGCTGACATCAAAAGGAAGGAAATACAGAAATACATTCTCAAATAAACAGATTTGTTCCTAGAAAGTCAATTATGTTGGTACCGGACCTAAAGGCAGGATCTGGTCTTCAAAGCATGTGGTGAGAATGGTTGGTAATGAAAATGCAGCATTTTTTGAGGATGAGGAAAGACCCTACCATTTGAGAAATAATGCAAGAACCTTGGAAACCAGAAACATGTGTCAGACCTTATTTTCTCCCAAGGCAGTTGAACATTAACAAAGCTTACAGTGCTGTGTGGCTGGCAGGAGGAAGTCTGATACTCGCTGCAATGAGCCTTTCCCTCCTTCCAGGTCCACTGGTGTCTTACTTCAGCTACATGTGGCAGGGGGATTGCAAACTGTTCTTGCCCTCACTACTCAGATGGTAAATCCCAGGACGTCATGGATGCCCACTATCCATGCCAGAGGAAATCTGGATGGAGCACACCTGAGTTCTCCTGAGAGAGGAGATTGCTATGGCTGAGCTTACCTTCCCCGGCACAGGGATTTCTGTGAGTCATAACATTTTCTTTACTCCAGCTTGTAGTAAAGCTGGCTGTTTCCCAGTCATTTTAGCCCAGATTTTTCCTGCAAGGGAGGTTTGGCTTTTGTAGACATGCCATCTACCCTATGAGGTTTTTACCTTGCTCATTCGCAGGCAAAGAAAGTACCATTTGTTGTATGAGCATCTGAGACAGGCAGTAGCTTGTAGTTTCATTATTAATTATTCACCTGAGAAAGAAAACTTCTCCTCCTGGGAACATTATATTTTCCCAGCGTAATGAATGGCCACCCATGACATGAGAATGGAGGAGTGATATTGGTATCTCCAACTATTAGACAAAAATGTATCCATTGATATAAAATCATTTGAAATTACTTGTCTATGCAGAGAACCTGGTCACAATCCTTTTTGTGATGTTCCCATGCAGAATTGTACACTTCAGGAAATTGGTCTGACACGTACAGTCACCATGATGACACTGCCCAAAAAAATGGCAGTTCATCTCTTAATTATAACAAGCTGGACATTTGAAAAATATCCATCCGCTCCTAACTTGAGCCTATCCTGCCTGGGATTTAAGTTCATAGATAACTTGGCAAGAGTGTGAGCCAGTCCCAAAGAAACCCTCCTTAGCTCAGTTATGCTGCAAACACCCAGGCCAGCTGGAAATATTTGTGTTTGAGCGCAAAAGGAGGTGCACAAGTTCCTTGATGATCTCATGCTGCCAATCTTTCCCATTTCTTCTGTGTGTGGAGGACAGTCAGTGTCAGTCTCGACCCATTGGATGACAGTGGGAGGATAGTGGATGCAGCTGGGATGAGCTGCATTTCTCTGCAGGCATCTGACTGCACAGCTGCTTTATGGACAACTTTTTTGGCATAAGACTTCTTGGGAAATGTCTTTATTTCTGTCACAGGAATACAGAGGAACGAGAGGTGGTGGCTTCGGCCAGGTCTTCCATTGCTGTAAAAAGTCACAAGCTCATTTCACCACCTGAGATGCATATTTCCTCCTGTACCCTCCCCTTAAACCTCTTGTCACCCCACAGGAGCTCACATCAGAGAGTAAAACCAGCCAGCCCCAGGCAGAAGCATCATGTAACCAAGTATCCTCTGGCGGCTGTTAGGATAACACAGCAATTTGCCATCTTCCTTCTCATCTCTTGCCTGTAATTATGCTTTAGTCACTGGTCATCTGTTCTCTTCAGACCTATAATCCAGCAACCTTTCCGGTCCTGTCACCTACAAATACTTATTTGTAAAAACATTTAGGAAGAGTTAAACTTCTTTTTCTGCTGCTTTGGGAAGACACAAACTGCAGCTGTCAGTGTAACACCAATAATGTGCCTCACTTGGAAAAAAATCAATAGGTGTTTTAAGTGTTAACCATATGGGCATGACAGTAAACATGCTTTAAAAGCCTCAGGAAATGTTAAATGAAAGTAGAGCTGCACTGGGGAAGGCAGCAAGGCAACCATGATTCGGGGCAGACAGAGATTCCCCTTCATGTTGCATATGTAGTGATGTCCATCTCCAACATATTTAACAAGTTATAAAGTTGTAGTGTCTTGTATGGCCACTAAATTGTCTTCTGTAAGCAACTATGTGTATTTGACTTTGGCACCTTTCTAGCAGTGTGGAAAGCGTTCGTAAGGAACCATAAAAAGTCATTACATATGCAGAACAATTGAACCTCCTCAGCATCTGTGGTAGGAAACACATCTGTCTTCTGTCCCTTTCTTTCCTAAATGTCTCCCTGAATCAACTTTTATGGGAGGGTCGTAAATATCCCTTTCTATTCGAATCCAGGAGTTAACAATACCCCCTGTGACCATAAACACAAGATGTTTCATTGAGGAAAGAGGTGCACTCAAGTAAGCAGAGATCTTTGTGACAGTTGCTGCCAGTATGGTCCCCATGCACCGCTAATCACATTAGTGGGAGAGCACGGAGGTGGCCAGCAGACAGCAAAAGAAAGAGGGAGAGAAAAGCAAGACTAATCTTGTTAAAAGGGAAGCAAAGATAGACGCTACTTTTACACAGGGGCTTATAACGTCCCCATTTTCCCAGGGCTGGAATCACCTGGATGCTCTCTGAGGAGCGTTGCTGCTGCCGCCGTTCTGGAAGCAAACAGCCCGACATCTCGGGGTTGGGTTTCCTTGCAACTCTTTGCCATCAGTGGTCTCTTGGTTTCTGCACAGGCAACATTCAATCTTTACTGAAGTAGAGGTTTATTTGCCTCCAGATGACTTTAAAAGCAGTAGGACTGTGTTTAATCCCCTGCATGAGATCCTTTTCCACCAGAGGAAGACCCACAATTTTCAACAGATGAAACAACTGCCTGATCTAAAATATCCCTGTGTTTCCTAATTCTTCCCTGGAGAGGCAATGTCAGATGTTTGAATGTGCCTTCTCCCTGAATAAAGTCTTTTGCTCTCTGGCTGTATGAGGGTGATGCACAGATTCCAGACGTGCGCCTTTTTTACTTGATGAGACCCAAAGCGCCCCTCCAAGCTGGGAGCTAAGGATTAGGCAAGCAGTAACAACGTGGCCTCTGACAGTGCCCCCAGCAGCGTTTCATCCTCTAGTGGGGGCACGCAACCTTGCCATGCTGTGAGCTGTGATGCAGAGATGTTGTCCCAGGGCTCAGGTGCTCTCTGCCCACTCACTCCTCCCATATTTGGTGGAAATGGGATGAGGGAAAGGGATGGATGCAGGAGGAAAAATGGTCCTGACCACTGAAGCATAGGCATCCACACATGCATTAACCTATACATACAGTTTGGTGAGCAGGATGCTGATACAGTGTCGGGGCTTTCCAAGCAGCTGGGAACCCAGAGCAGGCAGTAACCAAACCAGTGAGCTTCCAATTGCACTAATCAAGACATGCATTTGAGGAAAAACTTTCCCCTTATGGGGAACCAGTGCCTGGAGAGGCAGGGCAACAGAGAGGCAGCCTGGTAAGAGGCACATCAGGGTGACTGCCCAAGCCAGTGCTGGAGAGCTAATGGACACAGCCTTTCAAGTACTTCTCCAGAACCTCGAGAGCAAGACAGGCCCTTACCCCACCACGCATGACTGTGTACCTCACAGAACTGTGCTAGTGAGACCCCTCCCACAGGGTTTAACGTTGAAGGGGAAAACAGCATCTTGCTATCTGAAAAAAGCCTTAACCCTGTTTTGTACCCAACCTGTTTAATCAGTACCGTACTACAGAGCTGAGGATGGAAAAACAAAGCACTTGTGTCAGCGAATGTGGTGTCTGCTGCTACATGTGCTGGTGCCGTGCCAGTTGATCAAATGGGGCAGGGGAAGGAGGACCTGACAGACGGGCAGGAGAAACCCTTGATGGAAAATCTGATTTGTTGTCACATGGGGTGGCAGGGGTGGGAGGGGGCAGAAAATGAAGAAACAGCTGGAAATCTGGAAGGACAGTGGTGATGACTTCATAGCTGAGAGTCCGTGCCCAGCCAAAAGGCAATCAGCCACTTTGTTGCCTTGATATTTCATGAAGTTCTTAAATGCAAAACACAAAACATAGACCCTCTTAATAAAAAGCAATTATTTCAGTATGGATTCCAGGTGGCTAAACGACCTGGAAAGTGGCTGTTTGTCCGTGTTCCATGGCACTCATGCTCCCTTTACCATCAGAGCTGGGGCTTTCAGAAGGGACAGCAGTACTGGGCAGAAGTGGAGGCCCTGGGGAGAGGAGGGACTGGCTGCGAGAAGAGGAGAGACTATGAGGGAAAAGCTTTAGGAGTGTTTTCAATAAGGTTTGGGAAAGGCCATTGGTCTAAGGACACCATCCTGGGAAACAGACCCTGTGCAAGGCAGAGACCCCTGTGATGAAGAGGAGACCAGGCAGACACAATGTTTCTGAGCGTCAGAGAGCAGAACCTCTGGGCACCCAGCTAACAGAGAGGGAACTTGAAATTCTTGCTCTCCCAAAAGATGGATGTTTTGTTTGTTTCCCGGTCCCAGGAGTTGATCAGTGAGACCAGGACACTCCAACCCTGCTGCTCCACTCTTCTTTCTGTCCCCTTCTCTCTCTGCAGGGACAATGCTGCACCCCAAACTAGATGGCATCAGGCCATCAGTACCTTCCCTGGCCCCCACAGCCTCTCCCACCTCACATGATACTGGCATTGACCATTTAATCACAGATGAGTTTAGAGCCTGGGATCCACACCGGGCAGAGACTTGGGAGCTGCAAGGGGAAGGAAAGGCAACAAAGGAGGATAAAGGGGAGTGGGCTACAAATGCCAAGAAACAGAACAAAGAGGTGCCTGAAAGGAGGAGGAAGAACAGCCAGAAACAGCTGCTGGGGAGCTTGTTTGGGTACTGCAGAAAGTCAGCATTTATGTCTCTGCAAGCCCTTGCAGTCTGCATGGGACATCCCTGAAAGCACACTGCATTTCAACTCCAAAGGCAACAGGCAGCTAAGCCCACACCCTGCTCGTGTCTTCTGTAGGGGCATGTCTGAACTACTATTACCATTATAATTATTATTACTAGTTTGAATAGTAATAATGCTATTAATATTATTACTGTTGTAATTATTATTTCCTGATTTTCCCAGAAATTTGCACTTTTGTCTCATGCAGGCAAAAAAAAATCATCTGTGGTTTCTGTTAAAGAAAGAAGACACCTTATTTTTTCTTTTGGTGATGTCTGTCCCTCAGATACTATTCGTTCATCTCCTCAGCTAAGACAACATATTGATCCTTCCCCTGGGCTCTGACCCTTCCATGCCTTCTCTGTTTACAGAGTTATCTTTAGCATTCCTGCCTCCTTCTCACTGCTCAGGGGCAGCAAACATTTCAGATAAAATTGATCCAGTGGATACAAGGAAAGACGTCATAAAGGAACCTGGGGCACGAGGCCATTTGTGGCCTCTCTGCCATCACGTAAGTCTGCTGTGGGTCAGTTCAGCATTAACTGGCTCCCAGTGAGTTCTCATGACGAGCAATGCTGGGTGTCTCTGAGCAGCAGACTGTGGTGTTATTACAATGATCATCATCATTGCTTCTGTGCAATCAACTGGACAAACCCTAACTCCACCTTTCTCCTTAAACATGCTCCCAGGTTTTGAAGGCTAGGCAAATGTTGCAGACCACCCAGCCTGACCTGCACTGCACAGCTTAGAGCCTCTTATCCTTAGTTTCAGCTTCAGTCCCATGGCTTTGTGCAAGTGCACAAGTTCCGCTTTCAGAAGTGGAACAGGAATCCTCTCAGTGTTTGTCAAGACCTCTGTCAGACCTACCTCCAGCTTTGTAAGGGCTACTCAAAAAAAACGACCTCTTCTTGGGAACAGGCTGTATCCTCTCCATTTTTTAGCCATAGATAGGGTACGCAAAGAGTATGTTAAAGTAACTACTTGCAGGTCCAGTCCCTCTTCCTTGTTCCCCAGTTCTGCAGACCACGTTCAGAGGATTGCAGATCGATACAAGCCACACCGGAAACCCTCCACTTCTCTCAGGGAAATTACTTCACTCCTGGGCTACAGTGTCAGGCTTCTATGCAGGTGCCCTGCTTGTCCTCCTGAAATGTCACTTTTTCTTCTGCAGAGTGGCCTAAACTCAACCACAAGGGTGAGATGGTGGTACTTGACTTCCCTTTCAAAGGAAGGGGAATGTTTAACCTTTAGGCACAACCACGCTTAGTGTGGCAGTACCCAATTCCTGGCATGACTCCTTTGCCTGCCCTTCCCCAAGGTTTGTGAGATCATAATTCCAGCTGTGCTGTGCTCAGAGGAGGCAGTGGGGAGTGTGGGAGGGTAACGGACCTACAATGCAACCCACAGATCACAGGCAGTGGCCTCAATCACCTTGCAAACAAATGAACCTGCCAGAATAGTATAAACTTGTAAACAGACAAACATTAAGTACAAAGAAAACACCCTCCTCCAGCAACTCCACAATCCAAAAATCATGTTTTGGCCACTGTAGGTGATGTTAGCTTCAAGCATCATTAAGTGAATGGCTTCCCTCTGTTTCCAGCAGGGAAATCATTGTGGGGAACCATTCACTTTCCAGGTCTCACTCCACACAGGCACTTGAGCAGTGCACAGCTGCCACAGGATAGGCTGGCAGCAAAGCTGCTGACTGGGACAAGGTCCTCGGGAGCCACTCAAGGGCTGTTTGCTCTCTGGATGTTCTAGGCAAGCTCGCCTGACTGACTTTGTCTTCTGCAAAGAGTAAAATTAACCTAATGAAGTGGGTGTATAGGAGTCTTTCCTCCATCCTAGTTCCGTGTGGTTTTTTATATGTTTCTTCTTATGTACAGTAGTGACTGTATTTTTTATGGTGGTCTGTATCGGAGGAAACCCCCTTTCTGAGATGTTGCCCTGAGTGGGGAAGTCTGTGAAAGGCAGTTGTGATTTCTCTGAGGGAAAGGCCAGAGTAGCTTAAAAGTGGCTTGGTGCAGCCAAGTTGACCTGATGCACTCCACAGCCACCTCCAGCTTTTGAGTACTTTTGGAGGCCTGGGAACGAAAAACGCAGAAGCACCATTACTGGGACAGCAGTGAGGGTGATGCTCTGACTGATATGGGGACCATCCAGATCAATATGAATGGGGATATAAGTGATTGGGTATTATTTGACAAACATACCAAAGTACCTCAACTCCAAAACCTGATGTTCCCTAATAAAGGAGTGTCCCCGATGATACATCACTTAGTAGATTTTGCTTGTCCACAACTTCTCAGGGGAATATGTCAAATGCAGCCTGAAACAGGTTGCCACCTCTGGCCTCAGCAGGGCTATGTTCATGCAGTCACCAGGACAGGGAAGAGTCAGGCAATTCTGCAACACAATTCTCTTGACTAATTTAAATTAGAAAAAAAATAAACCAAAACAAAACCCGGTGACCAACACAGACACTGGAGTGCCTGAGGTAATGGGACCTGTGTTGGTGTTTGTTACACCAGCCTCCAGCCTCCAGCCTGCAGCCTACACTTTCCTTTCTAGTTCATACTTTTGCAACACTTCTGGAATTTCTCTCTGCTTAGTTGGTCTTTCTGACTGTATCTGCACGCACACCTCCATCAAAATAACAATTTCTTCCTTGTATTTGCAATTAAAGCTAATAAAAATCCTCTGTTTACGCAGCTTGGTTCCTGAGAAGCTTCTCAATTTACATGTTTTTAGACTTTGTTCCTATTTTTTATCTCTCTTACTCTCAAACAGAAGCTTTACTGTATCGACCATGTGTTGTGAGGAGAAGGCAGCTGCCACACTGGCTAGCTTCAACAAGTCTCCATTTTATCTTGCCTTCTGGGCAAATCAGTGTGTTCCAAACGTATCACAATATGCTCTAGGTGTCCCATTCAAGTCTGAAACACTGTTGCCCTTTTCACTTGAGTGACTCTGCAAGGTTTGGGGCTAATACAAAAGCAAATTCAGGAAGACTTGATGCTTCTTTGAGGCAACTGTATTTACCCCCATGCTGCTGTAACCTGTTCTGGGATAACAGTGTGCGTCTGCATGGTCTGCTCCATGGCTAGAGAGGGTGGCCTGCAATGAGCTGGATTCAGAAGGAGCGACCCTGGGCTCTGCCCTGTAGTACAGAAGTCTGACCTTGCAGATATCTGCTAAATTTACAGCTAAATTTTTTCAGTTGCTGAATTGCAAGAAAATAGCTTTATGTTTAAAGCCCTTATAGCCAAGACAGTTGAGAGCTAGGGCAGTCTGGGTGGGCCTAAGCTCCAAAGATGGGCTGGACACCGTAAGGCGTTAGAGATGCCGCGCTGTATTCCAGATCAGAGAAAGTCAGTGGTAGAGGACAGGGTGTGGTAAAGGTCTTTAACCTCCAAGTCCATGAGCACAATTGCCTTGCATTATAAAGGCTTCATTCTGTATTGCTACAACCCAGGAAACTTCTGGGAACTCACTTCCAGGGCTGCAGGATGGGACACAGATTCCTGCAGTGGTCAAGTCCCTGCTAGTAGCAAGGAGCTGGCTGTCCAGGAGGGAGGGAGCAAACTGCAAAACTGTTGGCTGTATGCTGTGCCACCATGAGACTCAGCATGCACAAAGAACAGAGCTCACACAACTTACCACAGCTGTCTTCAAACAAAGTGTGTAATTCCTGTGGGTGTAATTCACCCGCTACATTACCCCAGAATCATGCCGGTGTTACTGACAAAAGCAGTTTTGGAGTAAAAAAGGAACAGTGCATTGAACAGGCCATGCTTATTTCGTTGTTTGCATGATACATAATAAGCTTCTTTTGAAGTTGTTACAAAAATGCGTTTGAGAAGAAGAAAAATGAAGGATCATGACCTTGCAGATACCCTTCCACACTGAATCATATGGCACTTCCCAAATTGTCAGTGGGATGTTAGCTGGTGAATGGTTCAGTCTGTGATCTTCCTGCAGACTTACAGTAGTCAAAAATTTACAGTTCAAATCACAATGCTTATTTTATTGCTCTTTTTGGGCCAATATTTACCAGTGTTTATTAGTTGCTGAAAGCAAATTAATTACATAAAAGATGTGTTATCTTTCAGACTCTAATGTGCTTTGGGCAAGTCATTTATCTCTTTTATGATCCCTCAATGGATCGAGCATCTGACACAGCAAACAGGGAATGAAGCCATTGCACTTCAGAGGCAAAACTCCTTGGGCTGCCACATTCCTTCACTTCCAGAGAAGCAGTTTGATGCTCTGTGAAGGACACTTGGACCATGTCAGGAGGTCCCATTTCCACAGTAGCTAAAAGTTAAGAGCCTAACTTCAAACTGAAGTGTAAATCCATAGGTTAACACTTACTAGCTTGAAAAACCTGGACACATAATTTCTGGGGTTCAAATATATTCAGGAAAACCTAGAATAAGAAAAATATGATCAGAGTAAAGAGCTATTTGAAGTGTTTTAAATCACAAGCAGAGGCACAATGAGGAAATAGGAATCTCTCATATCTTTCCAGCTCAAGTTAACTCTGTGTT
Source organism: Oxyruncus cristatus (assembly GCA_013399855.1). Classification (NCBI taxonomy): domain Eukaryota; kingdom Metazoa; phylum Chordata; class Aves; order Passeriformes; family Cotingidae; genus Oxyruncus; species Oxyruncus cristatus. Next base: position 21,596 of record VXAY01004622.1, read on the forward strand.
AATGATCTGTGTGCATCATTATATGGTGTGAGACCATACCAGTCCCCGGTCTGGGAGAGGAATGTTGTTCTCTCCAGCTCCTTCCATGCAGCCTAATCATGTCTCTGCATTGCCTCTAGTTGCCATCTATACCAACACCAGGAAAAGCCATTGGCTGGAACTGTTCATGGTGACAAAGGCACAGATATGTGGAATTATAACTCTAGTTATCCAAAATCCTTCTCTGTGAGTTTGAGGATTATCCCTTGACCTGAAGTGAGGGCGGCTCCCATGAAAATCCCATTGTACAACCTCCTCTTTGTGCTTTGGGGCAGGTTTGGCAGCCACCCACCTTGTGTCAAAGCTCCCTTTCCCTTGTTGGGTTGGTTTTACACAGGGGATGTCCTGACTGTCAGGACCAAAGGTAGGTCAGGTTGGTGTTTTTCTCTTTAAATCAGCAAATCAGAGAAGGATGCAGTTTGTTATGTGGATATGTCAGATTTTGGAAGGACAGGGATGATAAATGTTAAGTTTCTCAATTTTTAACCTTAGTACAAAAGACTCAAACCCCTCAGTTGAGTCTTTTTCTCTTTTTGGTACCAGCCATAAATTTTTAGGCAGGAATTACTTTGGAAGGTGGAAAACTCTGTCAAGGGATTGGACAAATCTATGCATAGGAACTACAATTCTTCATCAGCTGAAAACCCAGGAAAGCTTTTCCCACATTTAGAAAACCGCATAATAAATACGTAACCACACTTGTTCACTGCTACAGATCAACAGATGAGGTTAGATATTGCTCTTGTGATGTTTCTGAAACATCCTTTGATAGCTACTCTCCACAAATGATGTTGCACAAACCCAAGAAAATAATCCAAAATAGCCATATTTTTTATACTTTCTGCCATTATACTTACGTGATAAACATTATCTGGCATTTCTCTGGTCATCAAAGTTCTTTACGGGACTTATATTATTCTGTGTAAACATTCACAATCCCTAACTACCAAACTTCTCTTTATTAGAAAAAAGTAACCTTTATTTTTTTTCCAAAATGAGTGAAAAAAATGTATTTCCTTTCCATTACAGAGGGGAATCCTATTCCTTTTTAAATTGAAAGCTTTTGGTACGCATTTTAACTTTTCTGCAGTTATATTGTAAGTTAACATCATATATTCTTCTTCCATATATTCTTTTGAATGGTGCTTAAATCCTTGTGAACAACAGGCTTTGAACTTTGCCAGTTGCTGTTGTAAAAGATTTCTTGCGTGAAGACCTCATCTTCTATTGCTTTTATGCTTGCAGTTATTAATATGAAATTATCATCAATGATATTTAGGTGCTGTTTATCCGGCTGCTGTGCAGACACGTAATAAGAGATGTGCCCTGCCCATGTGCATTAGATAACCAAGATTACTCGGTAAATATAATTCTCTGAAAGACCATGCAAACTCTTTGTGTTCCATATTGCACTTCCTTAATTTGTCATTCTCCTTTTCTGGTTTCACTGGTTCATTTTAAGACCTTTCTAGGCTAATGTGACTGTCCCCACGTTCCCCAAGCTTTCTCCACCATTGGCTATTGTAATGAACTGAGTTGCTTCATCAAAGCAAATCCCAGTCTGATAAGAAGCGATAACATGATAAGGAGGTTTTGTGCCTCTTCTGTAGATGTCTTGATTCAGCTGATACAACCTTAAACTATGATTGGCTCCATTTCTCTGGCATGGTCATTTGGTTCTAATGTCTCTCTAGTGCTCAGTCTGCCTAGTAGGAACGCAGTGATAATAAAGACAGGCAGTAATCTCTCAATATTGAACTCAAACTTCCTTGAAAAGATAGCGATGTGTGTAGAAAATTAAACTAGTGGAATGTTATATCACTTGTACAGAAGTATATTAATTGGAAATGCACCAAGTTGGAGCTTTCCAGCTGAGATAACCTTTCAATACAGCAAGAGATGACACATGACTTTTATGCAATCACACTGTGCTGCTTCAAAATACCCTTTGACAGATTCAGATATATGAACCAGAGTAAGTTCTTGCTAAAACGCTCCAGCCCTGAGGGGGTCCCAGGTAAGTTTGAGCCACAAGCTGCAAGCCTCTACCTGTGTGGAAAGCCACCTGGATCACCTGCAGATGTTAGCGGTGGTGGTACACACTTGCCCAAAGGGAACTGGATTGAAGTTAGTCCGCTTCCATCAGATAGCAAAAATTATCCCTTTTTATTGACCCCAGCTGCTTTGAAACGTGACCATCCAATGAGAAATGGCTCTGGATAGCAGCTCAAGCTCCACCCAACCTACCTAGCTCAGCCACTCCACTGAGGAGGGGCAAAGTCACCACGATTTTCTTCCTGGCACTGGATGATCAGTGTAGAAAAAACCCTTTATCATTCTGTCCTCAGCACTTGTACTTTTGAGCTCAAACTGGTTCTTGAGACAGCACCATAGCCCTTACCTGCAAACTGTCTGCATCCAGGTCTGTCATAAACCCCACATCCTTCTCTCTCAATGAATCGCTATCAGAGGAGGTGTCTCAGATAACGTTGGCCAGTTACAAACAGTCCAGATTAATACTCTTGGATCTGGACATGACTGTGGATTTAGCTGAGAGCATTAATCACAAATGTAACAGCTTTGTGCCTGACTGTTTTCAAGGAGATGTGTCCCCTGACCAGGATAAGCCAGGAAAAACAGTTCAAGACATTGGCAATGAAGTAAAATACCATTATTGCTCTGTCTTTTAGTGCATGGTTGATATATAACACTCTTTACTCATTCAATGTCTGCTTAAATGACTGTAGATAGTATCAAGCCAGCTCAGAGGGTGGAGTTGCTGCAGGCACTTTTCAGGAAGAGAACCATGTCTTGCCTTCATCCTCTCTGAAGTTTAAAGGCAACTACGGCTAGCCCTGCAGCTAAAGGTCGGGGAGATCTCCTGTGACAGGAAACTCAGAGAAAAGAAAATAATGCATTCCATCAAGATTCACTGGGTATTGACTATATGGAATGGCAGACCTAGAATCACAGAATTAAAGAATATGTTGAGTTGGAAGGGATCCGTCAGCATCACTGAGTCCAACTCCTGGCCTTGTACAGGATACCCCAAGAATCATACCATGGCCCTGAGAGTATTGTCCAAACACTTCTTGAACTCCAATAGGCTTGGTGCAGATCTCCTGCATCTGCCTCAAAGCTGGACCTGCCCTTGAGGATCTCCCCCAAATACTCATCTCTCAGGACACCTGCTTTTGCTCTCCGAGGAACCTGGGGCCAGCTAAATTAGGTGCAATAGGCATGAAAATGTGGACACTGGAAAAAAATTGCATTTTTATTTTAGGCAACATCTTGAGTGTGATGAAGACTAAATTTTCAAATACAGTTCAACCATTGTGAGCTGGCCTAAGAATCTGGGAGATCTGGTTGGGGTCGGAGGACTACAGGGGTGTGATTTTGCGGGTGTACCTGCCCCTGAGAGCAGAAGCTGTGGACTCCTTAGGACTAGGAAGATGAAAGCCAAATCTCCAGTTGTAGCCAGCTGAGGTAGGCTGGCCACAGTCAGGAGCTTCACTTGATCTCTCTGCAAGAGGATGGTCCTGTCCTGTCAAACCAGGGTCCTTCATGAGCAGTACGCTGTGGCGGGGCCTTCATTTAAATGGTGTGTTGTGCTGCTCAGGTGGCCAGTTCCAGCACACACACCTCAGTCACTCGGATCCCTCAGCCTCTGGTGCAGCACTTTAGTGAAACTGTGCAACAGGGCTGTGTCAGTCTGAGGCCATTCAGCATCTCACTTCCTCTCTCCGGCAGTTTCATTACATCATTCAACCATCAGACAACTATTTGTGAGGAATGATGGTCTTCAGGCTAAGGCATGGAGTGGGGCTTAAGAGATGAAAGTGCAGTCACCAGCTCTACCCCAGGTTCCCTCTGACACTTTGGGGAGGTCCTTTATAGAAGTTTTTGCTGCTTTACTCTCATGTGTGAACACACAAGGGTGATAAGTGAGCCAGACCACCCACTCTGCAGACCTGCAAGACTCCCTGCAGTCAGCACAGGGGCAAGGGTATAATGGCATCTTTAGTGAGCAGTCTGAAGAAACTTTCTTGCCATGGATGGTGATCAGTGCTCTGATTCACCCCTCTCAGAGCCACCTATATCCCAGATTTTGCAAGAAACAGGTTCTAACACATGGTCTGAATTTCAATTTAACAGGATGCCCACAGTAGATGATCTGAAGCCCTGCTTGGTGTTCCAGCTTTGTCCACCTTAGAACTGAAATATTCTGTGGTCAGAATTGAATGGCAGATTGAAAAATGGAGGAAACCAGTGGCTGGATACCTTACCTTACTTGTCAGCAAAGCCCGAGTGATTCTTTACAAAGGTATCCAGAAAAGCAGTTCCTGACCTTGGTTGAAGGGAGGAGAAGGCCCCCTCTGGGATCTCCAGCATGTATCTCAGAACCACTTGTCAGATGGTGAAAGATGGAGGTGTAAAGCCCCTGGTGGTTGTTTTTGCCCTCTTCACTTTTCTGTATCTTCTTCCCTACATACATATATCCATGACATTTTTTTATCTTTAGGAGTTGTATGAAGACAACACTTCTGTGGAGGCAGTGACACTCTGTGGTAACTCATCCCTTCTCTTGCCATTGGATCAATACATTCCTCAAAGGTTGTATCTCAGGCTGAAGTGCTGCCAGACATGAATGATACTGGAAGGCCAGTTTTAAAAATTAGGAGCTCAGGCTCCTGTGTGCACAGCAAGAAGTGTGGGAGCCATGAGGACTCCAGCACACACCAACATGTCAGCATTTCCATACCTCCCATGGTGACACCAACACCTCACATGAAGGATCCACGGTCAAGCTGGTTTCTCCTGGACGCCAGAGCTCTGTCTCCCCCATAGCCTGGACTCCATCTTACAGCTCTGCAACAGAAGACCACAAGCCCTGGAAGACACCAATTCCCCAGAGTGTCACAGACAGCCTTGGTTCAGCAGAGCCCAAGAGTCCAAGCTGCTTCACCGCCTGCAAGACAAGCTGGCAGCACCTGTCAGTCAGATCTGATGAACATGTGCTCGCGCATCATTGAAATGAGTGTTTCTGCAGAATTTTCTGGCTCCTGCATATTGATGTACAAGCCCGGAAACCCCTGTCACTGTGGAGCTCACAGCCTGCCCCTGCTCTTCCCTCAGCCCTCTTGCTGGCATCAGGGCAGCCCCTGAGCCTCCACCATCACAGCAGGCATCACTACTTTGGTGTTTCCCGCAGACCATGATTTCGCCTGGGTGGCAGTCAATGATGTTATGCGTGTGGGAGGCATGTGGGAGGCATGTGGGAGATGTTTTCTGTTGAGTGCTGACTTGAGAGGTGGTGACCTTTGTGTTTGTCCTGGTGGGGATACATAGTGAGTGTCAGCACTGTATTATCGAAGAGCTTTCACTGCAGGAAGAGTTAATAATGTCTACTTCTTTCTTTCACACTTCTGCAAGATTGGGTCAACCCCATCATTGTGATTGATGGCATGAGCAAAGCCTTGTTGGCGCCGTCTCGAAGGCAGGTGCCTATTAATGAAAGGGGAAGGCAAGGATGAAGGTGTCTTGCAGGACTTACAACTCCCCTATCAGCGCTGGGAAGTTAAAGCAAGTGGCTTGTTCAGGGGGGTGTATTTGCTGACAAAAGTCTGAGCAAACAAGGACCTTGTGAGAACATACAGGGAACAGCTGCTCTGTATCTGGGAAAGGTAAATGCCGTTTGCAGAGCAAACTCACTCTAGTTCAGTCAAATACTGTTACAAGCAGTGTAGCTGAAACGAAAACACATTTACTAGGATGTTAACATGACTGGTATCAAGTCCAGGGAAATAGGGAAAATGCCTGTGTCTGTGAGACCGCCATCTGAAGCAAATAATTCCTGCTAGGAAAACCTTTTTGCAAAAGCATCTTGCCTTGACCAAATATTCTCAATACCTGAGGTGGAAAGGTGTTTTAGCATGTGGCAGGATTTGGTGTCCACAGGCCCCTCAAAGGACCACTTCAGTGCTGTTATTTGCAAAAAGTGCTTCAGATTTTGGGTGCAGGTTTGAGCTGCCCCCGTGGTTACGCTGCAGGTATGGGGGGTGCTGAGCACTTAGAGGGAATCAGCACCTTCCAGGGGGGCTGATGCTGAGTATCCCCATGATGAGCAACTTGAATCACTGGCCCGTCAAAATTTCATCCCGTGTTTCACCCTTCCCACCTCCAGTACCACTGCCACCATCCTCAGCACCTCAGGAGAAGCTGCACACACCTTCAGGAGAGCAGGAAGAGCTGCAAAATTTGTGGACAGAGCCCCACCTCGTGCAAATGACCTCATTTCCTGCTCACCAGAGGCCTTTGTGGGTTGGCTTGCCAGCCCCAGCACGACCTCACGCCTCACATCGTGCCTTCTGCTACATTCATTAGTCTAATAAGTGGTTTTATCTCAGTGTTAGTCACAGCAAAACTTCGGCCCACAGCACACAGCACAGGTGTGGGGTAGTGCCTGCATCTTTCTCTCCCATAGCTCAAAATATTCTGTGCAGTACATACAAATGGTAAAGATATTAGTTTAACTATTGAAAAGGAAAACACTTGTATTAATTACAGACAACGGGAGAGCTGCTTGAAGGCCAGGCCAAGAAGCTTTCTTTGAAGCCAAAAGCAATTAAATGGCCTTTTAAGTGGTCCAACCAAGAGCCCAAGGGAAGGCACCAAGGGGAGCAGCCCTGAGGACTCAGGGATTGCACACAGCTGGGTCAGCTGCCTCAGGAGCACTGCTGGGGGAGCTGCTCAGCAAGCAACAAGGGTATGGGCCCAGAAGGGGCTGCAAAACAGCAGCTGTTTGAACCCTGGATACCTCCCTGTATTTACTGGGTTTCAGTATACAAAAATGGCCCTCTCCCCGTTTTCCCACTTGTGCTCAAGGAAGGTAGTCTCTACCCAGTTTGTTCATGCATAAAGTGTGACAGTAACAACTGTTCATTTTCCTCCTCCTCCTCCTAGAAGCCCCCCCGAAAGTTCTGTGGCACAGGACCAAAGGGTACGCTGCTTTAAAATCATTATCTAGTGGCACCCACAGAAAGAACAACCAGTTGGGAGCTCCTGCACCCTTGCAAGGAGGTGCAGGATTGAAGCTGCTCCATCAGATTGATTTGATTTCTCTTGACAGTTTATTGTTCCTGTCAGGAAAACAAAGTGAACTTTTCCCCTTCCACAGCTTCTGATTTTGGAGATGAAGTTCTAGCTCTGCCATATGGGTCAGAAGAGTAATATGTCTTTCTTTCTTTTTCCAAAACCTGTTATTCTGTCTAGAAAAAATTATCTTCAGCAACCTGCTCCAGCCAACATGTAACTGGCTGCTTCCTTCAATGTGTGTGATTAGGGATCCTGGAGGGGTTATTTGACTAGAGTCAGCATGGCAGAAAATCTTCTTTCTATTTGGTTGACTCACAAAAAAATCTTAGAAACATCAATTGAGCTCTTTGGTCCATTTGCTATATTTAGGGATGATCACATCTCACGTGTTTGGCTGATTTTCTTTCCTGAACTCAGATTTTTCTTCCTGTATTTCAATACCTAAACTCTTGTAAACCACAGAGATGGGTTAAAAAGCCCATGGTTTGGCACAGCAGAGCACAGAGTTCCACACAGGTCCCCAGTCTTCTGCTCAGCACACGAAACCCAAACCCAGTCAGAGCCACTGGTACATCCGACTGGGTTTGTTTCCATTTCTTTAGGCTGGGAGTTCCCAGTGTTTTGCTCAGGAATCATTACTAGTTAGTAAGATGTGAGAGTTGGTTAGACAGCCAAGTTCACTGCCAGCGCCAGACACCGGCACAAGGCAGGAGGTGCTCAGCCCAAGCAGTTGCCTTCTGCCAGAACAGAGCCACAGCAAAACCCTGGGCTGTACCCACATGACCTAGTGATAAGCATGTAAGCGTGACTATTTCTATACATTTTGCAGTAAAAATGCAGGGACTGAACAGTGTGAGTATGTCTGGGATTAATGAGACTCTTGGGAACAGGGTTTGGGTGGGATTACGGGGTTTTTGTTTTAGATGTTTTATGGAAAGCCTGAACAAACACCATTAGCCAGCTCAGCGCCTATTAATAATTAAGCTGGATAGCACCAAGCTGCTTTCAATTGATTTTCAGAGGGGAAAAAACAAGCTGAAAGCTTCCTTTCCATGACACACAGGTGTAAAGAGGAGCACAGGGGCTGGCATGCTGGGGTGCACAAGTCCCTCAGCACACAGGGCTGCAGAGGAGCACACTCTGCCAGGGACATCCCCAGCCTGGGAATGGTGACAGGAGACAGGGATGAAGATGCTGATAAAGACGAGGTGATGGTGGAGACCAGCTTCCCTGTGCTGGAACCCTGCTTGGGGCTGGTCTCCCTGTGCCTGGCAGAGCTGACAGTAACATCTCCTCCCTTTAGGGCTCATCCATTGCACTGGTGCCAGCACTGAAAGCAGAAGTTTGGATGCTCTCCCCATGTACAGCATGGGTCACAGGAGTTTTCCCTACTCAGGACACCCATGGATTGCCTGGGCATGTGGTAAGAGGATGCACAGGGTCTGCCGGGGTCACCATGCATGACCACCATGGCTGGCCACCCTCTGAAAATCCCTGCACAATCCATCAGCTGCATTTGAAGTAAACCTTCCTTTCAAGCCTCCTTGTCTGGCCTTGGCTCCTGCCTGCATTGGGAAGGTGATTTTTTGGGTGGCTGTAGGGGGTGAGGTTTGCATGCTTGGTGCCTGGTGCACGGGTGACATCTACTGACCGTGTCTTCAGCTTCATTTCATGCTTTTACAAGTCCAGATAAAACGGTGCCAAGTAAGCGATACTCGAGGTTGTGTACTGTTATAACTGCTTGTTTAACTGTGCCAGGGTCAAGGCCAATATATTATTTTTATAAGTGCATGGAGGTCCCACACCAGGGACCTTCTCTGAGGTTTCACAAAAGGCCAAGACTTGGTTTTCAAATGAAGCGGTGCAAAGCTGTAGGAAATCTTTAAAGGCAAATGGCGATTATTCCCCTGTAACTAAGATTAAATTGTGGATCGCTTCTTTAATTGAAAATTCACCTAGCATATAATTTGTGAGTGTTTAGACACATTGAGGCAGTGGTAGAGACTGTACAAGCAGTACCTTGGCATTCACACAGTATAATAGCACTCACAGCTACTGCAGTATCTGCAATGCCATAAATGTTAATCCAGCTTGTTCTCTTTTCTAATGTTATCTCTTCATACCTATAGGCGGATCCTAAGGCAAAAGACCAGGACAGAAGGAGTCCTACTGGAGCACCAGCAAGAATAATGTGCCCAGCTGTGATACGGGCTAATTGAGAGGAGCCCTGCAGAGCAGTCTTGGGTGTTCTCGTGGATGAAAAGCTGGACGTGACTAGCAGTGTGTGCTTGCAGGCCAGAAGGCAAACCACATCCTGGGCTGCACCAAAAGCAGCATGACGAGCAGGTCAAGCGAGGTGATTCTCCCTCTCTACTCTGCCTTCATGAGACACCCCCTGGAGGGCTGCATCCAGCTCTGGGTCCTCAACACAAGACATGGACCTTTTGGAGTGAGTCCAGAGGAGGGCCATGAAGATGATCAGGGGACTGGAGCACCTCCTATGGGGGACTCTCCTACGAAGACAGGCTAAGAGCGATGTGGTTGTTCATACTGGAGAAAAGAAGGTTGCAGGGAGACCTTGTAGACGCCTTCCAGTACCTTAGGGGAGCTTATAAAAAGAAGGGAGAGGAATTTTCATGTGGGCAGATAGTGAGAGGACAAGGGGCATTGGTCTTAAACTGAAAAAGGGCAGGTTTAGATTAGAGAGTAGGAAGAAATTCTTTACTGTGAGGGTGATGAGGCCCTGGAACTGGTCACCCAGGGAAGTTGTGTATGTCCCATCCCTGGAACAGTTCCAGGCCAGGTTGGGTGGAGCTCTGAGCAACCTGATTTAGCGAGTGGCATCCCCACCCATGGATGGGTGGGTGGAGTTAGATGATCTTTAAGGTCCCTTCCAACCATTCGATGATTCTGGGATTCTAATAAGTGAGCTGAGGATGGGAAACTGGTTCAGAATGGGAGAAGGCAGCTTCAGCCCTACACATGAGCACCTCTTTTTCACTGTTACCCATTCCTAAAGCACAAGTGCTCAATTACTGTGAATTTCTTAGCAGCTCTTCTGAGGACTGTGACTTTCCATTTGATACAGCTGACCACCTGGTCCAGTCTCCAAGGCCACCAGTTCTTCCCCTACAATGCCCCAATCCTCCTATGCACTTACTGAACACCTTCATCCACCATCCCAGGGTTCTGCTCTCTGCCTTGACCACCAAGGAAATTCTGTCCATGACCAGTCCCTGAGGAATGCTGCAAGTTATCTGCTTTCCAGATACCCACAGAGACTAAATACTGCTTTTCTCTTACAAAGAAAGGTGTCAGATTTATTTGGTGTGATCTATCTTTTCTAGATCTGTGTTCCTTCCTTTTTTTTATTCCTGTTTCATGTCCATTTCATTGGCTTTCATTATTCAGCCCTTCAGGGGCGTATGAACTAACATGCCCATAGTTTTTACGGTGTCCCATACTTTTCAGTAACCTTATCTCAGTCCTCCTTTATTATATGTCTTCTGCAGATCAATAGGTTTCACTGCTTCTATTAAACCTTGTTAAGTTGTTTTTATTGCTTCTTTTATAACTTTTCTGATCTAAATCTCTCCAGACTACCTCCATTTGATCACTCATAAAACTTCCCCATGCTCCAATGAAAGTGTTAACTCATCTATTAGTCACTGCTTCTCCAAATTTAAGTTGGCTCGAAAGATTGGAACAGTATAAGCAAGCACAGTCTATTTTACATGTGATACAAATGACTAATGTTATGCTTCATCTTGTGAATTATAAAATAAACTCCTTCTGGAGATACAGAATGGAAATCATGCAGAAAAGTATTTGTTCAGATTGTCAACCATGTGGAAGAAAAGTGTTCAGCAACTTTAATATCTGATCTCAAATACTAGACTGGCTGAAATTTAATGCAGCTCATTTTGTGTTGATCTTTTGCATAAGATCTATAAGGAAAGCTCCTGCATGTTAACAATGTTAATATAGTACTTTTTTGTTTGTTTGTTTGTTTTTTTTTGTTTGTTTTTGTTTTGCCCCAGGATATAATGGTTTACTTAGTTAGAAACAAACCCAATTGGGGAACATTTTCAGACAGCCACCACAGCCGCTCTGCCAGGAAGCAGGCGATGGGAGCCCNCTCAGATGTCATTTGGCTAAATTCTCCCTTTTCCTATTAGATGTTCTGCTCACCTACCCCCATCTGACATCTTCCATCCCTTCAATGGTGGCTTAAAATTATTGCTTTTGAAGTCCTTTGGAATTTACAGCTGTATAAATGTCAGTGGTGTTCTATAAAACACCAGTTATGTGAAAATCTTGGAAATCTGCCCGGCTATGATACTGGCAGGAATTTGGATATAAGTGCATCGTCACTGCTTTGGATAGGAAGGAGATTAAGGCAAGTTTCTTGATTAATAGTTCCTAATAATCGTGCTCTGAGTGCCGGAATAGAGTTTGCTCTGGTTTTGATTTATCCACTCCTGCAGAGGAAGAAATTGCTCTGGCAGCTTCCCTATAAACCGCATTATTAGGTATGCCACCAGATGGTGCCAGCAAGTCACGGAAACAGAGGCTGGACGGACCCAGGGAAATCGGCCTGGATGGAGGCTGGGACGATTAGCTAAACAAGGCTCACGGGACCACTTCACTGTGTTTCTAATAGGAGACTTCAATCCCAATGTCTTCCAACTATTAAAATATTTTTCATGTTTCTGCACCATGCTTCAATATCCTATTTTAAGATTCAGCTCAGGATGCTGTAGGGCAGTTGGCATTCCCTCAAAAATGTCCTTTTTATAAAAAGACAAGCACTTCTGTTGTTTTCCCTAGTTCCTAACAACTGTTTAAAATCAAATGACATGGAAAATCTAGTGATCTCTATGTCTTAATCCTTCATTTCTTTTGGATTAACGTTTGGCTGTGACTATTTTTGTTACTTCGTCATTGCAAAATCAAACCAAATTCCAGTGTTTCTTTTAAGAAATCAGTTATTCTAAGTTCTGCATTATCTTGACGGGTTTCTTAAAGGAAAATGTTGGTACTCTCCTGACAAGGTGTACCAGACTTTTTCTGCTGAGCAGGTACTGCTCACATCCTGTTAAACTGCTGTCAGGATATTTCTCATCTGAGTCTAGATGTAAAATTAAGTTCTGCTTGGAATTAAACATTAGAACACATATGCACTTTTTCTGGAAGCCCTGAGGTCCATATAGAGTGGAGCTGTGATGTCGCTCTTGCCATAGAGGTGGAAAAAGGGCCAGGGAAACACCCTGCAGCCCTATCATTTTGCACAGTCTGGGCATAAGAATGAGGTACACAGACTGTTTCTCGGCCTTTGCTCATACAAGCTGAATTAACAGGAACATCGAAGTGGATTGAGGGAAGGGATTATACCCTCTAATCAGCCCTCATTATACCACATCTACATGCTGCATCCATTCTTGTATTCTACAACACAGGAGAGATAATGACCAGACGGGAAGAGTTCAGCAGAGATCATCAAGGCACTTCCTGAAGGTGAGTAGGATGAGCACCTTTGAAGTGCTTTTCTCTCTCCTCTGATTACAGAGGGACTTCAAATACCTAAAACTAAGGTGATACCAGTCTACTATGAGGTGCATAGCTGAAAGTCATAGCGTGATCTGAACCACAGGGAATGAAAGCCCAAGTTTCTTCAGTGCTCGGCAGCTACTCTAACAACTAACTTGACTTGGATTTTAAGCTTGCTTCTGTGAGTGACCACTCTGACAGGCCTTTTTCATTGGTTTCCATGTGTGCAAACATAAACCTTTACTCAAGCTTTTCATCATAGGTTACTTAACCAATGCATGTAACACCTCTGTGTCTACACCACCGTCTTTCAGGTGATCCAATCATCGTTTCAACACTGATTTTTGCATTGACCTAGAAGAATAAGTTTATGTCCTCAGCTGGGTCAGATTTTATTGGAAGCAGATTCCATAAACAACTAGCATCCTATAGACTTGCGTGTAGCACTGAATGACAAACAGGTGTGATCGGTAATTCCTGCTCTGTGATTTGCATTTGAATGTCTTGCCAATTGATCTTGTGATGCTGAGGTAGCCATGGAAGTCAGTATTTCCTGCTTCCAATGTTCAGCCCCCTAATCCACTCTCATTTTCTAAGGTGGAAGCTGAAGATGCTTGTCAGTGCAGGAAATTAGGCCTTTTGTGCAAGTCTGTAAATACAGCTATAGATGCCAAGATGAAGTAAAGACAAAAACAGATACAGCTGTCTCTAACATAGCTGCTTTCTTATAGGCTCCTGACAGTACCATTACGCACAGCTCTTGTTGGCCACTATTTGAATAGTAACAATTGTAGCAGAAAAAAAACACACCCTAGTGTCTTCCTCACTGCATCTGCAAGCCATGAGAAGGGACTATAAAGATTTTAAATATTATTTTTATCTCAAAGAGACAAACTATGTAGTGAGACTCTTCCATTCCCTAAAGAAGCCAGTACTCTTGGAAGTTCAAATAGTTAGAAAGCTGTTTACATTATTTAGTCATCCCTGGATTGTTTTAAAATTTGAAAATAATATACAGAAATTATACTTTGTTTCTTTTATGCAGTTAGCTTGCTACCCCTGCAAGAGCTCTGTGCCAACAGAGCATATAGTCTCAGTGCATGCAGTCTCCTCCCTTAACAGTGACATTTAGGCACAGCTATTTAAGAACTCAGTGTAAAAGGCTCTGCTACAGGTTGTATTTGATAACAGAAAAGGTGCCAGGGAGCCTGTGACCTTTAGTGCAATAAAACAGTGGGATAACAAGGATCAAAATTTAAATCCTGAGGACACACAACCAGCAAGACTGGTGCTGGGCCCTCGGAGGAAGGCATCTCTTCAGCTGTCTGTCATAGCTTGTTTGATATGTCACATTAGCATCTTTTCCAGGCTGACTCCACTGAAATGTCACAGCTCATTTATTTCAGCCCAGGCATCCAGTGCCAATGCCAGTGGCACAAGGTTGCAATAGTTCTGAAATACTTCCCGTGCATTGGCCAGAAGACAGAAAGCAAATAGGGGTGCTCTGTGCTCCAGCTTGGTCAGTCAGATTGACCTTTCAGAGCAGCCTCACATCCACTTATTCCAGGTTTTTAGCACTGTAATCTGAGAGAAGTTTTGTGCTTTTGTTGCAAAGAAGCAGGCTCTCCTCTGAGAGGGATGGCAGCAATGTACGTGGGCAGCAGCCTCAACTAGTCCCTGCACAAGGAATAACAAAATCATAGAATCATTTAGGTTGGAAAAGACCTCTAAGATCATTGAGTCCAACCATCAACCCAGCACTGCCAAGTCCACCACTAAATCGTGTCCCTAAGAGCCACATCTACGTGTTTTTTAAATACCTCCGGGGATGGTAACTTCACCTCATCCCTGGGCAGCCTGTTCCAATGCCTGACCACCCCTGTGGGGAAGAAATTTCTCCTGAGGAAAAGAAGATCCTTTCCTTATGGACAAGGAGAGCAGGGATGATTGTAGCTGTGATGGGAGCTGTGGGAAATACTGTCACCTTCTTCACAGAGTACAGGACTTCTTCCTTAGATCTTGCCTCTAACATAAACATTGGCTTGCCTGCTTGCATGTGTCAGTGTTTATCTGAAACAGGGCTTCCCAGCACAGTCACCTCCAGAGGCAATGGGAGAAGAGACATCCCAGAAGACAGATACATAACTGAACACACTCCTCATTGGTGGTCAATGCTACTGCATGAACGTGGCATAAGAACCTACATAGAATAGAGTAAAACTTTTCCAACTCTTACATTAATGTAATTTTCTGGAGAGAAAAAAAAAAAAGAATAGTAATTTTATAAAGAATGGTTTAGAAGCAATTAATAGGTACACAAAACAATGGCCAAATTATCCCTGTAAACCTTGGTCTGCAATTTTCAATACAAGGCAATAAAACCTGGGAAACAGGAGCCCAGTATCCCTCAGCAAAAAAAAAAAAACCAAAACCAAAACCTTCCTGAGTTATTTTAGAAACTTGAATAGCACGGCATAAATATATTTTCATCCTTCAAAAGGCAGGTCACATCAGCCTTAATTATCAGAGGGCCAGAATGGAAACAACACAAAAATAGATCCTCTGAAAGTTTGCTCTCATTACCACATTTGGCATATTTAAGCATAAACACCATCTGTGTTTATCAAGAAACACAGCCGTAACTGCCATCCGATCTCACAGTGACACCAGTGTTTATGGAGACTTACAGTAAGGGGCACATGCAAGGCTTCCACAGAAACTGAGCTTCCCTGATATTATTTGCTTAGTCACCAGCTGCTCCTGTAGATGGAGGCACTTCTGCCAAGAGAAGGATCATCATGGAAGAAAAACAGAGCCTCAAACCTCTCATGGAAGCTTCTTTTGGCAGCCCGAATAGCAGCGGAAGTTGTTTGCAGCGAAGGAACAAACCATAAAACACACTCAGTGTTTTAACGTTATAACTCCCACTGGGCAAAGAGGGGTACCCGCTGACTTTTGCCCCTTCGTTGGCGGAGTGGGGACCCTCTGTCCTTCTGCCATTGCAGCAGGCTGGGGATGCTGTCGGAGACTGCACACAAGGACTGGCTGGGCTCTGCCCTTACCCTCGCAGACCAGCTCCCAGGTAGGGAGAGCATGGTCTGTGAGTGGACCGGGCACTGTGTCCTTACACCAGTCCCTCTTGCCCAGCTCTGGTGCAGCATTTTGAAGAGATCCAGGGTGGGTTTGTAGACAAACAGGAGATGATGTTGCCAGTGGGAGCAACTCTTCTGCAGATGCTGTGGAAGCTTGCTCTGCCAGCCACCTGTGCCAGTGGGACTGAACCCTGGATTATGTTTATTTGGGCTACCCTTCATCCTACAGCATGGAGTACTTCTGTGCAGAAACAGAAGCAGAATGAAAAGACAACTACAGGAGCAGTAGCAGGAAATGTCCTACCTAAAGCCGGGATGCAATGCTGCCAAGGGGTGATGTGGCTTCATCACCAGCTAGATGCCACTGTTTCTAGCTCAACACAGGCGCTTGGACTCCTCCCACCTGGACCAAATTTTCCCATGGATCCAGGCAGTTACCAACGAGCAGCACAACCTCTGTGAAAGCAAAGCCACAATCTATCTGAAACACAAAGCCACAGGTAACAACAGGCCTGCCTTCACTGCAAGCTGGGGCATCAGCACCAGTCTTTGATTCTCCTTTGATGACACACAGTATTCAGGCAGACTGCTCATATTAAAATCCCAGTGTGTGTTTGCTTCACCGTGCAAAAAAGCTGTGTGAATAATTATGTAAAATGTCAACTATTTTTAGATTATAGAAGTAATTATGTGAATATATGAGAGGATCTTTAACACTGAAATACATTAAAAAAAATATGTGGACACCCAAAATATGTCACCTAAACCTGAACAGCCTGGAATAGCACCTGATCTCCATTGCACTAGCATCACTTGCCCAAAAACAGTGAAGAAGAATAATACTAGTGCCATTCCCAGCATAATTTGGCTCATTTTCTTCTTTATTGTAGAGGTGGTATTGACTGATCTGATTGTAATGGAGATACTTGTAATGGAGATACTGTGCAAAGACAATCCAATTAAAATTAAAACAAACGAAAAATCCACAGTTTAACTTAAATTGTTAAATTCTGACCTGATGTCGTTATGAGAAGCAGAACCACAGAAGTTAGCAAAAACTGTAGACAGCAATTTCACAGTCTCAACTCTCTCACCAATATGTTCATAGTATTTAATTTGAATTTTCCTTTTCTTAATTTTCTCTTATTTACCCTAATTATGCAGTCAGTGTGTTTGCCCAAGTAATTTTTCTCTATCAACAGAGTTTACTCTCATCAGATACATACAGACTATTTTCACATCTGCCACATACAGACATATGTCAGAAAAACCCTATTTAGATTTATGATTTTCCCTTATGAGCTGATCACTTTGGGTTTCTCCTGAAATTGTGACTTTCCTCTGGTTTCTGTCATCCCACCAAGATGGTGGTCTTGGTTCCCAGTGTACATTCCCAGAAGCTGTGAAGGCAGCCAGGATGACCGGCATGGTAAACGCCCTGGCCCACTAACATTTTTCAACCTGTGCTTAACTTGAAGCACACAAGTAATCCTACTTGCTTTACTGAGATTACACATCCCTAAAATAAAACCTTGCTCAGCTGCTGTGCTGGAGCGGGACCAAAGGGCTCCGTCAGTTCTACATCTAGCCCATTAAAAAAAGGTCTTTTCCTCCATTTTTCCACGACAAAATGCATGTGTGTGAATAGAGTTCAGGGTGTGTTTTCTTGCAAGTATTTGATTTGCTGTCCACTATCACTTCAGTGTCTCTGGTTGTACTCTTGTAGCTGCACTTCTCCTCCCTACAAACATTTGTGGCCTGTGTATCTTTCCAGAACAACTTCACATTCCTCCAATTCAAGTCATATTCTTGTTATTTTCTGTCCAGCTTAAAAAGAGCACTTGGGCAAGTGGAGGGGATGAAGAGAGCTTTGGTGATAGGTTTGCTCTGAGAAAAAATGACTTATGGTGGTAATGCAGTAGAAGTGGCTAGCAGGCAGTGTTGGACTGGTTTCCTGGTGGATTTCTGCTGAGTCACTGGATTGTTTTGTGTCAACTCCAAGACTTTTTTCGGTGGCTGTGTTAGTCCTATTGTGCCTCCCTCGTAGAGCTTCCCTGGTATCTGTAAAGACAACCTTTTCTCCTGCTTCCCCATGCAGACATTCACAGGGTCTCTTTTTCTCCTGTACTTACCCATTTATTTTTGTGAAAATATTGGGACACATTGGCTTGTGTCAATCACAGTTTAATACTGCAGGAATAAGGAGGAATACTGGTGCACATGGCCTTCTGCATAAACCACGGTGTTACAAGAGCTTCATTTCTGTAGCAAGCCTGGCTAAAAAGAGACTTGCTTGAGGAAACAAAGAGTTATGCCAGATGAATTATGAAGAGTAGTACTGTGTTAATCACATTCTCATTCCTTTTAAGTGAACAACTGACAAAATCGGTGAGATCTGCAATGCTGAGTGCTTTTAAAGACTGATCTGCTTTACTTAGACATCCAAGTATGGACCTAACTCTGTGTAATGCTGGTCCCACAGATCTGTAGCTGAGGCTCTTCAGGGCTGGCTGCACACTGCACTGGTAAGGCAGATAGATGTTGGTGACTGCTTCAAATAGAACAATCTTGAAGATGTGACACCCGTGGTGTGAGGTAAAAACAATACCAGTGTGTTTGAACTCCAGGAGGCCACACAAGCAACTGCAATGCTCACCAGAGGCTTCATCTGCACCAGTCAGATGGTGAAATGGCCACAAGCCCAGCTCAGAGAGCTGGAAGATGTGTGGGGGAAGAGTGAAGGGCGCCCAGCAGCCCCATGGTGAAAAATGGTATTGGCCAACAGAGCTGCCATCCTGCCCCAGTTGCAGATGTCACAGGGACTCTGTGAACCAGAGCAGCCATAGCTCTACTCATGGTGAGGACAAGTAGGCTTTCTGCTGGCAGCACTGGTGGAACAATTTACTGGGATCCTTTAAACACCCATACACAGCACAAGGGCAGCTCACCTCTGAGGTGACGGTAGGCCTGGGCTCTTCCATCTGGCAGGCTTATTTTATCATGAGCTGAAATCTCACAAGTCTTATGTCATTGAGCCCAAGAGGCCAAAGAAGTTTTCTTCTGGGATGCCTGATTGCTCCTTTTGACTCTTCCTTTTATCCAGAACAGATTGTAGAGCAACCGAGTGTGAGGAGAGTGCAGAAGGATGGACCCCATTCACTGCAGGTAGATGTATGAACATGTCCATTGTCTCTCCTCCAGCTTTTGAGGACAAGTGGCACAGCATGGTTTGCATTTGCTTGGATAACCTGTCCATACCTACAGCTATGGTGTAGATCCACGTAGTCCATTGCATCTACATGTACACTGAGACTATTGGGAGCTGAACTGTGCTCAGGTATTTGCTGCATAGGGGGGTGGCTACCAGGGCTCAAAACCATGCCAGGGAGTGTGCTGCTAAGTATCCCACCAGGATAGCTGCAGGCCAGTGGTGGAAGCCCATGTCCTGTCCCTTCCCAGCTTACTTGCATAGGTGTAACCAGAAACCAAAAGGAAGCCCAGGAGAAGACGGTCTGTGCGGATGAAAAGCAGGACAAGGACAGTCTCTGGCAGAGGTGACAGCAGGAGAGCTGAGCCACAGCTGGAGTAACAAGCCAAGCCACCATCCCAGACAGCTGAGCTGCCAAGAGAGGTGAGCCCCAACCCTTGCAGAGCCAGCAGGACGCGTCAGGGCAGAAGGAGGAGGCAGGCCAGAGGGGGAACGACCATGCACACCAGTTTGGATGAACCCACAATGCACATAGGAGCTGGATTTAAGAAAAATCATCCTCTGGCTCAGAGCCCAGACTCCCAAATCTGCTGTGAAACAAGCTGCCCTCTTTCAGCATTGCACATACCTTTCATATTTCTTTCCCTCCAGGAAGTGTTTTGTGATGATTAATGAATTATGAAAGTCACCTATTGAATCTTCAGCTCTTGCAGAACTCCAAAGAAAACACAATCCGGAAGAGTTCCAGCTTCCAGTGTCATAGCAAATGCATACTTTATTTATGATTATTCCCACAATGGACTTATTAAGTACATTTTAAAATAAACAGAACTTGAGACTGTTTGTGAAATGTTGGATTTTTCTGCCTTAAAATGTCTGCTGCCTATTTCTTAAGGACCATTTAGGTAACACCAGAGCATGTAAAGATACACATCTATTTTCTGGAAATTGCTTAAGGACTCTTCAAAAATGTAGAAATCTGTGCCTTTAACACCCAAGAAAACTTAAGACTAAAACAAATTTATCTGGATAGTTGCTAACAAAGAGAAATTCAATAAATCTACCCTGCACATGAACTGCTTTGGTATGTGAGGCTGGAAAGCTTGCTGGCAGGAGACAGGGAAGTTGACTGTAAGTCTGTATAACTCAGAATAATAATTCATGATGTTGCATAAAGAAACCCAACTATTTGAGCACTGTGCTTTTTCTAATGGTATGCCTATTTAATGAACATCTGGACTCACATTTTCTTCTATAACTGATAATGCTCTGGATGGGAATTTCCTTTTGAACATCTGTGTCATTAAATGGTTAATAATTTATATTCTTGAGGAATCTTCTTCTACATGCCAAGTATGAAGTGGCACTAGGAACATCTGCAAGATTAGTTTTCCATGACATGTGATCCTTGTCAAATATCTCCATGATGTTTAACGTCTTACCCTCTCTCTGTCAATAAGGGTGCAACTGCACTCTGACTTCCGGTGGTCCTACAGACAGTGTTGGACCTTCTCCAGTCTGGCTGCTTTTTGGCTTTCCTTTTCATAGGCATCTTCTCACTACTTGAAAGGAAGTCAGAAAACAAAGTCAGATTCAGCCTTCAAAGTTCATCTGCTGCAGAGAGCCCCTGAAGAGTGCTCCACGTCATTTCTTGCTGCTTCCCACCTTCCCTGTTCCTCAGCCCATCACAGCCTTGATGTCCCTCTGACTAACGGCACTCCCTGTCCAAGTTTGTTTAAGCCACACTAAACTGACTTGAAGGTTGCTGCTGAGATTGTAGGAAGCCCCTCTGAACCTTTGTTAAGCTGCCTTCACACGGGATGTAAACATCCCATCACGTTCATTTACAGTGAACATTACTGTTCTTTTCTAGAAGGAAACTGAAGTCCAGTTTCCAGTGCATGCTGGAAACATGTCTAGACTTCACAAGTAGCTGCCTGTTATAGACACCATGGTGAAACTCAGTGCCTGTGTGTACTTTGCTGAATGTTGGTCTCCCCAACAGATAAACAGGGACCATACAAGCCTGTGAGTTTTGGATTAAAGCCACCCTAGACTACTATTTCCCTACAGAACTACCACACTTCATTGGAGACTAATCTTTCTCTAGACCTGGGGAAAAAGGAGAGAAAAAAGAAGCACGCAAGCTGCAACATAATGTGATGCACCACCCGGCTTGCAAGGGAGACTTGAGAAACACAGGGAAGGACTTTGATAAGACCACGATGGAAAAAGCCTTTCTGGTCTTAAATGGTAACAATGTGATCGTAGCAATGAACAATCAGCCCAACAACAATTCTTTGGGGCATGTGACTTCAAACTCTCCTCAGAGCCCACAGATCATCTTTGTGGCAGAAGGGTGAGTTGGTACCTAGCCACTCACATCTGTTACCACCACTTGGTTCATGAGTTCTTCAGAGGGCTTACTTTCTGAAGCCTTTCTATAGGACTTTTCCAGCCTTGCACTTGAAAGTTTTGTAGAGCATGATATGTGTGCAAAGGCTAAATTGATTGCCAGGTTCTTTTATATTTATCTGGGGAAATATAAAAACACTATCACAACCCCTTAAGGATTCTCTAAATTATTTACAAATGCCCAAATTCAAAGCACTTGGAATCTAAACTGTTTCTCTGTACTTAGCGATTTTGATCTCGGGTCCATTGCTCCCATGGCTTTAACCTGCCCTTATACAACTAATTGAGACACATCAGACTTCTTCCTTGCTCTGTCAAAGGAAACAGCTTTATGCCAAACTCTCTTATTCTTGCAGATGAAGGATTTGTCACTTGATCAGCCAGCTAGCCACAAATGTAAGCTCACAATGTCTGTTTTTACTCTACTGACTGACAGCACATATTTTTATTCCTAACTATCAGTGTCTCCATAGCCATTCTGTCAGCCGTATCTGCCAAGATGGTGCACATTGCATGGCCTGACTGCTGCAGAACTGTGTCAGAGCGTAGGCACCTCGTCCTCTGGTCATCACTGCAAACACTTCATATCCTGGGAACAGCTGTAGTCACTCGCACATGTCTCTTGAAAGAGCACAGTCTGGATCTTGCTTTGTCCGGGTCTGTTATCAGTAAAAATGCACTGATCCTACTGAAGTTCCTTTCCTCTAGTTCTTGTGTGGATGATGGGGAGGGTAAATCTGGGCATGACAGCATGATTGATTGTTAGTATTACATATGATGTCCCCGCACCTTGGAGCTTCTTGTGCTATGCAGGAAAGACATCTGAGCAATACTCAAGTTTTAGAAAAAGAAGAGGGTCGGATTCATGCAGGCAAGAATTGGCCATTCCTGTTCCTTACCAGAGAGAGAATGGAAGAAGGAAGGAAAAACCTGGCAGGAGCATTGCCTGCCTTGGCTTGTTGGGAGCAAAAAGATAGTGTGATTTGGGATGTGTCACTAGGAGAAAGTCCTCTTGGTCAGGGCCTGAGAAAGAGAAACAAGGGCCCTTCCTTAGACTAATCTTGTCTTAGCACATATTAGAGGAGCCCTAAAGCAATTCTCACATAAACTGCAGGCTATCAGCTAAGAGAGAATGCTGTGTCATCCAGAAACTGTTAGAAGAGAGAAAACTTCCTTGTTTCAGGGACTCCAGCAGCCTCACAACTTGAAGACTTGTGTTTTCCTGGCAGCAGCAGTTGCCTGCTGATGTGATTTCTCTCTCATCTGTGAAGAGAGAATATTAGCTCTCTCTTGGGCATATGTTTGTGATGAAAATTGTCATTAAGAACAGAAAAAAAGCAGAGATGCCGGAGTTTTGGCATCTCTCAGACGCAGAGCAATGGAGTTCCACAGCTGCAAACACTAGAAGTGGGGTGGGCAATGATCCCCTTCTCAAGCAGGGATTGGCCCATGACCTCACTGCCTGGACTGAAATCACCAAAACAGCAGCTCTGTGTCAATGTGCACATAACGCTGGAGATAGCTAGAGAGCTGAGAAAGCAGGCTCAGCAAAATAGCTGACCTTTCCAAAAAAGACCCTCACACAAATCCTCAAATGAAGAGCAAATATAATCTCTAGATAATAAAATTTTGCAGGAATTAATCAGGTTCATCTGGATTTATGGGGTAGGAAGCATTTGCTCTGCTCTGATTCAGTTAAATAATGATCTGTACCAGCTGCTGTAAACTGGGTGAGTTCACTTCTTTGATTCAGTTATGCCTACGCACTTTGGAGTCAGCATCCTTCTCCTGCACACAGCCATCTTCAGAAAGTTTTTCACTCCCATGGGGCTGAGGGAGCTTGTCTGCTGGCAGCAGAGGGATCATGAGGTCCCACAGCCCCATGGACACTGCCTGTCACGTGGCCCATTGTGCATGAATGAAGCACAGACACCCAGAGGCAACAGCTATAGTTTGCAATGAAGTCCCTCTTAAAACCTTGGCTTTGCTCTGACGGTTTAAAAACCTTGGGCAACATTTCAGGTGCTGATGTGCTGCATCACCCCCTCACATGAGTTCGAGTATGTTCCCCTGTCTCACTCAGCTCTGCACCTCTCTCACAATGTTCTGAGGCATTGAGCACCTTGCAGGAGGGGACTGTGCCTCTTCACAACCAGTGGGAAGGGGCCCGTGGCAAGAGCTCCCAGTCAGGTTGTTGGAGCTTGTGTAGGCTGAGCTCATTTATATATCACCACTGTATTAACCCACTGACTAGTAATCGACCCCTGTCTGCGTTGTTGTGGGGAGGGGGGCAGTGGAGTGTGAAAGTGGGTAGTGTGTGTCTTGGTTTTAGCCTCTATCACCAAAATATCTCTTTTCAAGACTTCATTGTGATCCGGTTTTTTTCTAGTCTCCTAGCCACGATTTCAGTCCTCCTGCAGTCTGTGGGGTTGATGGATAATGACCTCTTTCAAGAGTGACATGTACTTTCCTGAAGTATCTTTCACCCTGGAGATATTCCCTTTACACATGGATGACTCTCCTCCTTGCTTCTAAAGAGAAACCCCCTGGAGGAAGGTCTGTATTAATAGATATTTCAGAGCCCGGATGCAGAAGAGACAGAACAGCCATCGACAGAGGTAATTTCAATTTGCCAAGTAGGCTCAACTATCCAGGCAGGACAATGAAGCTATTTCTGTCAAGACCTGTCTATTTTAGGTCTTTATACCAGGTCCCTGTGACATGTACCATGAGTAAATGTTGCACTCCACAGGCATTTTTGCCAAACTCACTGACACCACAGCAGCAGTTGGAAGGGGCGCTGATGATTTCTATTGTGCTTTCCAGTTAGGATGTCTTTCATAAACCTTCAAAGAGGAGAAATGTAGCAGTAAATGGCTTCAGGTTCTGGCCTTCTTTTGTTCTTGATTTGAGAAGCTCCTATCCTAATTATAATCATTTGCCATGTGATTTTCAAGCAATTATGAATTGACTGTAATGCATGCAGATTACTGATCTCTGTCATGCACAAAATTAATTCATTCTGCCAGCAATTTCAGACACTGAACTTCAGCTTGTGACTCACAGCTTTGCGTAAATGATTCTACAGTAAAACCTGTGAAATAGTAAACCTTCAATACACATTTTTCTTTAACAGAATCTTCAGTGCTATTACTCCTTATAAGGACTCTTTGCCAGTGAAAAACAAAACACTCCCACACAAACATGGGCAGTATAATTGGGTACTTTTATGAGGTAGGATATTGTTTTATACCTGAGCAGCTATTTATTATGATTACACTTAACTACAGCAAAAAAAATTAAAAATCATGCAGGCAGAGGTGCACTAGAGAAGCAAAACCTTACCAGATGCCTTGTTCAAGAGTCCCTGGGTCATCTCCGCAGGTGCTGCACGCTAACTGCTGCAGGTCTGGTAACAGTGACTGGAGGACACAGCCCAGGAGGAGAAGCTATAAAACACAGAGCATTCCTTAAAAGCTAGGTGCCCTTCCAAAACCACAGGCTGTTGGTGAAACAGGCCAATGCAGTCAAATCACAGGACATGCTTGCTTTGCAATCAATAAAGCAGACTTAAATCTGATAAAAGAATTGAAAACTGCATGGAAATCACAGAATCATAGAAAAGCTTCCTTTGGTTGGAAGGGACCTCAAAAATTATCTAGATGTCCTTCCCAAAACTTGGTCAGCTTTACTAGATTATTCAAAACAACTGCAAACAAGACTACCAGAGTCCTGTCTCAAACCATTCCATACACCAACACCAGCACAGTTGCTCTTCAATGTCAGGGAAGCAGCAGATTCACTATATATCCGCAAAGGCCACTCATCTGGAATTCATGGACATTAAGAAGACTGGGAAGCTAGCCTGGAAACTCAGGAGATCACTGGTCAAAGGATCAGCCAGCCATTTAAATAAACAGGAATTTACAGCTTGACGTAGGAACCTTACAGCTGGTGACACTGTCAGGAGAGGGAACCGACACCAAAACCATCAGTTATGCCAAGAAGTTCAGGTTGCAGAATCAGATCAGACAGTTCCTCAGGCTTTGCATTGCCTGCCCAATACTCTCTTCAGCAGACTTGTGATGACAAATTTACTACTGTTTCATAAAATATTTCATGTAATTTCTTGCTCATGGACCACAATGTGGCTCTTCTACAGCAGAGGCTGTCTTCCAGCAGCAAAAGCATGTGCCAATTCACAGCATCATTTCTGGGAGGGCAGCCCATGCCTGTGAACATCAAGGTCAGCCCTACTGAACAGAATTCCTAATACCCAGTTCTGTGCTTCTGTCTATTCTATACAATATTTCCGAACACTGAGCTTGTTCTTTTTATACTTACTGATATTATCCACAGCATCTGAGGCCTAATTTGTATCAAAATAAAGTCCTGCTGGCTCCAGAGAGGGCCAAAACAGGCCCACAGTGATCAGAATTCTTTGTTCTATGGAGAGCATGTGTGCAGCCGTCTCACAAACAGTGGAGTTGTCAGCAAACAATGAATTAGTTCTCTTTTATGTCCCTGTCATAAAGATCTTGCAGCAGTGCAATGAGAGAGAGGAAATACAAGGGCCACTTGGAAAGGAACAACAGCACAACAGAGTGAATGAAGCCTTTGTCAGACAGCGGTTCAAGAAACAGAGGATTCCACAGCTGTGGCAGAGGAGTAGCAGCTCAGCAGCATGCAGTCCTACAGGTACACCTTCAGGCAATTACATAAGCTAAGATGTCACAGAATCCAGTGTGGATAACTGAAGAACACCGTTATGGAGACAAAGTCTAGGATAACTGTTCCACAGATTTGCAAATACTTCATGTCAGCAAACAGTCAAAATACCCTGAACTTTTCTTGGTTTTGTGTGTGCACTCACTGTCCAACAGCTCGGGCAGGGACCATGGGAAAGGGGTTAACCTTAAAAACAGTCCTTGGGCTAAGGTGATTTGATACCCACAGTCCTGATGCTCACCCCACAGGAATGTCCCCAGAATGAAGCAGAGGTATGGTCCTCATTTGTCTAGAAAAGAGGTGGAGGCAAGTGTGCAATGCAGGTGTATTACAGGGAACCACTGGTAGCCAAAGGTGGATACGTATGATACTACTTTGGACAGCAACTATTGATTTCACTGAGTCAAATGGAATTCACTGGGACTTGCCCACAAGACAGAAAGTCCTGGAGGCTAGATCTAAGTACAGGAGTTACTGTACTTAGACCATGTATTTGGTGATATCCATTTCAAAGGCAACTGTGGCCAATGTGACCACGACTTTACATTATCTTAGCCCTCTCCATTGTCTTCCCCATTTCTGACAGCTTTAGCTCAGAAGGAGATAAGAAGGACAGAAAGCAACCCAGGGAACATAGCAATTCAGGTAATTAGCACATCAAAGATATTTTGTCTGTCTCTTTGTTTGTCTATCCATCCCTTCCTTCTCAGGTATACTCTACAGAGAAGGGCATGGTTGAATTGGCTCAGTCAGGAGATGGGACAGGTGGTCATCTGGGACTTCCCTTGTTCTCTGACTTCTTCCACCCAGGCAGAAGTTGAACCTCATGGTACTTTCACTCAAGCTCAAGCGACTCTTACTTGACTCTACACTTAGCACAGGCTGCCCACATCCATGACCTTGTACAAAAGAACTAGAGTAAGAACTTTTGCCTAGGAAACAGATGTCTGTGCTGGCCAAGGCCCACATTGTTCATGTGAAAAACGCATAAGTGGACTATGGGTGTAAGAACAAGCAGTCTTAAAGGATGTATGTACCTAATCTACTGAATAGAAGAGACTCAGGGAGAGCCCTCAGGTACTGAATCCCCCATGAAGTTGTCCATGCTTTGAACTCACTCCCTGGCTCCAATTTGGATCTCTTCAACTATCTCTTTTCAAGAGAAATGTCCAACAGAAGGACTAGCCCTGAGCAGTGTGAACACCCAGAGCAGCATGGCAATTAGGCTGGGGCTATGTTTCCAGCGGTATTTAGTCTCCAGAAATATTCATCTAGTCTTCACGGTCTTTGGACAAAGCCATGCAGAATTTGGGTATTCAGTACATGGATAGCAGATCTATCCTCCAGCCAAAAGAATATCCTTAGACTTCCGGATCCAAAAAGGGAGTGAGAATTAAGGAAATAAGATATGAAGTTGCTCATGATCCTGGAAATAGAATAGGGTTGAAAGCCCATAAAGGAATCAAGAAGTAAAAGCAGAGGTGAGGTTGCACACATAAAAGTTTAAGAAGCAGAGATTCATTCCTAAATAGGACTTACCAGGTTTTATAGGCTGAAAGCAAATGTATTGCTCTTTAAGGAGATGTTCATGGAATAGAATGTCATAGAATATTCTGAGTTGGAAGGGACCCACAGGAACATTGAGTCCAACTCTTAAATGAATGACCCATATGAGGATCAAACCCACAATTGTGGTGTTAGTAGCACCATGCTCTAACTGAGTTAATCTCAGGGTCAGTGTTTCCCATCCCTGACCCCTGAGAAGATTTTTATCAAGTCAAAGGCAACTTCTCCCTTGGGAACAAAAAGTGAGATGAGAATCTCTTGGTCGCAACTCCTTCCCTAAAATTACTGAATGGATCTTAAGCAATAGTCATATAACAATTCCTTCTGTTAGGGAGAGATTTTCAGCAGCTGGTTCATTTGGCCATACTTCACTGCCCAAAATGTGAAGCTGAAAGTGGTAAACCCCAATTCGAACACTTTGTCTTCGATGATCAGGCAGTACCTTGAGTGTATTCCCCAGGCACTGGGAGTTAGAGGATTTTGGAAAGTTCAGTTGCTGACAGGCAATAAAAACCAGCAGAGCTCCCCTTCTGTTTGAAAAGGCTTCCTCCTTCTTCTTCATAGCTGCTTAGGGTTTTTTTGTCTCCATCCTTTTAGTGCCTCCCCTATAAAAAAGAACATACTGTTGCTCTGCCCACCTCTGTGCTCTCCTTCGCATGACTCAGAAGCACTGTGTGTAATTTTATGACTTAAAGAGGGAAGAGCGAAGTCCTACAACTTGTTACTGTACTGTACCCAGAGCTGTAATTGTGTGTAAGTACTTGCAAATATCAAGGCCACCTTTGGAAACAACTATGTGTAATGGCTCTTCTTGGTCTATTGCATTTGTCCAGTAGAGCATAATGGCTAAATCAATGTAAAGTGTCATGCATTTCTTTTTTTCTGCTCTCCTTGGGGCTATTCTTTCCAGTTACGTATGTTCAGCTTTGATCTCTGGAAAAAAATCAATGAAGATTCAGTTGTTCTCAAAAAAACCCAAGCTAAAATTTTAAAGCATTTTCTGTCATCTTGGTGTGGAATACGTAATCCCTCTCCCTTTCGGGTACCCTTCAGAGTACCTGACTCAGCAAGCTTTTGTGAAATAAGCAGTAGCATAAAGCCAGGTTTATACTTAAATGGTTTTTTTCCTGTGATCACATTCTTAACCATAATCGGTGAAGTAGTTTTTACTTGTACTCTCACAAAAGAAATACTGTTTTGTTGTTCCTGAAAAATAAAGGCAGATTTAACCCACAACAAAATAAAGTAAAAAAAGGTTGACCTATGTATCCATCCTCTGAAATTCTCTTTGTGTCAAACCCTGACTTTTCAGTTAACTTCTATACAGTAGAGATGCCCATGATGCAGTCAGCCAATGACTGCAAGAAGGCAGAGCATAGCTATCAGACTGTATGTGGGAGTATTGTGAAAAAAAATCAAGAAAATGAGCTACGACATTAAGTGCAAACCAAAATTTATCTATGCGTATAAAAAAATAAATCTTTACGGAGGTTGTAGGAATACAAATGCAATAAAACCTTAATTTCGGCACTTAGGTCTTCACAGTGACTCTTGCCCCCAGTACAACCTTCTCTACTTTCTAAAGGTCAGATAACACAACGAGTAAAATAATGCTTTACCTCTCAAGCCCCCTTGAGAAGCAGTAAGATTTCATACTCTAATTCTGCTCTTATTACAGAAAAGTCTTCTACAATTTTCAGGAATGTTGCAACACAGTCGGAACATCTCTCTGCAAAGTGTAACAGGGGCCTTGGGATTTAAAGGCACCAGCACCCAGAAAGGTTTGACATCACAGCTCTTGGGCTGACTGCTCAGTGAAGCAGGGGGAACACTGGGCAACCCCGGGGCAACCAAAGCAATTCACTACCATTTTGGAAAGTGCTTGGTTCTGACTTTAGCAGTTCAAACATCAAAGTTGCCTTTGCATATTGGAAAGTCACAGCATCTGCTTAGGAGCATCAGGGTTTCAACAGGTAAAAGCTGTGAAAAGTACCTTCCTGGCACCCCTTGGCCCATTCCGCTCATTTGTATATTCTTGCCATGGGTTGTGTGGAGGTTTGGGAGGTTTTTCTTTGCAAACAGAAGCAGACTGAATTAGGATTGACAGCTTGGTTTGACCAGTTGCTCGCACTTCTAATGAGGAAGGAAATAAGCCCAATTCTCCTGCAGTGTGGGGGTGTATTGGCACACCGGTTGGGTTACTGCTGACACTACCAGCCAGGCAAGATGTACAGCAAAGCCATTTCAGTGTTGATCACACCTTCTGTGCTACAAGCACCCTCAGGTCCCCCAGCACTGAGTGCAGTGTTGGCGTGTAGTTCACTGAAGTCTGGTAGGAGAGACGCACAGCCACATTTTTGGGAAAAAGAAAAAAAAAAGTTCTTTATCTGCAGCTGCTTGGCAAATGATGCCATCAAGACTCTGTTTCATTGCTTTAAGTGGAAAATGTTTGTGTCAAGCATCTTCCCCAATTCTTATGTAAGAACAGACCACACAGGGTGGAGATCACCGGGAACCAACACGCACCTACATCTGTGGTCACTGGTGCCATCGTTGTTACTCTTGTCAGCAGCTTTGTCAAGCAGAGGATTACAGAGGGGAGCTTGAGAAATGAAAAGGTTTCTTGTAACGCCACTCAGCAAACCTGGTGTCCTTGCAGGCCATTGATGGTGAGCAGGTAAGCCAGAAAACCGGGCTGCAGGGTGCGCAGTGTTTGCCTCTGTAAGGATGACCAAATAGCCCAAGGCATCATGTCCTGGTTTATCTCACTCTCTCTCCCAGTTTCTCTGGCTCAGTCAAGCATCAGCAACCATTCTGTAGGAATCTCCTTGCACTTTTCTTAAAATCCACAAGCCAGTTTCGGCTTGGCTGGTGTCATCAGAGTAATCTAAGGGAAGTTAAGCAAATTACATCCTCTCCTCACCTGACCAGCAGAAATTTCTGGAATGCAAACTGAAGCAACACAGGCACGTGGGCTACCATATCCTACTGACAGAAGGAGGGAAATCTGGGCTTCACGGATACTGAGTCCAGCCCCGTCAAAAACAGGCAGCAACTACACATCAGAGGTGGCTCTAAAGATGCATCAAGCACACAGGAGTTGGAAACATGGTGTTTGAGACTGCTTAACACAAGTGATGCTTCTGAAGCAAAAAACAAATGTCAGCCAGCACTTGGGGACTGTACTGGGAGGTGTGTGGGGCCAGAGCACAAAGGTTTGAATAAACCTGGTTCTTTCCAAACCTTGGTGTCCCAGCTGAGTAGGTGTGGAGGATGTCCCTGTGGATGTGTACAAATGCTTCTCTCTTCCAGAAGGCTCCTGGAGGTTGCCCTCATGAGACCCCTTCCCTCTGAAAGAGCATGGAAGGTTTGTTAGCAAGGGATGACAGCATTTCCTTTCCACCTGGCTGGACCATCCATCACCCATTCAGACCACTGCAGTAGAGACAAATCCAATTACCTGCTAACCCACCAGCTCCTCCATTCATCTCTTTCTCCAGGATAAAAAAAATTCCACACCAAACTATGCAGCAAATAGCACCACCACTGCATTATCTCACATTTGGGAATGATGGGAGGACAAGGTACCCTGCCCTGCCTGGGCTGGATGGCTGGTGCCCAGCCTCCTAGCACAAACAGGGGCAGGAAGGGGAGTCAGCACCCCAGCGAGGGGCTCAGGAACAGTGATGGGGACAGGGATGGGCGGGGAGTGCAGGCTGTGCAGTTCTGCACCCCACCATAGAGGAGCAAGAGTTGTCCTCAGCAGGCCTGGAGCCAGCGACTCTGCTTGGTAAGGAGCTCAACAGAAAACAGTGCACACACAGAACTCAGCAGAGGTCTAACACAACAATATTATACACACAAACCCAGTACATGTTAACAAGATGAGACTATATATTTATCACATACTGGAAAACAGAAAAAAACAGTCTTTACAAAAGACCCTGTAACTTTCTCTTGTACTCCCTCTTTTGTGCTCAGCTTGAGCTGCCACATACCAGTCTCTGTGAGGCTGGGGACAGCCAGCAAAATCCACGTGTTGGGCCACCACACAGCCAAGGATACTTCTTGCCACAGCAATACCTCTTGCTCAGGTGCACTGAGATTCCTGGGCTCAGTGTTAGCCTGTGCACAGAGGCAAGTAAGACTCAGAAAGACATTTCAAAGCATTATAAATTTCTGGTGGAGATGGACCCTACCAGACCTGAGGTAAGAGCCTCCCATGATTGTTCACATCTCATTGATCCCTATCATACTTACTGAGCTCATTTTAGGAGACAGGACAAATGCCCACATCCCACACTCTTTAGAGGCTTATTTCACTGAGTCAGGGCTAAGCAGTGTCAGTAGCTCCTGTCCTCAGTGCAATCTGCTCCATGCAGCAGCCCCAAGCTATGTCTCATGCACACAAGGTTTGTCTGCTTGCTGCGATTTTCCTCCCTCAGCTGTCTGCTTTGGCTGTCCCAGCTGAGCGCGACCCTCGGTCCCATGTTGATTGATAGCAGCAAGGGGCTGGTTCAAATTAGAGCTGTTGATAGTAATGACTTGCTCAAGCCTCCGAGCACAGCCCCAGGAAGATTAAACAAAGCTGTCAGAGTTCCCAGTGAGCAACATTTCCGACAAGCATAAGGGATAAATCAATGGGCTCAGCAATCCTGGAAGAAGAGGGCAACAGGAGAACAAGCAGATGAGGTTCAGTAACCAGCGCTTCCATTCCCAAAGCACACCAGTCCCTCTGGGACTCACAGGAGGGTCTTTTTAAGAGCTGCAGCTCACAGGTTTCCCTGAGCCAATGGCTTTGGCTGACACCACTTCCCCCAGCTCATTCCCATGGATTTTATAGCCATTCCCTCAAAGTACAGAAAAGCTGGAGAAGAGAGAAAAATCTCTGCAAGCCATCCTCCCTCCTTCCTACTACTGTCTCCACATCAGTAGATTAATTTAAAAATCATACAATTTCAAAGATAAGCTTTGGATTTCAGGATGCTCTCTCATTTTCTGAGCCTTTGGGCCACATATAGATCGTGGCCCACAACTTTTCTTTTCATGTGTGAAGGATAGAAATTTGCCTTTAATGATAGGAGAGATCTGTCTCCAGGCACCGAGGGTTTTAAAGCGAAAGTCATACCACTGTGCTGTGGAAACGAAAATGTACAACATTAGAAATAATTTAGAAAAATTGGTAAGGAAAGAAGTCTGGCTTGTCTTTGATTTCTGGTGAGGAAAGTGGCATTTTCTTGAGAACAGCGGCAATGACTACACGAATCTGTCTTTACTATTCAGAAAGGAAAATGCTGTTAATAGTCACGAGTAATAAAATCTTCTCTCAGACTACCTGCTTGTGGATAGATTATACACAGTTTATGGTCAGAAGCTGAAAGGAAACACTAGAAATAGAAGAAATCTAAGTTATCAAAGCCTTCTGAG
The DNA here is from genome assembly GCA_013399855.1 of Oxyruncus cristatus. Taxonomy (NCBI): domain Eukaryota; kingdom Metazoa; phylum Chordata; class Aves; order Passeriformes; family Cotingidae; genus Oxyruncus; species Oxyruncus cristatus. The sequence goes on from VXAY01004622.1 coordinate 54,716, forward strand.
ATTCCATTTGCTTTGGAAAATCTTGAATTAAGGAATTTGTTGCTGTAACATGTCCTTAAGACAAATATTGGTATTGACAAACTGCAGGAGGTCTTCTGAGGCCTCCACATTTCAAATGTTGTTTAAATGATATAAACTATTACAGTAGTTATGTTATAGAGTCCATAACTTCCTTGCTTGAGCACATGCTGTTGTATGTACAATACTTGCCCCCCAAAAGAAACATGATCATCCTTCCCCCCACCCTTTGCAGTGTGCAGAATAACATCCCAGGACTAGATCCCACCTTGCTTACAGTTTTGCAGCCAATTCTGAGTGTTCCCTAAGAACTAAAACAAAGCAGTGAATACCCAGGGGTTAAAACTTTTATAAACCACTTCTGAAGAGCTGTGAAACTGCAGATTGCACAAACTCACCAAGGCATAGGCTGATTCCATTAGGAAATGACGTTTGGGGTTGGTTTTGCTTTTATCACATCTGATTTTAGCTAACTGGGGCAGAAATACTAACTTGTGACTTGGGATGGCAGCGAGTGTCCTTAATTGTGGTTCCCATGGAGTAAACCTGACCTGCAGGAGGACTGGGGAAGAGTGGATGTGATTAATAGATGCCGTTGTTTTTTTCTGGAAATGCACATGCTGAAGTTAAGAACTTTCAGTGAAGGCTTGACTGAAGCTTTGGGGAAGGAAGAGGGTGAGCAGCACAGGTGGGAGCAGCTTCTGCTTTTGTGAGAGTGGCAGCCCTTGAAGGCTTCCCTGGGGAGTCAAGTTGCACCCTGAGTTCCATGGCTTTCCTCTCCGGTGAGTATAGTCACACATCCTGCACTTGATAATGATTAATGAGGTGGTTCAACATTTACATGATATGATGCTGAGCGGGAGATGGAGAAAGTGTCCTGACCACAGGACCACAGGGCACAGCTGTGTTGCTTTTTGACATGCGGAGGACAAAAAGGCATTACTACCGAGAGCGGAAATTATGAAAATTATACCAGGTTTCTGCTGGCACTTGCTGAGTAATTCTCTAAATTAAGTCATCAAAATGCTCCTTGGCACCGTTCAAGCGGATGGTCATGTTTGAGGGCATGGGTAGGCCCCCTGGATAGGAGTTGCTCCAGCATGTAGAGGAAGGGTGCCAGTTCCATCCCCACCACTGATAGTCCCAGCGGTGGTGGGGGGCAGCCATGCTGGGGGGAGACTTGCTCTGTTTTATTTTTCCATCTCCCCTTCATGCTCAGCAGTGCACACTCCCTGCATTTCTCTGGGTACTCCAGGAAGGAGCTGATGGGTTGGTGGGCAGCCTTCAGCCCTCCCCATGGAAGGATAACAGTCCATTTCTCCAAAGAGCTTGTGTGCTCACAGGCATCCACTACTGAGTCTCCATTGTGTTTCAAAACATGAAGAGATGGATCTCCTGACCATGAAAAGACAGAGCTCCTGATAGTGAAGGAATGAAATGTATTTCTCTAGCCCAGAAAATGTGAGTGTCAGGGAGGGCCCTTGAGGACCTGGTCATGTGGAGAAAGGAGCTGAAATGGGCAGGGACTCACAGATAAACAAAGCAGATAGTACACTGAAGAGATGACAGAAATCTGAGGCTGAGCAGGGCTCAGGAATTCACCCTGCTTTTCCAGACTCAGAGAAGGAACATATAACCACATTGTCATTTTCTTTCTTCTTTTTTGTAGATATACATATATATATATATAGAATGTTCTTAAAAATTCTGAAGGGTGAGATTTTATGAGATTTCTGCACTCCTTTTCCAAACCTAACTGTCCAAACCCTTAGAAATTGTGTCCAAATTTCTGGCCTAAATCCCCATGCTGGAGTTTATATCAATTATTTGCTGTCTTCTCTACAGTTGGCATGGAGTAGAGAAGACAAGCCCCACAAAGAAGGAGCTGAGCCGTGGAAATACCTGAGGGAAGGAAGTCTCCTTAACACTAAGACTGTAGTTTGCAAAAATGAGGTGAGATCTGAGCTGGTGCCATGAGCCCAAAGTGCAAACAGATGGGGGATTGCAGTCTGGAGGTGGGATCCCAAGGGGGAATTCTTGCGACTTGGTACCCTAAGCCCATCTGAAAGCCTGGGAGATCAGAGAATAGTAACTGTGGCCCAGGGAACATGAAAATGACCGTTTAGGAGCAAACCATCACTTTGTGCAGGATTTTGCCTAAGCAAGTATCTTCTCAACCAACTGACACACAAAACAAGAGATAACAACAATTGAAAACATGGACAGGTAACCAAAAGGAACTTGCAAGCATTGTTAATTCACTCTGAGACAAAATCAGAAAGGACAAAGCTCAGGTGGAGCTCAGGCTGTCTAGGGACAAAGAGAAACACGAAGTTTGCTACATGGATTTTAGCAGCAAAAGCAAATGTGGAGAAATTGTAAGTCTGCCAACAAATGCATGAGACAACCCACTGACAGAGGATAAGCAAAAAGACCAAAGCATTGAATGCCTTTTGTTTGCATACATTTTCATTAGCAATGCTTACTCCCACACCTTCACATATCCAGCATGATTTGAGAAGAAGGGGAACAACCAATAGGAGGAGCAACAAATGAAGGTCTACTTAGAGAAGGTGTAAGTATTCAGATCCAGGTGAGCAGATGGGGTGCTGATGTGACTTCATGGCTGCTGTCCATCACCAGGGACAGTTCTGACAACTGGAAACTCTCCTGCACCATATTCATGCAAAACCCAAGCAAATATGAATTGGATGAACTAATTGTTAGATGGACTGAAAATTAGCTGGACCATTAGGTCAAAGAATAATAATCCATGTTGTGATGGCCATCTGGCAGCCAGAAATGAACAGAGGACCCCAGGGAATGAGACAGGAGCTGATATTGCTCAATATTTCCATCAGTCACCAGACTGACGACACAGAGGGCACTTTCAGCACATTTGCAGATGGTAGTAGATTAGAAGCAATGACAACTGCTTACATTTGGCAGAGCTGGTAGAGAGTCAGTCCAGAGGGACCTTGAGAAAATTGGGACCTATGACAATAGAAACCCGTCAGAGTTCAACAAGGGACGTGCAAGCCCTATGCTTTGCTGTAGGAACGCATACTTCTGCCTACGTAACAGCTGTGCAGGAAAGGATCTGGCCTTTGCTATGAGACTTCAGTGAGAATTCAATGCGAGTGAAGCCAATGATATACTGGAGATGCATGAAGAGCAATGTGATGGGCAGTCAGAGCATAGTTATTAATCCCTTCTTAGTGTTGGCAAACCTGCCACCGAAACGCTGTCCCACGTTAGGATTCGCAGTTCAATAGGTCATTGAGAAACTGAAGAAGGTCCACTGGATGGTCAGTGGCCACAAAGAGATGCTGAGAGACATGGGTTTGGGTAGTCTGGCAAAGAGGTGGCTTAGGAGAGGTCTAAAAAAGCCTGCACCTACATGAAGGGGAATGACAAGAACAACGGAGCCAAACTCTCCATATTAGTGGCAGCTATATAGAAAAATCCTGGACTTCACTGGAATGAACAGATTTGTCTCTTAAGAGATCTGAAGAAAGGTTGTGGAGTGGACCCCAGTGATGGAATTCTGACCACCTACTCCAGGTGACAACTCACTGCCTAGCTCTTCTGTGGGTTGCCCAGCCAGCTCCCTCCAAGTCAGTGCCCCGGCACTGCCCTGGGAACTGCTCATTCCCACAAGTTGTCTCCCAAAAGACAGCATGAATGAAGTGGTGCTTGTTTTTTCCCACACAATCTTTAACAGGACTCTATTGGGCATTGCAGTCTAAAATGCCTCACATAAGACAACACAAAGCCTGTGGGCTCAAAAACAGCTTTCAAATAATTTTGGGTATTTTGAAATGCAAGGGGAAAGAAAAAAAGGAAAAAATTGTCATTAAGGACCTGAGTATTCCAGGGGGCACAGAAAAGTCCCAAGACTATGCTATTTCATGTAGCCCAGCCAAACCTGGGGACAATTAGCTTTAAGGAGAGTGGGTATGGACAGTCCACGGGACACTGGGACCAGAACTCAGCTCTCTTTCAGCTGGCAGCATAGGCACAACCATGAAGACTTTCGATTGATTGCCAGGAGAAACCTCCCCTGTGGCTAAGTCATGTCTGCCAGCTCAGTTCCCTACCGGGAGGATGCTGAAGACCAGGAAGGGGACAAGCAGAGGTGGAGCCCATTGTGTTGCCTCCACATAAGCAAGAAGCTTTTATAATTGTCAGTTCCCATTGTACGACTTGCAGGCATATGCCTGTGTGGCGTGGCTGGGAGCAGAAGTGACATCTCCTCACCACTCCTTTGATGTGCCCCCACGAAGGTGTACCCCTGAAAATCCAAGCTTCCTCCTGTGTTTTCTCCTCACTGTGCAAGAGGACAATGAAGGCAGCAAGACAAATTAAAATAACTGCCCAGATTAAAACAACTCAGTATCCATATCTTGCTTATATTTTATCAGCTTCATATCTGAACATCTCATGAACACAGGTAAATAGACTATGTCTTCTAAGTAAGCTTGCTCAGAAATCCCTGAAACAATCAAAAGCCATAGAAACCAATTCATTGTATTTGATGCATCAGTTCTTGGAATTGTATCTATATTAGGCAATACCTCTTTGTTCACTCACATTAACCTAATTGCATGCATATTTATTGTTCAGTGTTTTTCAGCATCTAGGCAAAATCAAAGGAGGCTGTTTCACTACTGAGACTGCAATTTTGCGTAAGAAATATGGACAGGTTTATACCAGTCTATTAATGCTATTCCATTATTCAACACCAGAGCTAGAATTAGCAGTCACCTCAGCAATCAGATGCATATTTTATCTTCAAGGTATGAGCCTAAATTAGCACAGACCTCTGCCTCCCATCAATAGCCCTTAAGTCTAGATAGGCTCTTCTACACCAAGATCATTGGCATGAGAAAGGCATGTGAGATTCAGACTAACTGTTTAAAAGCTAAAGGATCTCCAGAAGTCACACTCCATCTGCATCCATTTGCTTTGTGCTGAAAAAACATAAAACATCCAGATATGACATTTTATAAACCTTTTTAATAGTAAATCACTTACTGGTACCTGTTTGAAGGAAAATGGGGTCAAATCCACCTGCAGAATTTCACCTGATTGTGCTCACTGCAGAAGCACCAGTGCTTTCTTGAGGCCCTCCTTAAAATGATGAGATACCTCTCCCCGCACTGGGTGGCCATGGGATGGGTAGCCACTGGAATAGAGCAGATGCTGTATCTCATCTGCAGATTCTAATTACAGCCAAAGCCTTGTTGTGCAGCAGCCACAAACCAGCCCATTAGGAGGGTTTTTTTAATAGCCCCTCTGTGAGCACTACTTGGGAGATGTAAAAATTCTCTCTTGACAAAGGCTGTGCTTTAAGTACCCTTAATACGCAGGGACATTGCCACTTGAATAGGACCCTGGGCACCTTAACGAATGCAATAAACCCAAACAAAGCTCTCTGGTTTATCCTCTATATGCTGTCTGAGACATGAAGGGGTAAGAGAAAGTGTAAAAAAAGTCATGGTTGTGATATAAAATCCTCAAATGTTCCTCCTGCCTGTACTGATGGAGTGGTTACTGGTGCTGGGCATGGTGGGATAACGGCCAGGCCTTTTCTTTCCCAGCATTTGAGTGCAACCGATATAGTTTCACCAAGCACCTAATCACATCCATATTTATTGCCTGCTATTGTGTTACAGGTAGCCAACACCACTGTAGCTGCTTCAGATCCTTAGGGGTTGCCACTAACATACTGCCGTCGCTGTGGTTTCTCCATGATTTGTGCACTGCTCAGGATTCTCCCAGATCTGTCTCCTACGGTTAAAGAGACCTTTGAGCTTCTTGACACCAAGAAAAGAAATGGTATCAGTAGGAGGTCTGCTTGCTGAGCGTGCTTCAGATAAAACCTTGCTCTTAAAGGCTCGTGGAAGGGGTCAGGCTCTGAGCCCCAGACAACAGGGCTCATTGCTTTACCTGCACTAGGGTTTGTTTGCAGGAGAGGAAGTATCAGCTGCAGGACCAGAGTTTGTAGTTCACCTCACTGCCCCAGCGGGCAGAGAATGTAGTCCTCTCTTCTCAGAGGTGCTGCCAGTATTTGTTGATATTGGCTTACCATCCCAAGGGATAAAATTACTATTAAATGTTTGCAAGGACCATTTGAAACCCTAGAAGAGGATGTTTTTACTAACGGGGAAAGAGCCAAATACCTCAGAAAAGAAATATTCCAGCTTTAAGAATTAATTACCGCTTCCGAGTAATGCAGGCTGACAAATAACCTTGCGCAATTTCCTGGACAGATACATTTTAATGGCAATATTGTGCACAGATCAAGAGCAAAACACAGTTGCTGAACTGTGACCCTGCAAGCTCGGGCAGATGCCTTTGCCCAAACACTTGTCCAGCAAAGCCCAGAGGAGGAAGCGTGGGGCTAAAGCAGCCACTTACACACAGCAGCTCACACCATGAGGGCATCTGGGTGAGGATTGCTCCTAGGGATGGCTATTTTCAGTCACAAAAGAAAAACATGGATAGCAAACTAGCAAATACACTTTCCAAAACAGCAGCTATGACATCTATGAAGCTCTGTAATCATTATGCAAAATTCACTACATAGCTTTTGAGTTGTAAATCAAGTATCATAGGGCAGTAGAATGAATGCTCAATCTCCATGTCCTAATTTTTCTTTTGGTAGTGTGGGAAGATGGTATATAACTGGTTATGGTCCACAATACACACTGGCATAACAAGTCACAATATGTATTTGTACTTCTTTCAGTCAAGAGCAGCAAGCATTGAATGTAGTAGGAAAACTTCATAAACCCATTCTCTCAAAACCATTTTCAATAAAAAGGCTTTGCTTTCTCCTTTTTAAATAGGTGGAATGAGGAGAGTGGTGGAACAACAAGTCTGAGGATCAATAGGTTTTTCTGGAAATCTGAATTGTCACTAATTACCTCAGATCCAAGCTGACCTGCTGTTTTGAGAGCTGTGCTCTAACTCATAAAACATCACTCTGAAGGTACCTCAGGAAGACAGTTCTTTGAAGCATTGTATGTACTTCAGTGCAGTGACCCAACAACAGCATCACCCCCAGAGATATTGCTCCTAGAAGGACAACTGACTCATGATCCTCGCTTCAGAAGATATTGAAGAGATCTTGCTACTATACTGGTGTGAATCACCAGCAGTCACATGCCAAGTGCAACAACTGCCACAAAAGGTCATCTTTGTCTAAAGGAGTTTATTCTGAATCTATTCAGACCTTCCTAAATAAACAGCAGATTCACCAAAAGCTAATGAAGTCCCCCAGTAATAAAATCATTTTACAGGAGGTCCCAGCATGGGATGCTGAGTCCCAGCATGGGATGCAGATTTAGCCCTAGTCATCCATCCATCCATCCATCCATCCATCCATCCATCCATCCATCCATCCATCCATCCATCCATCCATCCATCCATCCATCCATCCAAACCTTGAACATTTTTGCTCCCTGTCTGAAGCTTGAACCCAGCTCTTGCCCTTAGTGTGAACAGAGTCCTTGTTCACAGTTTGTCTTGTCTTTCCACAGTCTTTCATATGAACAAACCACAGAATAAAGCAAGAACCTGCAGCACTGACCATCGCATGCACTGAGAGCCAAGACCCTGTCAAGAGGCACTGAGGAAGTAGCCTGTGTCCAATTGCTTGAGTGGGACAGAAAGTGAGGGGACATCCATAAAGTTTTTTGAAGAAAACATTCCTATCCCTGTCTAGGGATCTGCAGCTCCTGAACTGAAGCACACAGAACAGGTTGATGGCAGCTGCTATTTTAAAATTCATGAAGTCTTAAAGCATTACTGGATGATTTCAGAGCTTGGAGCTAACTAGACAAAATAGTCTAAGAGGGGGGAGATGCTGATGTAGTAGCAGCCATAATAGTCCGTGATGCCGCACACATCCCTGCTTCTGAAACCCACTCATCCGTCTTGTCAGAGAAAATTGCTGTGATTCTGTTTCATAGCGGAGGTGGTGGGAGGAAGGAGGCAGTTGCATATTTTCCTCTGATAAAGGAGAAAGGCCAGGCTGTGCTCCACTAACCCTCCTGAAGCCACCCTGGCCTCTGTGTAAAGGGCTTAGAGACTGGTGATGGCAAGTACTCGGTAGGGAGGGCATAAGTGGCCATGACTCAGGAAAGACAAGGCTTTGGAGCTCCTCTGCTAGCACTTGAGAGATGCTTTTTCCTCCCTGCCCTGGTATGCCCCTCTTTGCCTGCTCGCTCAGGACTGAAGAAGATGCTGGGACAAAATGAGCTGGGAGCCAGCAGGCTCCTTCTCTGCTTTTCCTGTCAGCTCATGGTGGAAAACCGGGTGAAGGTAGATCTGCACCAGCCAGGGCAAATTCAGACAAAACACATAAATGCCTAATTTATGTACCTGTACCCAAAAGTGTTATTCAGAATGGCCCAAGTCAGCTGCTGCCTTAGGCTAAAGGTAAGTCGGAACAGCCCCCTCTGCCTGCCATGGGCATGCTTTAGTCAGCCAGATTCGCCATTACATCCCTGAGAGGCTTATCCTGCCCCTGACATGTGGTCAGAGCAATCCTACAGCATGAGAAGTGTGAGGAGGGAATGGAAGGGTTTGTGCCTTGACCTGAATGTGGGTGCATATGTAGCAAGGACCATCCCTTCAGCCTCTCCCTGTGAGAGAAAAAGACTGGGCAAATGTCTGTTTACCCTCCTGCTCTTGCCCATCCCTTGCCCATCTTGTGCCCACTGACTCCTGCACAAACTCTCCCCATGTACAACAGTGGGGCCCTGAGCTTCTGCTTTGCCAGGGGCAGCCAGAGGCACCCAAAGTCTAATTTCCCCATGAACGTGTGCCCTGTGTGATGAGTTCAAGACTGCCAGGGATGTGCTCATTCTCATCAACCTTATCCCCCTACCCCCCTTGAGACCCCAGCTCAGCATCCTGGGCCTGGCAGAGCAACTCTCACAACAGAGGAATATTTAACATGTGTTAAAACATGTATTAACACGTTTAAACAGTACTTTGAGTTGTCCAGGTTGTCACCATGCTTTTGATATGATTTAACTCCAAGTTTTGGACCTAGTTGTCAGTCCCAGTTTCAGTCTGTTCCTGTAGGTCTGGAGCTGCCTCCCTTTCAGCTCTCCTGTTCCCTTTGGTAAAGCAGCACAGGGCCTTCAGGCAAGAGACATACAGATAACAAGCCTGGACTGACATAGGCACATAGCTCCGGGTGGGGAATAATGCTGCTGGCATCCTTACCCCTACCCAATGCTAACACAGGGCTCTGATGCTTCCACAAGGAGTGTAATCTTTACCTTTCTCAGTCACCCATTCCTCAATTACCACCACCAGGAAGGCTTTCGTTTGCAGATGAAGAGTGGAAGTGGCCTAGAAAGCTTCAAGTCTTAGGGGGCAGAAACAACAGAGCATGCCCCGCCACTGCAAGGCACGGCAGGTACCAGCCTTTCCTAACAAAAGGAAATGGTCTTTGGACCTAATCTATGAGATTTTAAAAAATAAAATCCTTCTCGTGTTGCGCTCAAGCAGGGACAGCAGTTTGCCCTGTACAGATTAATCCACTCCAACACTTTCTACTCAACATGGAACAGTTTTATTTTTTACAAACATATTTCAGAGGCACACTTGAAGAGCAAAACCCACATTGCATGCTCAGACATCCAGCAAACAGTTAATAAACCCCATTCTAGTATGGTTTAGAGCTTATGTGAAATAAGAGTAAAAAGTCTGACCTGTTTCCAATAGCTACAAAATTACCCTGGGGAAGATAAAGATGTGATTTCTTCTAAACGTAGCTATTTTCTGTTCAGGGAACCTACGCAAAAGTCCTTCCTATCACACATCTCCAGAGAAAGAAACAGCCATCCCACACACTCCTCTGCTGCGGATTGCTCAGCACTTTGTTCCACGGTAATCTGTAGGAGAAACTCAACCCTCCTGTTAAGTGCTTGGGGCTCAAAAGATTAATTCTGTGGAACGGATCACTAAATCACATCAGAAACTGGAACTCATTCCTAACAGCTTATCAGCATTCAGGCTATTACAGGTGCAAGCAAAACAGCAGTTTTGAGAGAGGGAAGCGGTCCTCTTATAATCAGCATTCTTACAGACTGTTTCATATTTTCATGATGAATAGAGTATTTTTTTTTTTTTCTTCTCCTATAAAGTTTTCCACCAAAGGCTTTCCAAACACTTTAAAAAGGCAGGTGAGTTACAACATTATCACTCCCATTTTACAAACGGGAAATTGAGGCCTCAAAAAAAAATTCATTTGAGTAGCATAATACAGCAAATCCCAGCCCAAAACAGAAATGGAATCAAAACCTCCAGGCAAAAACTCCCCTTCTCCAACTACTTCTATTTAGTTGCTATGTAGCCTTTTTTTTGGTAAAATTAACCCAACTAGTCAGATAAGAGAATGGTAAGGAAATCGCAAGCCTCGACATACTTCTATACTGCTGGCATTAGTAGAAAAATAAAGATTTTTATTAACTAGTTTACAAAAATAAAGTCTATTAAGTCACACAGGATCTCACCGGGAGGTTTATTTGACTTTGGAAGATAAAGCCTGTTTGAAACGTCTCTTTAGATCTTGCATGTTGGGAGATTTGGGCCGAGGGATGATGGACGACCGCCTCCTGTCAGTGCTGCCAGCATGCTGTAGTTTGCTGACCTCCTTGCAAAGATACTGGAAGACATCACAGACGCCTTGGGAGTCATCACTTGTGGAGATTTCCAAGAACAGGCTGCCCAGGTCATTTGCCAGCTGTAGTCCCTCTTTCGCCTGTACTTGCCTGGCATGGAGGAGGTCTGCTTTGTTCCCCACAATAATGATGGGAGTCCTGGCGTCTGGGTGGACCTTGCGTATGTGCTGGTAGAGCGGCTGGACTGACTGGTAGCTGCTGTAGTCTGTGATGGAGTACACCAGGAGGAAGCCCTCTGCCCACTTCACACACCTGGACATGGAGTCCAGCACCTGCACAAAGTCTTCCTGCACCTGCAATACAACAGAGAGCAGAGATTAGGCATTGGGTGGTGAAAGTATAAGGCCTATACCATAAACAGCACCGTCAAGCAGGTCTCAAGGGAAGCCTGAGTTCTGTCTCAGGAGACTACGTCTGGGCACGTACGAAATTTGGGCTCAAAAGCTGAGCCTTTGGGTGGCAGAGAAGAACCGATCGACCCAAAGCATCTCCGTACCTGGATGCACCCCGGCGTGTCTTGGATTTGTACGGCCACGTGGTCCCCCTCCAGATGGACCAGCCGGGAGTAGAGGTTGCCTGGGGAGCACAGAGCCGTGAGCCGCGGCCGCGGGGCCCCCGCCGGGCCCGCCCCGCCGCCCCCCGCCTCACCTGTGTTGGGCTCGTAGTCCCCGATGAACCGCTTCGTCAGGAACCGCACGATCATGGCTGAAAACACAGAGCGGCCGCGTTAGGCGGGACAGAGGGACGGACGGGCATGGGAAGGGCAGCCCCGCGCCCCCCGCACTCACCGCTCTTGCCGACGCCGCGGGCGCCCAGCACGGCCAGCCGGACCTGGGCGCCGGGCGGCCCCGGGGGGCACTCGGCGATGGGCGCCAGCAGGAAGGGCTGGGACATGCTCGGCAGGCGCATGGGAGAGGCGGCTCCGGAGGAACGGGAGCCGACCCGCTCGGCTCAGCCGGCAGCGCCCGGCGCGGGTGGCTCCAGGGCGGGTTTTAAAGGTTCCGGCGGCAGCACCGCCCCGCTCCCGCGGCACCGCCTCCCCGGGAACCGCCAGCCTCCGGCTCGGCCCCCGCAGCGCTCTCCCCACGTGCCCCTCAGTGGCGTCCTCCCGCTGCCCACCCTGGTTGTACCCTTGCCCCTTCCTCCCTATCACCCTCCCTGTTCCCAGGGCGTGGAGGGACCCCGGTGGGCGCAGGCACCAGTGGGCTGCTGGGGGAGAGCCCATGCAACCTGTGGCCCAACTTCGGGGCAGGCACTGCAGCACCCTGCTGTGCATCGCCCCCGCCCGAGGCAGGCGGGCAGATGCCAGCAGAAGCCTCAGTAGGTCTGGGATGTGCACTTCCACACCCCAAACCAGCCGCAACCACTGCAACAGGGTTATGCACCACCCTTGCTGCAGCAAAGGACTTCAGCCTCGAAAGAAAGGAAATTAATTATTTATTCTTTTACCTCAGACTATTTTGTGTCCTGCACCTGGACACATTCCTCCACCCCCAGTCTTGAAACCCCAGCTTGTGGATCAAGCAACAGCCAGCCCTTAAACCTAAGTGGTCTTGATTGGGTCCTTTGGATTTTTGAAGTGGAAGAATTTCAGAGAAGAAAGGTTCTCCACCACAGGCTGCCCTTAAATGAGCCTCAAACCTGCAAGCAGCTGTGGGGATGTTTCAGACTCTGCAAATCGTTGCCTGGGCTTCGGCAAAAGCTGCTTCTGCTGTGCGCTGCTTTGTAAGCATGTAAGCACTTACAAGATAAATAACCCATTCAAAGGCTGCTTTCATTTTTATCAAGGAGATAGCATATGCCAGCAGGATCCAACACAGAAGAGGCCACTGGTTGGTACTCGAAAGGAGTGATCTCACGGGATGGAAGTTAATGTGGGAGCTGCTGGGTCCTGGCCGTGGGGTTGATGCCGAAGGGCAGCCCAGGTGGCCCTGGATGCCCATACACAGGCAACTGAGCCGAATCTTGGAAGAGATGGGGCTGTGCACTGGTGCTGCGCTAGGTCACCTTCCCCCCACCCTCAATACAGTTCTCAGAAGATGCATGCAATGACAAGTCATGTTTTTCCCCACTTTCCTCTTGTCCTCCCCCTCCATCTTTTCTCCCTGCATCCTTGCAAGAGCCCCAGTACCTGACCTCCTATGCACTTCTTTGGACATCCTCAGCCCCAGTGCCTCCAGTGACAAGGAAACTCAGAACGAGGGCACCAAATAATGCTGCCAGCTCTGGCCTACCAGAGAAGAAGGTGTTCCTGAGGAAAGTGAACCCTCAGCACTGTGGGGACAGGGATTGAAGAGGAACTGCTACGTGCTTCCTATGGCCTCAGAGTTCACGCAGGAAGCTAAAGGCATAGCTCAAGCCCTGTGGCCTGCAGCAGCCAGACGACCAAACACCCTGTTGCCAGTGCTCTGCCCTATTTAAAGATTCACACCTGGTGCCCCAGAAATGTTCTACCAATGACAGTTCCACACTGCTCTTTGTTGATGGGTTGCACACACGCCAGAGTAGTTAAAACCATGCTAATTAACATCAGTTAAAGTAATACCTGCAGAAAAGCAGTGCGGAAGAAGAGCTGTTGATTATTTGTGTTAGTCTAGAGCCTAAGAACCCCTATGGTAACATCAAGAGCCCTTTTAACCTCAAAAACCCATTGTCTTTAAAGCTTCTACTTCACTCCCCTTCATGCCAGGGAGCTCTTTTCTTTCGTAAAAAAAGATTTTTCATGTATCACTAAAAGCTTTTGGTTTCCAGACCTTCCTTCTACTGTCTTCTGCTCCTATTGTCACAAGATTGTTTGTCTTTGGCCTCGATCACACTGCCTCCACCAGCTATTTTTATACATTCCTTTACAAAAGAGCTATCAGAGTACATTCAGTGTGCCTCTGAAAGAATGCTACTCGAACAAGTCCATTCCAGGCAGACGGTTCCCAGGCATTGAGCTGTAAAAGCAGTAGTAGCACCCACCACTCCCCAAACTTGAGGAGCTGCCCCTTTCTGGGCAGCTGTAGAACTCATACTGACTCACCTGCTCCTGAGAGCATCCCGAAAGGGCAAATGGTGATGGTCCAGCACAGAGGGAACAATGTACAAGGTCAGGTAGGACACCCTGAGAAGAAATTAAATGTCCAGGGTGTGACACCTATCTTTTCATCAACACCTACCCAGGTGCAACAGGAGCAGCTCAGTAAATTGAAGCAGTTGAGGCTCAGATTAGCTGTCTCCATTCTGCAGACTAAGTATCCTCAGCATGCATGAGCCTCAGAGCCATTCCATGGAACCTTTCCTTTCTCAGCTCTCCAAGTCCCACTTGGAGATGCCAGGCTGTACTTTCAGCCATCCTATGCAGATGGCCCATGCCACCATCCTAATGGTCTATCACTTATCTCCTTTCCCAGAGCAACACGGCTCAGTGTCAGGTCAGCCGTACTGCTGCCTGACCCACCTCCCTGTTCCAAGTCCTGGTAACATACAACTTTGGGGGAGAGAGTAGGTGGCTACTCCTGTGACTGCAGCAGGGAAGACACCCAAGAGCCTCTGGAGCTCCTTTTTCTCCTAAGAAACCAAATGCACAGTTTTCCTGGGAGTCTTTGCAAATGTTGTGGATTCAATGAGAAACTCTGAGCTTAATATCAGCAGGATGACGTGAGATCACTGGCAACAGGCACAAAGCTTTTCCATGTGGAGAAGCACTAATGAGAACTTTTGCTGGGAGCTGCCATGGCTTCAAAACACTCCTCTGAACTCAGAGGAGCACAAGCCTGTTCAAGACTGCAGCTATTCCTTACGCTCCCCAATTCCTGCTGATCAATGGCTATCCAGTTTGGAGTGGGCATGGACAGAGATGGTTGAGGGCCCAGGGGCTATCACCCAAAGCCTCTTCTTCCAGACAGTGGAAAATGGAATCATGAACCTCAGCCAGAGTTTTGTATTTTTCCAAGTCCCTGAGCTGTATGGGTGTTGATGGGAGTGATGTTCCTATCCAGTGCTTGAGCAAGGATGGTTATGACTGTGTAAATCCCAACAGCTATAACTCGATTCTTACATAGACGATGGTAGTACATCCACTGAGGCAGATGCATGGACACAAGCAGCTCGAAATCTGTGACTTCCATACCACCACGCTCAGCTTTGCAGGAACAGCTGGTACCTTCTTCCCATGCAAGGAGAAGAGTGTTTGCAACAGCAAGGAGCCATTGCCCTGTGGAAGACATTACCTGCACCTGAGTCATGAGGTCCTACCCAATGATGGGCCCAGTTTAACTGTGTCTTTTTCATCACACAGCCTGAACTACAGGAACCCATGGTGCCTTGCAACCTCTGCAAGGACAGGATGAGCCTGACCTGCCTATGCTGGGATAGGGAAAGCCACTTTCTCTGACAGGTGTGTGCACAGCTCTTGGCATCCCCTAGATGTAATCCTCTGCTGACACTCCAGCACAGCATCCGGGTCTGGGATGCCAGACATCTTTATGATCATGAGGGCCATGAATATGCTGAGCCCAGGATTGCACTGAGAAGGACAAAGGGGAGAACATCAAGACTGTTTACCCCATCCAATACATACAATGGGAAGATTATAAAAGCATGAATTGCTTACATGCCCTCCTGGCAGCTGCTTACCTGCCTCCCACTAGGAGGCTGGAGGCACCTACAAATTCCTTGTGCCGCTCAGGTGTGTGCCCTTCCCTCCTGGGGTCCTCAGCCCACAGCCCCCTTGCACAGACACAGTTCCTCCTCCTCCTTCCCAGTCCTTTCTGCTCTTTCACTGACCTTTCCAGCCCAACACTGCCTACACCCTCCTCAGGAAACCTCAGATCCTGATGTTGCCATACTGCTAAAAAAAGACAAAGCTGACAGCTCAGAAGGCAGCTTCCTTGCTGCTTCTCTAGGAGACAACAGGAGATTATGGCAAGGCTTTTGGCAGGAGACCAGCTGCAAAGGTTTAAAGCAGTAAAGGAGGAGGTAAAGGGCAGACAGCTCAGGTCCCATCTCCTAATTAGGCTCCCTGGAACAGACACAAAGTACTACACTGAAGCGAAACAGGTTGATGAACTTCCAAAGCAATCCACTCTCCGCATATTGCATAGGGACAGCCTGTCTACCAGCTCGGGGATAACGAAGTCTCTGTGCTAGAAGGGAACTGGAAGACACTGTGAACCTGATAAAAAGGATTCCATAATTCTGCTGGTTCAAGGTGTCCCCCATTATATGAAAAACCTATAGCTTAGAATTGTGGAGAACTGTTGTGAAATCTGCGAAGTACCATGGAATGAGAATTCAGCTGTCACAGTATGGAAACACCTAGACTGTAGCTGCACACTCACTGCAAGGTTTGGTTACTAGGCACAACCTTAGAACACGATCACAGAGAACCAATTACAGCTTATGGGTCTAGTATGTAAAACCCCTTCCAGAGCAAGTAGGAACTTGTGACTCCAAACCCTGTAAAGAAACATGCTTCATGTTTCAGCTCATGACTGAAGACATCCTGACAGGCAGTTTTTCAACAACTTCTCCCAATTCACAGATCTCCCTCTTTCGTCAGGACTGTGCAAAAACAGGGCAGCTGAACCCATGTGAAGCAAACCTCACCAGCAGGTAAACGTCTGGGCTGTGCTTCTGCAAACCTAATGACCAGGAAAACCACCACCACTGCTGCACTGAGTGCAACTAACAGGTAGTATCTGTAAACCAAAGACAAGTTACACCTTGGTTAATTTGTCCCATTTCCAAACATTAAAAAAACCACCAAAAATCTACCCTCTTCCTGTACAAATCCAGCTTCGCTTTCGGTCATTTCTGGGAATCCTGATCATGGAAAGCATTCTCTCCTTCTCTTCCCAGCCCACACACAGATTCCAAATGTGTTTATGACCAACTACTGTTGGCATAGTGACCTTAAAAACACAGACACTAAATAGAGAACTGTTGCAATGCACGTCTCTGGGAGCACGGCTTTTAAACCAGACCACTGTAATGCCGTCCAATCTTATTATTCCAAGTAGTTGAAAATAAACTCAAAAGTTTAAAACTATGCACCACTTATGTTAATCATTTCATCACACTGCTACAGCTAATCCACTGCGATTTTTAAAAATGAGTACAGAACCAAAATAGCTTAGAGATGCATGAATGAGAAGCAAATTTAAAATGCCATCACCAAAGTTCGTATCCAATAAAGGCTCCCACTTAATTCCTACAGACACAAAGCCTAATAGAAAACAAAGCTTATCTTTCTTGAGAGGCAAATACCGATTTTTAATGACTCTGGCAACCGACAAGCCAAAGAAGCTGATGAAGGTTTTAATACACATTTAGCTACTCCAGAAAAGCCCACAAAAGCAAAGTGCATAAGCTGCAACAGTGAGGGCTTCTGGAGATGGTGATGCACTCCATGTCCAATATATATGGTGTCAAAATACAGCACTAGTGTCATGTATCAGTCTGCTAATGAGTAAGCTTCGCTCCACCTTCTTCAAGTCACTTCTGAAGGCATTCCATCTATAGAGCCTGCTCCGTCTTCCAAGACGGGAGCTTGGAGAAACTTCAAACACAGGACCTGCAGATTGGAACTTGGAAGCTCCAACACCTAAAGCCTGTCACCCTTAAGCATCAGGCCAAGCCAGACTATGAATTCAAGGTCTGAAACCCACATTCTACAAGAATGGGAACACCCACAGTTGAGTGTTAGGTAAAAAACAAACCTCATCATCTCTCCACTTCTTACTTCCGAACTCACCAACTGCCCTTGCAATTCACAGTTCAATAACTTTCAACAGTCAATACCTACAAATGGAATGAGGTCACTTGCTTCTCTCGTTTTTTACGCTTTAAACAGACATAATTTTTATATCACTTACTCAAGGTAGCTAAGCAATGCCCGACATCGCACTTTAAGGTGAAATATTATTTAGCCACATCTACAACACAATTAGGCTTGAATTTATGCATTTTCAAGGCTAACCAAGCAGGTTACATTCAGTAGTCACTAGCAAGCTTCACGCCCTGTTTCAAACGAAGCTCACAAAACCAGCATTTAGTAACTAGTCAGCTGAGGATGTTCTTCCATTCAAGAAATGCACAGGTAGCACTGGGCTTCTGTGAGGTATCAATAAATCTGCAATGAGAGGAATGCATCACAACATCCAACAGGCATGCAATAAACACACAAAATGCAAGTGTTTAGCTATGCTAGCCAAATAAAATGTTAAATATCAAAATATAAAGGCTGGCAGTTTTGGAATTAAAGCCTTGTTTCTAAACTACCACTATTTTCTAAGAATGCTTATTGGCATGGGGATGTTCTAAATGTCCTTCTTTTACAAGTTACAAAGATGAAAAATCCAAATCCGCCAAAATCTGCCCACAGGCATTTCTCCAGAGGTTGTTTTCAAAAATGGATTCCACAATTCCTTGGTATTTATGAGGCCTCTTAGCCAAAAGCTTAACTTACAAGTGACTCTGGACAGTTCTTGGTACATGTTCCGAAGTTTGCTGCTGAAATATTCCATGTCCTCTCATATTACCTCATGATCATTACCAAGCACTAGCAAATTTTGATGTTTCCATGATGTATAGTCTATACAAATGACTAAACTCATCAGCAAAAGCTGCAAAAGATTTAAATGCCCAAGCACCATGGTAATGGCAAGTTAAATAAATAAACTTCAATAAAAGAGAAGGTTTCTAAAGCATCTGCTCAAACACAAAAAAACCCAAAATGAATCAGCCACAATCACATCCAGTTGTCCAAAACCAGATCTTTAATTTATTTTTTTATACGTGCATTATGCCATGAATTCATAGGGAATTGGCTCCAGCAGTTCTGGATCCTTGCCATTAGTTCTCACAAAGTGTGCTTCTCTTGGTGGAGCAGGCTGTAAACAGAAAAGCAAAAAAGAAAACTCATGGCACTAAAGCTCAAAAGCAACATTACAGAAAATACATTCTGACAACCATTTAACACATTATACAAACATTACAGCAATTTTAGCATTCCTAGTCTCTAAAATTTGATTCAAGGAGTAGGAGTAAGAACATGGACCTGCTAGAAAGTGTGCTCAATTCTCACTGCTGAATTAAAAAACCTACGCTTTACTCTCGGCAAGTCACCAACCCAATGACTGTGGAGTGATGTACCCTGTGGTTCCAGAAGCAACAGCCATTACCTCTTCTCTGAAGTCTGGTTATTAATTCTTTCCTTAAAGGGTTACAACAGAACCTATTGCAACTAAAAATTCAGCTAAACCGAAGACACTACTACTGATCCTAGAAATCATCCAGAGGTGTTGCTGCAGATCAGCAACAGAACAGGAAGCATCCGCCCCTTTGTTCACAGCCAAGACTACAATTTTCATCCTGGCAAGTGCAGTTCCATTCAGGCACCAAACGCATAACACAGCTCAGATGCAGATGCACTGTGTGCTGCCACTCTAACAATTAAGTAACCTCCCTCAGAAGGACTGTGAACCCAACAGACACATTACCTGACGTTTCAGTTGAACCCAAATGCCTTTTTCTTTTGCTTCCTTTTTCTTTCTTTCGTTTTCCTTCACACGCTGCAGAAAGCTGTCTCTGCTCTTGGAATGTTTAATGTGCTCAATACGCACATTAATTCTCTTGGCAAGAATCTTGCCCCTAAAAAAGGGAATCAGTTTTCAATTTACTGCACTTGAAAAACAGGTCCCTTTAAACCTAGATTACAGCCCTTACATGAGTAACTCCGTAAGCTCAATTACAGATAATTTTTCTTTAAAGGGCAATACCTCAAAACACACAGCTGCAGATGTACATCAGATATAACTAAAAGCTTATTAGCATGTAACAATGTGCTGACCATTTCAAATTAAAATAGTGGAGAATACGTAACTTTACCCTTGTTGCATACAAACAAATAATTTTAATATCAATGTACTCCAGTCCAGTTCCTGCAACACAATACCAACTTGTCTTTTTCTGACTAAACTATACAAAATCCAGCTGAATCCGGCTGGATACAAGCTACAAACTAATACTTGAAAAGGGCTTCAGTACCTACATGAAGGTTTGGCTGAAAAAAAAAACATTAGATAATGTAACTTAAAATGCCACTCAGAAAAATAAAAACTGTTTCCTTTGACAGGATCCAAGTCAAATGAGCATCATTTGCTTGGGTTTTAAAAGGAAATACACTTTACCCACCTTGAATGACCAATCAAGACAACAACTGTCTAACTGGCAAAGTGAAAGGAGGGTGCAATTACAGAACAACCTTATCAAATGCAAAGTTTCAATACACAGAATGGGATTACTTACTTAACCTGCTTGTTAACAATAATGCCCACAGCATGCTGAGTAACATTATACACCCTTCCAGTCTTCCCATGGTAACACTTGTGGGGCATGCCTTTTTGAACAGTACCCATACCCTGTTAAGAAGTAAAATAAGAAAAAAAAAAAGGAACAAAAAAAAAGGAAAAAAGTAGTATTAAGGATTTTTTTTTTCTTTCAGAAGTAATTGAAAGTATATGTTTCAAATTATTTGAGATGATTTTTAAAAAATACTCCTATTTTATCCGTATGTTAGAATTTATAGCCACGCATTTTACATCTGAAGACTACCAAATTTTGCTATGTCAATTCTGGTTGCTTTCAGTGTCGGTGAAATGACTGATCACTTTGCTTTCAGCAAAAGCAATCACAAGAGACATTCATCATCAAGCTCCAGTGCATCAAGAAATGTCAATCTGAACAGTGTGTTCTCCAACAGCCAAACAATAAACAAGCAAATTATACACCACCTTCTGTGTGACTGACACTAGAACAAAGCATTTCAAACAAAACCAAAGGATTCAACGAAGTAGTTGTCCTTGGTGAAACGTTTTCAGATTCACTACAACCTAATTCTGAAAACACAGCTGACTTTAAAAAACATATTCTAAAAAATACCAAGTGATGGAAACACCGCTTCACTTTTCCCCCCTATTAATATTTATGATGTATCCTTACATTTATTTCTTGGTTTCTAGTTTTAATATGGCTTTGCAATTACCACCCCTGTACATATTTATTTTAAGAGATGCAACTATGAGCTTCCCCACCATAAATCACACCTCTTCTGAAGAGCAGGCTCAAGCTGGGCAAAACACAACATCTACTGAAGGGACAGCTGAGGTTCCTACAAAAGTAGTGCCAGAAGGCACAGCAACCTGAGCATTAAATACGGCATCTATGACTCATGTTTTCCAGCTGAACACAGCATCAGGCAAATTATACATAAAAACCCCACGTAAACCAGCACGTAATACTGAAGCATTACTACTGGATCAGTAGCACTGTCATTCCAGTATTGCTCCAACAGTGAACAGGGGGTACACCTGCGTTGACACAAATGACCTAAGTAACAAAAAACCACACCTCAAGAAACAGAAGACTGAAAAGTATTATACTGCTTTAGCTACTAATTACGAAGCACTGCAGAAAGTACCTTGATATCAACTATATCACCCTTCTTGTAGATCCGCATATAGGTAGCCAGAGGGACAACTCCTGTTAAAGAGATACAAATTTGGATACTTTTAAAGCCAAAAGTTTCACATTCACACATAAAAAAGAATGGGGGACATAAATCATGCTTTTCATTTTCCAAAATAGCCCAAAAATCAAACCATCCTTTTTTTTTAAAGCAGTAATTACCTTAAAATTTTTAAAAAATCCAACTCAAAAGTAACAGTTTTAACTATGTTCCTAGTGACAAAGTTGAAAAGGGATTAAACTATTTACTACTTAATTATAAATGCAAATATTATCACTGCTTATTGCTCAGACACAAAAAAACTGTATGTTCTAAATAACCGTTGAAATATTTTCTTCACCTTCAATTAATTTTCAGGCACTGACAGAATCAGCACTGTTTCTACTGACAAGCAATCAGGGTACCAACGCATTTGCGTTGAGGGTTTATCAACTGAGGGTTTATCTGCACACTGTTCTACAGTTTTTAGCCCAAGCTGTCAGAAGTCCTTTAGCACAAGCCACTACTTCATAAATGCTCCTCAGAGACCGGTGATATCCATCAGGTCAGTAACCCGATGCAGCGTTCTCACTGCAAAGTGTACTCACCATGCTTGCGAAAAGGCCTTGAGAACATGTAACGCGTCCCCCTCCTCTTTCCCTTTGTGTTCGTCATTTTGGCCGATTACTGTAAAAGTGAAGGAAAATTATTCAGAACTACTAGTTCACTCCCTAAAAATTTGATGGCACTTTCAGGTACTTCAGAAAAATGGAGTCTTTAAGCCTACTCAGAATGACACTGCTTCCAAATTGCTGTGTCAATCCAAGCAATGTTATTAATTTAAGACATCACCAGCAATCAGTTACCACACAGTAACTCAGGTTAGAATTGAGGCTAGCAAGTCACCCAGCTCAAACTCCTGCTTAAAGCAAAGTATACTAAGAGATCAGACCAGGCTACTCATGGCTTTGTCCATCCAGTTTTGAAACCCTTAGACGATCACAGAATATTCTGGGTTGGAAGGAACCCACACTAGTCCAAATCCTGGCCCTATCCTGGACAACCCCAGAATCACATCATGTGCTTGAGAGTATTGTCCAAACATTTCTTGAACTCTGTCAGGTTTGGTGCTGTGACCACTTCCCTGGGGAGCCTGTTCCACAGCCAACCATTCTCCAGGTAAAGAACCTTTTCCAGATATGCAACCTGAATGTCCCCTAGCTCAGCTTCATGACACTTCCTCACGTCCTGTCACTGGTTACCACAGAGATCAGTGCCTGCCCCTCCACTTCCATTCATGAGAAAGTTGTAGACTGCAATGAAGCCTCACAAGTGACCTCAGCCGCTCCTCCTATGCCTATGACCCTACTCCACAGCCTCCCTGGGCAGCCCGTTTGGAGGCCTGGATGTTCTCACGATGAACATTTTTCTCCTTATATCCAGTCCGAGCTTCTTATTCTCACTTCAGCCGGTTATCTCATGCTCCTGCCACGTGCCACTGCCAAAGACACCTTCCAACTCAGAATATTCTGTGAAATCCGTGAAAATTCTAACCCAAGTCTGCTACTCCCCGCTCCTCAACCTCTCTTCACGAGGTACTCAGAAGGCAGGATCCCCACTACCACATTTACCGGCCGATATTAAGTCTCACACAAGGCGCACACGCCGCTCCTGCCGCCTTCCATGCCCCGACCTTCCGCCGGCAGCCGCGCCATGTCCGGGCCCCGCCACCACGTGCTGCCGCCCCAGTGGGGCCTCGCTCCTCCGCTCCTGCACCCGCGGCCGGCCTCTGCGGCCCCTTTCCCCCTCCCTTCCTCCCTCTGTCCTTCACAGCCGCCCGGACAGCCACCCGCCCGCACCGCAGCCCGAGGCCTGCTCGCTCCCTCCCGCGCTCTAACAAGGCCGTGCCACCCCCGCCGGAGCCGGCGGCCCCTGGCCGCCCCTGCCGGCAGCGCGATCCCCCTGGCCGCGATCCTCCTAGCCACATTTCCTCCCCCGGATCCCCGTCGCCGTGTCCCCGCCGTGTCCCCCCGGAGCGGCGGAGCGGCCCCGGCGCTCACCGTGCGTGCGCACAAAATGGCGCCCGGCTCCAAAGGAAAGGGGCGGGGTGCCGCGCCCGCCCTTAACAGCGGGGCCCTCGCGGGGCTGCCCGCGCCGCGCCTGACGGGAAGCGCCGCGGAGGTGCCCGCTCGCGGGGGCGGAATGTCTTGGGGGGTCGGCGGCCCCTGGGGTGCTGACCCCCAAAAACAGCCGCGAGGCTGCCCCGGTAGAAGTCTGATCCTTGGGCTAAAGTGGGGACAGCCGCGGGGGGTTTCACGGCTGTGCGTCTGTTTTCATGGCAACGGGCAGACTGATGCCCAGGAAGTTCCGCCTGAACGTGAGGAAGAACTTCTTTACAGTTGACTGTGGCGTGGAACTGATTGCCGAGAGGGGTTGCGGATTCTCCCTCGCTGGAGATATCCACGAACCGTCTGGATGCAATCCTGTGCCATGTGCTCTGGGATGACCTTGCTACAGCACGAAAATTGGACCAGATGACCCACTGTGGTCACTTCCAACCTGACCCATCCTGTGATCCTGCGATTCTGTGACACGGGGTGGAAGAGGTTTGTTAGTGGGAAAACGAGCCGGGTGTCTTATCAGGGATCCCGACGAGTGAGTCCTGCGGTGAGCAGCCGGCTCGCCTTCCATAAGGAATTAAGTTTGAAAATGTAGAACATAAGGAACCAGGAAGTTGTTTCACGACATTAAAGTGGCACACCGACATTTAAATACGCGGTAGTGTGAGCCTGCTGCCGCGGCTGGGTGCCAGTCACGGCTGCCTGACCGGAGATCCCGGATTCCCGGGCACGTAAATGGGGTGGGAGAAGCAAGCCAACGGGCGAAGAGGCAGTGCGGGCCTAGGGTTTCTTATTATTGTAATGGGTTTGCTCCGTGTTATGATGCCATAATCTCCAATTTGTGTGGCAGATGTTCCCACCAGATAAATAACGCGTGGATTCTCCATAAAGAGCCCTTATAGGGCCACAGGTGCCTGAAAAAGAAGCGGAGGGTGAGCAGCTTCCAGAGCTGGCAGAGTGACTCATTGTGTTTGTGCATCCTCAGTATCTGAGCAGACAGGAATCACCATGGGAAGGTGATTGCTGTGAGACAAGAGAGGGCCTCCTTCCCCCGAGCTAAACAAGGAGGATGGTTCAAAACTTGTCTCAGCAAGGAGTTGCCCTGCTGCAGAAATTTTTGTTTTGAATGAACAAAGCACATATTTAATCTAGGGGAGGGATGATTACTTAAAGCGGCATATAAAAACATACTTGATCCTCTGATTAACTTCACAGTTGTACTAATGTTGTCTTGCAAAACTCAAGCCCTTTCCATCATCACTTTAAAGCTAGTTTAATATTTATGGATCGCAGGAATGGATATGGAGGATTAAATACACTGTCAGGTTCTGCTTGCAGAGCTACCTGGCAGGGCATGTTCTGACAGACAGGCCCTGTCTCCACACGAAATCTTTTGGAGCAAAGTGTTTTATTTAGAAAAACGTGTCTATACTCTCGCTCTGCACCATGAAAAATCTAGAATTTAAAGCACCTGATATCTATGCAGAGCAAAACTGTATAATTTACTGTGCATTCAGCCTAGGTACTATAAACTTTTCCAAGCATGATGATCGTTACAAGCCTGAACAGCTCTTAGATAAGGAAGTGTATTGGCAACAGATAGATTTCAGGGAGGACATCAAGCAAAGTAAAGACAGGAAGCCAAATCGTAAAAGGCACTATTGGATAAAGAAGCTAGGCAGTTGCAATGAGCTGAATGCCTTACTCTTACCAGTGATTTACATAGTGGGCAAATCTCCACATTGACCTGGAAGGAACAGGGAAGCAATGCCACGTGTTGAAACTCATGTCGGTATACGGAAGATGTATGGAAACACATACAGAAAGTGTAGCTCACAAGGGAGCAGTAGCTGTGAACTTAATTGAACTCCGCTTTATTTGAGGCCAAGTAAGAGGTTCAGGGTGTGCTACATGTTTTTTTCCTGAATAAATTGCATGACAGGTTGATTCAAAATTTCAGTAATGTTTTGATTCATAAATTTACCTTGATTGGCACATTCTCGGGATCCTTCTTTAGCTCCACATTTTAAAGAAACAATCATGTTTCACAATTTGTCTCAATTGAATCACTCCCTAGGCATGCTGTCTGGGTCTGATCCTGAAGTCCAGCAGTCCATCCTATCTATCAGCATTTGATATGTGGTTTCCCAAAATTGTGACCTGATGAGCAGTTAAAGAATGCAGAGCCTTTGTATCTTGCTCACAAAAGGATTTCTTAATAATGGCTGTCTCCAGCAGATAAAGCTGTACAAGTTGTGGGGTGAGTTCTGGTCTGCAAACCACAGCTAGCAGCCAAGCAGGTGTGGGGTGAGACCTGCACCTCTACATTCCAGACTGCAGGTGCCCCTTTTACTGCCCTGCCTCATCCTCTCAAAAACCCAGCCTAAACTGCTCTTCCCTGATCAAACTGCAGTTGTAGGATCCAGATTCCAATTTCTTCTAAGCTATAGAGCAAGCACCACATCAGGTTCTGCTTCAGAAACACCAGGTACTCAAGACTGGGGTAAACACGAGTAGCAACGCCCAGCTTGACGCAAATATCCAAAACACCATGAATGTCCCAGGCTGCCGCTCCACCCATTATTGTACTCTGAAAATCTTACTACACTGTGGTAGACTGTTTCCCTCCCACTCTCTCTGACTTGGAAGTGGAGCAAGACAGGGAAAACAGCTTCAAGGGGAGCCAGTTCAAAAGTTGCTAGGGAAAGGAGCTTGAAAGGGAGAGCTTATTAGAAGTCAGAGGAGTGGGGACTAGATAAACATAATTTTGTTTTTCAGAATAGAAAGTATCATGCCAAAAAAACAACCATTTTCAGTCTCCAAGTCAGGATTCTGGTATCTTCTCTGGGAGAGCCCTATTTTGTTTCTGCCTGGACAACAGCTCTCTCTAAAGAATAAATGTTCTATGATGATTCTGCGCATGGGGTTGTCAGGAATCCTTCACTGAAATTTTAATGCACAGTGGGATCTGGCTTGCTCCTACGCTCAGAGGACCAAGTGATACACAGAGATCTCAAGTGTGACATTCAATTTGTGTTGGGTTATTCAGCAGAGGTGTGAAAGGAATTTAAATTAATGAGAGTTTGTAAAGGGCTTTGAGGTGAAAAATGAAAAATATTCCCTTTCAGTAGGGTGTAGGTCTCCTGTGTCTCACGTAATGCATTCAGTACATGAAAAGAAGATAGCTGATTAGGACTGGAGCAAAATTTTAACAGAAATAACTGAGAATAGGTATTAAATAAAGAGGACTGAAATCTCCAGCTCCTCTTGTGATAATGCTGCAAAACCAAGAATCTAAATTAAAAATCAGGAGTGTGAAGTTACCCCATGCACAGAAACACAATGTCTCCACAGTGCTTTTGATCAAAATGTTACTGACCAAAGTAATCTCTGTCACCTCTTCAGTTGACCCTGTTATTCCATTGTTCACTCTTTCCAAAATGATCATGTTATACGGCATCTCAGAGTCACGGTCCTGTCCCTTTCATGGTCTCTTCAGCTTCCCAGTGGTTCTAACTCTAATGACATTTTCATTTCTGTAGTCAGTTCATCTCTTCATCCACAAAACGCATTCTGTAAATACAAGCCTGAGCCTAGTTTCATGGGAGTTAAAATCAATAAAATTTGTGTCTAAGCAACCAAGTGTCTTCCAAAAATGACAGTACAGACAAACTTCTTCAAAGGGCTGACTCTGGAATCACACCAGTGCCAGTACAGGTGGCTGTACTCAGCACATTGCTGGTGAGGCACATCATGGAGAAAGGAATGGAAAATAGAGACAGCCTTTGAGAGAAATAAAAAGGCAAAAACTGTATAGACCAAGAATTGTGATGAGGCCCAGTAAGTCACACATTGGTGAAAGTTTTTATTACACTAATGTTATTCATACATTAATTGCCAATTCAAAATGGTACTAGATGCAGGTAGTTTGACACCAGAGGCAAACAACTGACCTTTTTTCCATCATTATCTAGATTGCCACATAAAATCTGAAATGCTGAACAAGTTCTGTGATTCAACTGCTTATTTGGTTAACATGGCATTCTACTTTCTATATGTACATTAGTGAATACTGCAGTATTGCCCATACAGAAATCATCAGGAACTTCCAAGGAGGCTGTTGTGTAATTGTGACCAGCTTCTCACGGGTACCAAATAGTATAAGCCATTAATCAAGCTTCAGATATATCAGACTTCATTTCAAAAGCAATTAATGTCCCTTTCCTCCCTTACTAACAGGCTCCTCAGTCAACTGGATTCATTAATGGAGTGTTTTCTCAAACTTCTTGTCTCTTGTTCTCAATTTTTCGTCTCTGAGTAACCTCTTCTGAGTTCAAACCATCAAACCAGGAACAATCAACTCCTCATATTGCCACCATCAGCTTCACTGTACATTTACTTGTTTTGACTAAAGGTGATCAGCCACTGTTAGGCTGACACAGCTGTTAATTACAGGTAATTCTGTTCCTTTGTGATGGAGGAACTGAGCTGCTGCCAGCAGTAAATCTGCATAATGTGGGGGTTTTTGTGGGGATTTTCTTTTGATAATGTATTGAATATAAATACAGAATTAATATAAAAATGTATTTTTAAAAGTCGGATATTCCACACTCCAGCCTTGAGCCTTTTGCTAGACCTCTTGGGAGCTATTAACTACAGTTTAAGAAATAACTGGCTTAATGATTCGAATGCTATTTTCTCTTCATTTGTTTATGTCTGATCTTATGTGTACTTCTAGCTGGAAGAACAGCAATGCTTGCCCTTTTTCTGTAATGATTTACACAGAATAATACCTCCTTTACACCCTCATTTTACTAAGCTAAATAACCCACGCTCTTGGAGCCTCCACACACATAGCAGGCTTTGTGCATTTGCTCCCATTCCCACACAACTCTCTTGATTATCAGTGATCCAATTTGTACACAACAGTCCCAGTTAACTTTCTTGCTGTGCACTGATTACTTCTGAGATACTTTCTGTTGTTGCTGAAGATAATCACAATCCATGAAACATGAAGCTCCTGGGGTTGATTTTTTTTTTTTTTTTTCTGGCTGTAAATATTTCAGTGCTCTTCTTAACCTGCTGGCCTGGAATTAGGAGACAATTTTTTAGACCAACACTTGTGCAAAGGCAGGGCCCTCAGTGAATTCAGTGGCACAAAGTCAGTTATCATATACTGATAATTTTGTTCAGGCAAAACTTTCAGTGTCTTCAAAGAGTTTTTGTCTATAAGTAATAAACAGGACAGTATTGGCCTTTAATCACTTTAAAATAGATAGGCAAAATATAGATAGATAGCAAAACAAATACACTCCAGGAAAAACTGCAAACTGGCGAGGACCAGACCTAGTTGACATTTTCCTTATCTGATTTCTAGCATGAGTCTATTTTGTCCACTATGAAGTATGATTTTGACAGAAGCTTAACCTATGCCAATGCGTTTTTCAAAACAAGCTTAACTTTGGAGGGCAAAGCGGTTTACCTTTAAGGAGATCTGAATATGAGCTTTGCTGCTGAAATGTAATGCTTGATGTAAAGCATCATAGATAAGAACAGGTTATCAAAATGGCACACTGGGTTTGAACTGGTGAAATCTCATTGAAACGATATTACAAAACAAATTTTGGTGCTCTTTGGTGATTCTGCAGGTGTTAACTAATTGTTGGGAGCAGTCAAATCACTGGAGGGCGGGGCTGCTATTGAGAGGGACTGAGGAAGGCTAGAGAAATGGGGCGACAGGAGCTTTGAAGTTCAGGACAGGCAAACACAAAGTCCTGCACTTGGTTTGGAATAACTCCATGCAACAGGACAGGCTGAGGGCTGGCTATATGGAAAGGGGCTTCGCTGAAAAGGACGTGAGAATCATGCTCGGGCGACAGCAGTATGCCCTTCTGCAAAGGCACCGACAGCCAGGACTGTGATAGCAAGAGGTCAGCCAGCAGGGAAAAGGGATTCTTCCTCTACATTTGGCACTTGTGAGACCACATATGGAATATGCATCCTTTCTGGGCTCCTCAGGGCACAAAAGACATGGACATTCTGAAGCAAGCCCGGTGGAGAGCCACCAAGATAAGACTGGTGTTGGGATGAAAGGACAGGGACGCGTGAGAAGAAGCTGAAAGAGCTGGGTTTGCTCATGTGGCAGAGGAGAAGGAAATCTTATATCTTTCTGCTGCTGTCTTATACAGAGATGATGGAGATAGACATCTCTCGGGGTATGCAGTAGAAAGACAAGCGGCAATGCACAGAAGTTATGGGAAATTTCTGACTCAAGGTAATAAAAACATAATATAAAGGTAGTCAAAAAACTGAAGCAGGTTGCTGAGACAGATGATGGAATTTACATCCTTGGAGCTATTTAAAACTCAACATGGCCCAGAACAACCTGATTTAGCTGTATCTGCTTTGTTGGACTAAAGACCTCCATAGATGGCAGAGATTGTTTCGAGTCTACAATGCTTCCAACATCAGGTGCTGTAATTTAAAAAGGCAGCATGTCTGATGGATGCAATAGCTTAAAGTAAAAATGTGGGTGAAATCATTCTCAATTGTATAAAGACTCTATGGCATTGTATTAGCATATTGGCATCTGAGGTAGCCATTTGTGTTTCTCATTGATTGTTCTGATCACAGCCATTAACATAATTGTTTTTAATTGCTTATGAAATGGCAAAGAGCCTTGCTGGAAGGGCTATATAAAATATTGCTAGTTTTATTTCAGGTAAAGGAATGTTTTCTACTTAGTGTTAGCTGAATTCCAGTAAGCACAAATTTAAGTTTATCTCCCAACTATGCCAGATTAAATTTGTTTTTCTGTATGAATACATAAAGACAAAGTAGAATGTTTACAATTTTAAAGAGTGCTACAAAATGCTCTTTTTAATAATGCATGAAGTAACCAGAGTTATTGCAAATTCACTGTAACAATCTTTCAGTAAACATTTTTGTCTTGACTCTAGTTCTACATATCTTCTGGATGCTAAAAGAAAATCCTATCCTGCCTTCATAGCATCTTCTTGAAAGGAAAGGATCACATACAGAAACTACAGGAGTTAAAAACACACTTTTATCTGCATTAAAGCACTTTGCATGTGGTTATAAGTCCAATTATATATTTTTTCCTTGGTTCTTTAGCAGTGTTTGAATCTGTGTTCAGAAAATGTCAGCCTTCACTGCGTGATTCGCTTTCTGCAGGCCAGCCTCCTTTCCAAAGTGGGAAATGGTCTGTAGCTCCTGCAGTCTTACACATACCACTACCTTAGATGATGAACCTGAGACAGACCCCTTGACATCACAGATACTTTAGAATAGTTGTATTTTTTAAAAAGTACATGTGCATTTATTTTCACCCAGTTTTGAATATTTTCAGTCCAGCCATCACATTTTTCAGCTTTCTACCTTATTGAGCCGTAAACTTGTAATAAGCAAAAAGCAAATTTCTCACGTAATCCTCATCACCTGAACCCAGGAACTGTGGTTGCAAGGGAACTATCAAATATCACAAGGCCTGCGATAAAATAATGCGAGTTTGCTATGCTCTGACAACCCCTGTCAGTGAGACAACAATAGCTGCTCTGAACAAACACTACATCCAGAAAAGAACAAATTAACAGCCAGTCAAGGAGAAGGGAAACAGAGAATTGGTAAAGGAGAAACTCGACCAAGCTATGACCAACCAAGGATAAACTAGACCGACTTTCTTGTCTATGTAATAGGAATAATAGCATATATATACAGAGCAGGGTTATTGTTAAGGATCAATAAATTAATATTTGTGAAATGCTGTGGAGTACTACCTAGAATATGCAAAATAGCAATGTGTGCTAATCACAGTATGTACTACTCCAAGGCAGCCACAGCTTATACAAGGCAGAGAGGCAGATGAAGGGACAAAACAGGGAAAAAAATCCCACAGGGCAAATGGCAAGAAGTGCTGCAGGGAGAGAGAAGGAAATGAAATTGCAGAGGAAATGGAAGAAGGAAATGAGGCCATACAGGACAAAGAGGTGATGCCTGGATTACTGCAGTGTAAAGAAAGAGGGCACAAACCCATATGAAATTGAGATTTATTAGTTCTGCTGCTCATGCTATATATATATATATATATATATATNTAACCTGTGGTTTCTTGTTGGGTTTAGGCTTTTAATTGTGGGTTTTTTTCCCTTTGGTTTTGTGGGTTGCTTTTTTTTGTTTTGGTTGGTTGGGTTGGGTTTTGGGTTTTGGGGGTTTGTTTTGTTTTGTTCTGTTTTGTTGTTAGAAAAAAAGTGTAACCAGAGAAAAACAAGTATAACCAGATGGGAGTATTTAACTGACCATCTGCAAGTACAGAGGGGAACTGTGGGTTCTCCAGAGTCTAAATCTTGCAAGAGAAGAAATCAAAATCATTCTACTTCTGTATTGCTGACAAAGAGAGCATTGTTTGAGAACTGATTGCAATGTGGACTTGAACAATAGCTTTAGATCAGCGGCAGCACAGAATATTGCTGTGACATATGTTTCAATTAAAACAAAAGTAGTTATCCACCCATTAGTGTAATGAAAAACACAGGCTGTTAACAGTAGATGCTCTTTAACAATTTTATTATCTCCACAAAGCTGTTTCTGGTATTTTTTCAGCCTCTTATTGATAATTTTATCTACTGCATAGCTATCTGCATGCTTGTTTTACATATTCCTCCTCAGCTTCCTTTATATCTTGGTACTGTGGAGAACTGATTAGTGGGGGAGACAGTAACGATGCAAACTCTTCACCTGGAGGCTGCCTGTTATCATTGTCAGTGTGTTATTGTGCTTCAGTGTTGTTATTACGTGACAGCTAATCTGGCTTTTGGAAAACTGCTGCGCAGATCACAAAAATTTGATCTTGCTGACTGCAGTGAGAAGTGTTGCTTGGTATTCCAGCAGAGAACACAGAGACTGAGGAAGTGTCTTGCACTTCTCACCTCTAATAATGGATTTTCTGAGTTAGTGTTAGAGCACTGTCACTGACTTCCGAAGTTTTCACAATGAGGAGAAACTGGAGTTACCGAAACAATGGATTCTCTAGTGCCTGTGTCAGGAATCAAAGCAATTAATTTTTAAAGAACAGTTTCTATTATTGAAAGCATTTCATTACGGTATTAAAAAGCTTTCTTTCTAAATATACTTCTGGCCCTATTTATCCAAAAGATTCTGTTCAGAACAGTGTCAAAAAGCACACAGTTACTGTTTTTGAGCCTAGCCCATGTCCTTTTATAACAAGATCACTGAGATCCAGCTATACACACTTCTCTTGCAGAATATGACCTTCCAAAAGAGTTTCATTTTATAAATGGACTATTTTTATACAAATTTTAACTTTACTTTCAGTTAGAATTCCACCTTCTTGTAGGAGTCTAAAAACTCAAACAGTGATAACAGTTTAGAAATCTATTGTTATTTTCACCACAACTAAATTTTTATATTTTACAGTCTATTGAACATGTCTCTTAACTGATGTACATTTTACATTTATAGAAACTTTTATTCAGTTTAGTTGCATATTTTGTCTTTTAACTTCTCAGATGCTGAGATTGTTATACAATCTGTATAATATTTTACAGATTATAATATTATATAATATTATAATATACAACCTGTATAATAACAGGTTAATTGCGTGCTAGCTATACAGTTATGGCCAGATGCCCAGTATCAGCTGAGCTGTGAAAATAAACATATCAAAAAATCTCCATGTGTGAACTCTGCAAGAAACAAATATTACTCTCTGCTTAAAAAAAACCAAAAACCAAACAAACCAAAACCACCAACAGATGAAAACCCAACACCCCTACTGAGGAAAGCTTTGGTCTTCTGAAATAAATGTAAGGTGAAAATCATGAGCAAATTTTACCCTGTCAGAGAACTCTCACCTAATTTATTTTGTTTACGGATTTGGTCTAATAGTGACTATTTCTCACACCTCTTTGTAAAATATGATGAAATTTACTGATGAAAAGTGCTATGGAATAGAACAATATTTATCTATTGTACCATTATATATTAAAATTTGTATAGTTTCCTGTGATAATAATTTATTAGTCTTGTTTGTGATTACAGCTGAGATTGAATTTCTGCTTTTAAACCTGTGAATAAAATGTATCACTTGTTTAACTACTTGCTCAGATCCTCATATATCTAGTTAGTCTACCATCACTCCCGTCATGGCTCCCAGAGAGCATGTACAACTGTTATGAAAATAGTTGTGTTCTGAAAATGTACGCTCAAAGTAATTACAAATATAATTTATTAATATAGATGTTTCACTATCTGTCAGCACAAGATGATTTGATAACATGATTTTCCAAATATATTCCCTGACTGTCTCTTCTGTTCCCCAGAAGGATCCAATTTTACTCACATAATGTGTTAAGATTCTCATTCTGTATAATTTGATGCAGCATCAGGTTTTCTTGGAATTAGGAAGTACAAGTTGGAGAAAATGTCTTTTATGTCTTATTCTCCATTACCTCATAGCATAAACCCTGGAACACCTGTTGCCCACAAAGTAAAGTCTATTTCCATAGCAAGGCTGGTTAATTGTCATGAGAATGGTGGATGACCTTCACTGGGATATCTGTCAATAAAAATACCAATGGTGACTTCAGAAGGTGTCCTTGCAAGGACCAAGCTGCCTTCCCTCCACCCCCATTATTATATCTGGATCCAAGTTTAAGAGTTTCCAGAACAAGTAGAGGTATATAATACCATAGAACCATTTAGGTTGGAAAAGACCCTTAAAATCAAGTCCAATCATTTAACCAGTATTGCCAAGTCCACCACTAAAACATGTCCGTAACTGCCATATTCACAAAGCAACCAACTCTGACCTCAGATCTGACTCTGCTAGGAGGAGAAGGTTGGACTGGAGACCTCCAGAGGTCCCATCCCAACTGAATTATCCTGTCATCTTATTGTACTGTGATCTTGCAGTATATATCATACTGTATATTAGTCCAGCATCTGGTGTGGTGTGTCAGCATTCAGGTAATGCAGCAATAGTCCAACTAGCTAGCGGTTTGGTTGGTTAGCAGAGGAGTAAGTAGACTCATGGGACTAATTCTGTTGTTAAGAAACATTAATGAAAACCCAACTTGCCCCAGAGTCAGCAAAACCAAAACCATCTACAGTCGCAGACAGATACTATAGGCACAAACATACCTGTACCATGCCTACTCTTCAACTTCTAAAGCCAGCCTACCACACGCCCTAGTGTAAGCTGGGTGCTTGCCAAACCACAAGATAATGAAACAAGGAGAGTTACAGGACGAGCAACAGCAGTTTACACTTGTTATATTCTCTCTTTGCTGCTCTGGATCTGTTGGTGCCTCTGTACATTGGGAATGTAAGTTCTTTAGACAATAGAATGGGGTTTTCTCTCAGTGTCTTACATAGCGACTCAGGAGGCGAAACACTCTGGCCTCTGACTTGTGTTTCTAGGTGTTGTGATAGTACAATTACTGTGTAATAACAACTACGTGCTCTGAGAGATTTCCAGGGCAGGAAATTATTCTGCTCAAGTAATGTACCTCTGTAAGAAGAATCCTTTAACTGAAGCCCTTAGGAGATACTAGATGTGCCATTTCTCTTGACAGCATATTCCAACCATTAATGTCTTCCACTGTTAAAAAATGTCTGTAATTTATAATTAAAATCTGTTTTATTTCAGTTTATAGGTATTTTTCATGGTATGCCTCTCACTGTTCAAGATTAAAGATCCCTGCAGCCACCTTCCAGTCTTTTTTTTGATAAGCCAAGCAGATTGTGCTCTTTAAGTCTCTCCATGCAAAGAATTTTCTCCAGCCTCAAATAATTTCTCAGCTTTCTTTTGACAACAAGTACACCAGAGACTAGCGCAGTATTACCGCAAAAATCTGTTCAATGCCATACATAAAAGGAAAATAATTTTTCTTTCTACTTGCCCCATCCCTGGGTTTTTTTTAGATAAAGATTCCATTATTTGCTGGAAATTGATTTTTGCTGTCCTGGTCTCTGCCAGCTCTTAAGTTCTTTTCAGTCGCCACTCTCCACAACACATCCTCTCATCTCAGCAGATGTGACCTGCTTACTGTATTTTTAAGTAAATCTACTTATGTCTATATTAAAATACACTGTATCTGAATGGGATGAATTTACCAAACAATACAGATCTTTTGATAACCCCAGCCTGAATTCAATTTCCCATTTAGCTACTCAATTTCTCTTCACAGCACATCAGTTTTGCTTTCTCATAGATGCATTAGCATTTCCAGCAATTTGTTTTTCTCTGTGGTAGGATCCCTGCCCTCTCCTGCCAGCTCTCCTGAGCAACTTCACCCTTCCATGCTGCTGTTCAGTGCATCCCATCTACCAGTTTCCTGGTCTGTTTCCCTAAAGCCAGGGTCTGTGGTCTCCTGCTCTCCTTCCTCAGCCCACATAGGATTGTGTACTCCACTCCTCAGTCAATACAGCCCAGGATTTGATAACCAAGCCATCAATTACTACACCCCCAGTTTTTGAAGAGCAGATCCATCTGGGAATCACTCCTGATTGGTTCAGCCGGGCTCAAGAAGTTATCCTTGATGCCTTCCAGAAATCTCATTGTTTGCTTGCATTCTAATGTGTTGTACTTGCAGCAGATGTCAGGCAGGCTGAAATTCCCCCAAAACCCAGGGTCTGTGATCAAGAGATTTCCTCGTTCCTAACTAAAGTTTTCCTCAGAAGATTGGCTGGCCAGTTGGCGAAAGTGCGCCTTTTTCTTTTTTCGGGTGGATCTTGTCTTTCCTCAGTGATACAAGATATGACCGATATCTTTTCTCAGGCAGGGTTGGTTAATAAACTGATCTATATGCATTACACTCTCTCTGTTTTCAAAGCTCTGTTTCTTCAAGCATACCTAAACACATGCACAATCCTGGTCTAGCCACCCTTTTTTTCCTTTAGCTCATCAAACATCTGGCATACTTAATTTCTGAGTAATTCCAATTGCCCCAAGGGGCTTAATGATGACAATTAAGTGATAATTTCTGATTCTCTTCCTCATTTCCTCATATTTTACTTTAGTTTAATGGTTGAGAGTATAGAAAGTATTTCTGCATTTCCTCTTGTTCTATGTGGCATGAGTTTAGTTTGCTTATAACGCAGTACCTCAGTTTGCATGGCATTTTAAAACAAAATTAGTCTCTCTGTTTGTTACTAATTTAGCATCTTCCCAGCTGCTTTGCTTAGTCCCCAGCTACAGTTAGCCCACATCTGACAGATACAGGCCAGCATAGCCACTTATCCCACACTCTTTTTGAAATGTGGTCCAATACTCTACAATATCTAAATTTTCCCTTGGAACTACAAAAGAAAGAGCAGATCATGACAAGCATATTTTGCCTTCTTTCTCTAATTTATGGGCAGGAAGAAACTTCTAGGCAATATCTGACTTTCCGTTCGAGTGCCTTTCAAGATTTCCTGCAGTATTCTATGGCCTGTATGGTTCCACTTGATGCCACATAATTGGTTCCAAACTGAATTATCTCCCAGATAACCGTATCAGCTTCTGCAGTAGTGCAATTGCTTTTCCTGTTTTTTGCTTCAGGGAGACAGCACGCTGTCTCATTTTTCTCATGTCACGTTTTAAAGATTTTGTCTACTCGATGATAGAGGAGTATCTGCTGTGATTTGTCTGATTAATAATGTGAGGAATTATTGTTTTGGAGATGTACGTGGCAGCACTGTATTTCAGTAAATGAACTGCTGGATATATGAAGGTTTGACTCTTCTAGCCATTCTTGCTTTTTTTTCCTCATAAATGGCCAATCAAATAGTTTTTTCTATTCTTTCCCATTCCCCTCATGCTGTCCTCCCCCATGGTTTCTGTGGCAACAAATTCAGAATGTAGTCATCCAAGAGGTGTTCATTTTCTGAGATACTATACTTTTGAAACATACAACTCTAGGCCCCAGATATATAAAGGAATTTTATACGATATATCAAATATTTCAGGTTGCAATAGAGTTCAGTTGTAACACTTTCTAAAGCCATATTCTTTATGTTTCAGCTGAAGGAAAAGTTCCTATTCCATTAACTTAGTTGCTAGAGAACTTTTACTTCTGAGGATCACAGAATATGCACTGACATGTTTAATAATAATGCATCTTAATCTGCTAGACATTTCCTCTACATGAAAAAAGACAGGGTGGTACATATCTTGGCTAGCTTTATGCTTCTTTAATGCAATCAACATCTTGAACGAGTCATCCAGATTTCTGTTATAGTCTGCAGGCAAACACATGATTCAGCACTTCCCCAAGCAGATCCCTCAAGTAGCTGATAGGACTAGTCTACACATCATCTTTATTTTCCAAGATGTCCAAGACTGGGACATGCAAATCCCCGACTCACAGAAATCAATGGGTCAGTCATCTAGAAATAAAGCACAAAAAAGAAGAGAGGAACTGACAGGCACATGCCCCTCCACATCCCCATCTTCCTGGGAGTGACCCTGCAGGGCCAGCTTTTCCAGCTGCTGTTGGGATGCAAGAAGTCACTTGTAAGTTAGCTCGGCATGAGTGACTGAGTTGATAGGAAGCAAAAGTCTCCTTAATGCCATTCCCTAACTTTCTTTTATTGTTTAGCTGTGAGTTATGCCTAGTCACGCTCCTCACCTCTCCAGGCCACACAGGATCTCTTTCCCTGGACGAAGCTCAGCACTTGCATTAAGCCACCATGAACCAACTTTCCCCCCACCCCCCAGCTCTCCCACTGCCAGTGGTCACCCAGCACTCACCCATTAGATTTCAAGTCTCTTTTTAGTCTAGAGAAAAGGAGGCTCAGGGGGGACCTCACCACTCCGTACAACTGCCTGAAAGGTGGGGGTCTCTTCTGCCATGCTGACAGTGAGAGGATGAGAGGAAATGGCCTAAAACTGAGACAAGGTTCAGATTAGATATTAGAAGAAAATTTTCACTGTTAGGGTGGTCAGCATTTGCCAGCAGGTATTGCCAGCAGGTTGAGGGAGGTGATCCTGCCCCTCTACTCTGGCCCAGTGAGGCCATATCTGGAGTACTGTGTCCAGTTACAGGGTCCCCTGTGCAAGAGAGACATGGAGCTCCTGGAGCAGGTCCAGCAGAAAGGCTAAACCAAAGTTTTTCAAGGGACTGGAGCATCTCTCTTACAAGGAAAGGCTGAGGGAGCTGGGTCTGTTCAGCCTCGAGAAGAGAAAACTGAGAGGGGATCTCATCAATGTCTGTAAGTACCTAAATGGGGGGTGCCAAGAAGATGGAGCCAAACTCTACTCAGTGGTGCCAAGCAATAGGACAAGAGGCAACAGGCAGAAACTGATGCACAGGAAGTTCCATCTGAATATCAGGAAGAACTTCTTTACTGTGTGAGTGACCGAACAGATTGCCCAGAGAGGCTGTGGAATCTCTCTCACTTGGGATATTCAAGAACTATCTCCATGCAATCCTGTGTAATGTGCTCTAGGACAACTCTGCTTGAACAGGGAGGTTGGACCAGATACGGACCCCGTTGTGGTCCCTACCAGCCTTCCCCATTCTGGGATTCTGTGGTCAGGCATTGGAATACCACCAGGGAGCTGGTGGAGCCACCCCTGGGTGTGTTTAAGAGGCGTTTGAATCTGGCGCTGGGTGATAGTGTTTAGTGGTTTAGGGGTTACTGCGGGTTACAGTGGCAGTGCTTGGACTGGATGATCTTTCAGGTCTCTTCCAACCATGACAATTCTATGAGTCCGTGACTCCGTAACTCCCCGACCACCGAGGAAC
>VXAY01004622.1:94362-254067 GCA_013399855.1 Oxyruncus cristatus
GCTGAGGGGGCTGGGCTGGGGGGAGGGAGGCGGGGTCCCGGCTTTGGACGGGGTAGGAGTGCGGAGTAACCAAGCACAGCCTTCCCCAAAGTGCGCCCAGAGCAGGGTACGAGAGCTCCAGGGCATCGCCTCCAGTGCGGGGCTGCGTTTTGTAGGTGTGTGGTGGTCACGGTCGGGTTTCTGGAAGCGCCCTCCTCCTCCCGGCACACTGCATAGCGTCCCCGGCTCTCCGGGCGCAGCGCTCCTGTGCTGGGGTAGGAATCTCCCATCGGCGGGCGGGTGCTCGCCCGGTTACCCGGACAGGTGCGAGCATCCCGTCCCGCCGGGTCGGCTCCGCGCGTTGGCGTGTAATGCGACTTGTTTGCACCGATCCAGGTCCTGCTAGGAGGCTTCTCCCAGTGATTGCTTTTTCATTACTCCCTCTCATGATAAATTAGAGCCATAAGCAGATGCACAGATGTGATAAGGCTCTCTTGGGTTATTTTAAAGAGGGGTGGGGAGCTCAGTCATTCTCATCATTCTGCAGATGGAGGAATGAGGAACTTAAGGAAGGAAATATACCTTAGTAGAAGTTACTACTTGTCATGGAAGAGATGTGTTGATTGTTCATAGCAGAAGGTCTGGCATTTGTGCTCTCTTCTACCTATTCCATGACCATATGAAAGTTCTTGTTCCCAAATCTGTTGCCACGGAGGAAGAGAAGAGATGGTTAGGGAGAAAAAGCTGTATTGCCATTATAATGCCTCATAACATCAAGCACTAGGAAACGCTTACATTTTATACTGTTGGGAACTGCTTTATGGTTTTCATAAATCTCTCTGTGAAGAGGCCTTAGCATCTCAAACGGACATTTCAGTGGTGGCCCATGAGAATTTTAAATGCATGTCTGTAAGCCTATAGGATGGGATTGCTCAGGTCACTGAAGTAGTGTATTTTTGTGACGTGAGAGATCACATCTTTTAGTTTGGACTTGAAAAGTATGCCTTCTTGAATTAATCAGCTGAATACTAACATCTTTATGTGGCCAAATGTTGTAGGAAATGTACCATGTACTTTAGGAGTTTTCATTATCTGAAGTAGTCAGGTTTTACGTTAGGTTATTGAGGAATCAGTGTGATAGATCCCTCAGCTAGGGTGAATCTCGTTTTATTGCAAGTCTAGCTGATATTTTTTCCCCCAGAGTTGACCACTCGCCTTTGCGTCAGTATAAATTCAGTGCTGACCTCTTGATTTAGGTTGAGTATGAGACCTCGCTGCTCTGCTTCTGTAGGTCTGGACTGGCCAAGCAGATAGTTTAAGGTTGTTTATTAGAAATGACGTTATGTCTCTGGGATTTAGGTCAATCCTGAAACAAATTTTTCAACTAAAAATCTTCTTATGACTAACTAAAGTGTCTATATCCATAAAGCTGAAAATTCTGATGGCAATTAGGTATTATCTGTTCAGTCATTATTGTGTGCACTGAGATGGATAAACTCCAGGTATAAGATTGCCCCTGGACATTTCTGATCCATGAGCTTTAATGGTACTGTGACTTGGGACACCTAGCATAGGATACCTGCTGTAAAAGCTTTTCAGCAGTTAATATAAGGTTGTGCTTAAAAATGTATCAGTAAAGATAGTGTGAAGGAGTACTTGGTGTTTACTGTGGAGTAGTTTAGAACAGTATGATTGTGTTCAGGCAGATCTTTTTAATTTTAACAAGAGTCAAATACTCATGTTTAGGCATACATTTTGCAAAACTGTAAAGGAACCTAAGTGCTGAGTAATACTATTTTTTTTCTGGCAACGCTTCTTTGTGTCAACACACTCCTTGATAAAGTGCCAGACAACTACCTAAAAATTCTTACAAGTTTTTCTTGCCTTTTCACATGCCTCTTTCAAGAACTCTCAGGCTGTTGCTTCTCTTCTTGTGATTGCTTAGTACAAAACCAGGAAGAGGCAATTTTTGTCAAGGGACGGTTTGTGCCTACACAAACCTAGCAGGCACATAGACTTATAATCTGTAACAGGGCAGTCCAGAACTGTAATGAAGAAGCTCTTTCATTGCAGTTCTGTGTTTCATGACTTGTTTTTCTTTTTTAATCCAAATTCAAGTTTTTCTTCTGCTGCCTCAGTTATATTTTGTGCATCTTAACCTTGTTGTTCAAGCTCTGAGTATTAGAAAGCAATATACTGTATTTTACAGTACTGGCAGGTTGTGTGGGTACAGCGAAGGTCAATAACCAGTATTTTTAGTTTGTTACCTATGGTGCCTTTTGGGGATGATATTCCAAAAGGACATTCTGTGTACAGGGTTGGTTCCTTTGTACGCTTCATTAGTTCATTGATCTATACTCTAGTGTTCATACCAGTGATGACAGAGCTCTTTCTGTAGGATTGTGTCCAAGTGTTTTATTCCTTTAAGCTTCCTTAAAATTCTTTGCTCTACATCACCACTCCCATGGTCTTTTGTGCTGCAGTAATTATAAGGCTGGACATTGTGGAAAAGC
This sequence comes from Oxyruncus cristatus, assembly GCA_013399855.1. Lineage (NCBI taxonomy): Eukaryota > Metazoa > Chordata > Aves > Passeriformes > Cotingidae > Oxyruncus > Oxyruncus cristatus. The sequence continues at coordinate 96,855 of VXAY01004622.1, forward strand.
ACTGGAAATACCTTTGCCCTTAAGTGTTCTTAAAGCCACTGTTCTTTTTGCAAATTGGATGAGGTTAAAGTTGTGTGGTCTTATTTTAAAAATTATTTTTAAAAGTAGAACTTGGTCTTTTACCTTTACCTATGCATGAAACTGCGGTCAAAGTCTTACCTGACTGAATTATGTGGGGCTTTTATGTATGGCTGAGGAGTGATAAAGTAACCCGTGCTAACTGCAATGAAGATGTGCCCCAGGTTATACTCACCATAAATACAGATTGTGTCTAGTACTTCTGACTTTTGCTTCTCTTGTCTAGGATCCAGGAGACACTTGTTAGCAGTTGAAAGGTATCAAGTCTTAGAGTAGCTGAAACGAGGAGAAGATATAAATTACCTTTGTGGCTTAAAAGCTACAAAAAGACTCAAAGATGTCAGTTTCAGACATACTGAAGCATGTTGTAACGGTAGTAGCACTTGTTTTTTCAGTGTTTCTACTAGAATGTGGTTGATTATGTTAGCACCTGAAAAAGCGTGACAGTATTTAAACGCAATGCTAATCTAGAAGCTGTAGCGTTACATGTGAAAATCTTTGTGTTCTGGGTATTTGTCAATGTGTTCCCTTCTCTATCTGCCACTGCAGCATCTTGTATACTGCAGTCAATGTCACTGATTGTCTTCAGTGACCGATTCAGCCCCCCAGCACTGACATCAAATACATAGCTTGTGCCTAGATGTTGATTGCAGGATGTAACTGTGTGTTCTGCCTGAGGAGTCTGTCCAGGTCTTACAGTCCGAACTTTTGTTTTGTTTTTGAAAGGATTAAGACATATGGAGTCATGCTGAATGGCTGGCTATTGTCCTTTCCTTGTCTGTCTCCTCTAAGGGTACTGTCACCAGTAGTACCTTTTTGCCCATTTCAGTCACACTCAAGGATGAAGAGTTTTCAGAGGTACTAAAGTTCAAACAGGCTTGTGTGGAAAAAGGCAGCTTAGCAGAAAGAGGCACTGGAAGAGCCCAGCTGAGGAAAGGTTGCAGTGCACTTACCTATGGTATCATAGCAGAGAGGCTTTATTAAAACTCTAAATAGCACAAAAATTTACAGCTGACTGTGACATAGGTATGCATGTATGGGCTTTATTACTGCTTAAGGAATCATTAGTTTACAATGGGGTTTTCAATCCTGATTGTGAAATCTGCACTTAATGTAAATTGATGTTTGCCAGAGTCTGCAGCCAGCCAGAAATGGCTATGATGTACTCAATCCTGCTCCTTCTAATTGCACCATCTCCTCTGAAGCACAAATTATAAACATTAATTGATGATCAGGTTAACAGATTCCACAGGAAAGTATACAGAGGACTCATGCTGGAAGAAACGAGGACTGAGAGTTACATGAAGGAAAGAAAAGTTGTGGGAAAACATAGCTTCAAAATGAGGAGGTGGCAGAAAAGAAAGCAGAGGAGGAGAGGACTAAAGTAACACAGAATAAATAGCAGTGTTGTGGTGTTCCTTTATCCAGCTGTCTGACTTGCTCATGTAGCACAGGTGGCAAGAAGGAACATGTGCTGTGTCTCAGCCACTGCATTTCACTCTGGCATAATGACCTGAATCTGCCGTGATCAGTGGACTGGAGTGTTCAGGCACGTGTTCTCTTGTGGTGGTTCTGTTGCAAGCACATGAAATTTTGGAGAAGTGTTTGTTAGGCAGTTGGGGTAAGAGCTTAAACCACATAAACTCATCTGTTGGGAGTTCTTATCAGGAGAATATTTCATGATAAACATGACACTAAGATTCAAGCATGATTGAGACATTTGTCATCATCGTTTCTGTGGATGCAACATGCTGCAATATGGTAATAAAGGATAAGTCTGTATATTTGCTCTTTAAAATACTGTGTTTGTGATATGGGCTAGTATATTAATTAATTTAGACAAATATGGTTTAAATTTTCACCAAAATAGGAATTTGACTCTAATATAAAACAAATGTCAAATATGAAACACAAAGGAAAAAATTCCTGAAGTTGTATAGCTGTAAAGCAATCTTTACACCAGCACAGGGAATTATTCAGGTGAGATATTACTTAGCTGGATAATTTTATTTATATAAATGTTCCTTTTTCTTTTTACCTGCATGTATGCTTATATGCATCTTGCAAGTCCTAAGCACAAAGAAACAGTGAAATGCAAACTTGGACTCTAGTCTTGCCAGCAGAATTTTTAGCTGTGTCAGTGGGAACAACTGATCCGATTACTAGATGGGGCTTGGTCAGTTATGTAGTCATTTTTATTTACTTTTTGCATTTCCAAAGCAACTAATTTGCATTAAAGTTTCAAGGAATGATTCTGTAAAAATCTGGTAAAAGGATGTCTGTTCATTAATGACATTGTCTGCTTTTCTCTTTCAAATTTGTTGAGGGAAAGAGGTGTATAAAAGCCCTGTGTAAGGGGTAACTTTTGTTTTCCTAGCTTAGGAAGGTTGCCAAAGTTAAATACTTGTGACAAATGATTTATTTCAGTAAGGTCTATCTGATCTTTTGGTTTAGGAAAAAAAATCTAGGTCTTTTTTGTAGTGTAGACCAAAACTGGAAAACATTTAAACCATTTTTCATAAACTCAAATTCTTTTTATGATTCCATGAAAATAGGAAGTTATAAATGTATTTGTTTTCTGAAACTGGAATTATGTGGGTTAAAACAGCATCTGAAACATACCATAGCATGCAGTTTTATCAATAACAGCAGTTGAGTAAGTGTTCTCTGCCCACCCGCCCCGCATTTGGGGTAATTAGGTAAGTTTAATTTTTCTGAATAGTAGCTTATCTTTGACTTCAGTTTTCAAAACACAAAGAAGTATGACTATATCTAGTTGGTGTGAAGGCGAATAGGTTGTGCATGCTCAGTGAGGCTCAAAAAATGGGTTTAGTAGACAAACCAAATGTGAAGAGAAATTAATTTTGTGCTATAGTATAATTTTCCCTACTCAGGCAGAGGTGTTTTCACTTTGTACTCAATGAAAAACCTTTTGTCTTAGCTGCACATTACAAGAATATACAGGACTGTATCTTAAACTAATTAGTTAATAAAATAACACTACTTTTAAGTATTTTAAAAATATTAACTGAAACTATCCAAGTATTTCATAGTTAAGTTATTAAGTTGTATAGCACTAATGCATATTCTTTTGAAAAGAAATGAACAACAAGGATTATTGAATCCCACTCATCATATTTCACTTCTGTTTCCTGGCTAGAAACACTATCAAATGAATTATGTTTCCATTTTAGTTGCAATTGAAACAACAGATGTAAACTGATTTAATATAACTGTTCTCTTTGCTCTTAATCCTGATTCATATGAAAATGTATGTACACAGAAATATATGAATTCACATATTCTGATAAAACATCACTGGAAGAGTAGAGTTATGCATTTCTTCTTTAACAGAAGATTCCATCAGTCACAGTGCCTTCATTAGTGCATTAGTCTATGAAATTCTGTATACCTTCACTAGTGGCACGGGCAAGGAAGAATCTTCTTAGTAAAAATCTTCATAGTAAAAAAAAAAGTGAAAGCACTAGTAAGTGAATGCTTCTGTACCAAGATTTATTTTTGCAATTTATAAATAATTATGTTAATTTGGTTTGAAGGTGAAATTTCAGTTTTACTTGGGAAATTTACAACTCAATCAAACTAGAAGATAAAGCTGTTAAGTAAACTACTGAAAAGATGACCTGCCAACCTATCAACTGATATTTATTCTGGAAAGGGATAGATCAAATCCCCCTGTCCCACACCAATAAGATTAACACCAGTGTAAGCTTCCAAGCACATTAGGCTGGTTATGAATCAAGCCTTTGTAAGAGAAATTCTGCCTGCTAGGTTGAATGATAATGGCAAGATAGGACACTTTAAAACTACAATGGTTTCCCTGCTTGTTAATGTTTTTAGACAGCATTTTTAATATAGGGTGGCAACCCAATTTACTATACTTTGGTTTGTGTCTCAAGAGTGGTTTTAGAGAGCACAAATTATATAGCTTTTGGAGGGAACTAAAGCAAAAAACATAGTTCAGCTGCAACTGGTGCTCAGTCACAAAGCCAGCCTACAACTAATCCGGCAAAACCCCTCTGAAACCCAAAGGGTGTATGTCAGATCCTGAGCACCAAATGATTTGCTTTACAGATTGGCTCCAGGTAGCTTATCCGTATGTTAGCTGTTAGTGTGTCTCAGGAGTACTCATTTGACATGTAACAACACAACAGTGTGGCCTCTGAGGCAGTGAGAAAAGGCAATAATAAAAGTGGAAACAGCATTTAATGATATTATTGTTTTAGCAAGTGAAAAACTAAACAATCGAAAACCAGCATCGTATGTCTGAGGTATCTTTTTTTCCCTGTTTTCCAGTGATATGTACAATATAAGTGTTTTTTTCAGTTTGTGAAACTTGAAAATCAGGAAAATCCAACTGTACTCAGTACAAAGATAGTACACTTTCCTATCCCAGTGTGTTTTCTGGGCTGTGATTTTACTAAACTAAAATCAAACACTCCATTTAGTTAGTGTAAAATGTGTTGATTTGTAGAAACCTCAAGCTCTTTTGAAAATAGAAGTTGAGAAACTTAATTAACGGACTTCCATGGCGAACACGGATTCTTATCCCTTCATTAAGAAATTTGCATTTAAGGGGATATTTGATAAAACCAGTAGTATGGCTTTTTTTTTTTTTAAACTTGATGGGGGAGATAAGCAGTAAGTGTTCAGCTGGTTTGAACATGATTAAGTTAAGGTTACTCATGATTTATCTCATATCAGTTTGAAGTTAAACACAGGATGAAGTGTATACTACTTCACCTTTACACCTAACTTTCATTAGGTTTGTGGAGATTCTTTTTAATCACTGATAGTTTAACATTGTTTCCAGGATAATTTTAAGTAAAAAATAGAAGTTAAGCAAATCTTGATTTCATATTGTGTCCTTGTAAACTCACCTTAGTTGCTGAACTTTCTACCTTGTAAAGCCATATTGCGTTAATTATGACAAATGAGTGTTCTCTATGCCTGTACAATTATCTCTGTGCTGGAAGGAGGTTAATGTAAGGCAGTGCTTGGTGATGTATATTTTTTATACTAATATGATGCAAAAACTGGTGAATCCCAGTACTTACCTTGTGCCTCTGTTCCTTCCCATTTCTGGGTGACGACCTTGTGTGCTTCCACTCAGGACAACATGGGAAATTAGAGGTGGATGTACTAACCAAATTTGATGTTCCTTTCTATCCCATGTATAATATCAAAGTCAAGTTGCAGTGTGGGGACTGCACATGGATTTTATGTGTTGTTCAGTGACTCCCACAAAAAAGAGGTGTTTATTTTGTGATCTTCCCACATCCCAGCTAAGTGGCAGAGGAATAAATTCTATACTGTGCAGCATACAGCACAACCTGAAATTTCCAAAGTCCAATTCCCAAGTCCAGTAAAGCCCATCTTAGCTGATGGAAAGAGGTATACTGCACTTCTGCCTTAATCCCTTCTATCCTCTTGTCCAACAGGTGATACAGTACCGTATTAGTTGGTAGTGTCTCAGTGCTCCCCCTGCATCTGTATTTGCGTAAGAGTCGATAAGAGACTGAAACTGATAATGTGCACTGTAATCATGATTGGGAAGCGTTTTGCAACAAGGCGTAGTTAGGTTTTAAAATAGCTTTTATGGGTCAGATGTGAACATGCATTTTACTGTGCAGTTTCAGTGCTTTTGCTCTCTGCAACCAACACACTGTGCACAGTGTAAATGATTACTTTAGAAGGAGGAATAACATCCTTAATGACAACAAAAAGAGAGCTGCGAAGGGAAGTCTAAGCAGCTTGAGGGTTTTTGTGTTGGTGTAAAACATCCATGCTGGTTTGTACTAACGTTCATAAACAACTGCATTCAAACGTAGGTAATGCTGTGCTTTGAAATCATGTGAAAGTCTAAGCCTTGAATGAAGCATCTTTGAATAATCGCCAAACCATAACAATTTTGGGGTATCTTAGCATGTCTTTCTTATTACCAAGTCAGGATCTTTGTTGTGCTAGAAAACTAAATACGGTGTTCAGGTCTGTACAAACAGAAACATCAGAGTTTATATCATAATATTTTCCTTCCAAAGATAGAATAAAGGAGCTACTCCACCCTAGCTTCGAAAAGAGGAAGTGTCTCCTAAGAGCCTCCTCTTGAATTTATTTATTTTTAAAGAAGTAGATAATTTAATAATAGGATAAAAGGCCTTCACAGTTCCTTCTTTTTCCTAGTTTATTTCTGAATAATACCCCCCTTGCCAGAGCTCATGGGTGCATTTCAATAAAGCTGCAAAACTAAATATTCAGAAGTTACTGAGTGATTTAATGTTAAATGAGGGTAACCCTTTTCCTTACCACCAACATCTCTATTTGAGAACTGCTTCTGAAGTGATAACCTCTGCAGCTGTATCCCCAGTAAAGGAGAAGCTTTATCTTAACTGGATAATTGGCAGGAATGTGACTGATGAAAGCAGCTGGAGCTGTACTGTGAATGGAGCAGAGCTGTACTTTCTCAAGTGTGGAGTTGTGCTATCTTTTGGTCTGTTCTAGTTTAAGTTGTTACCTCCTAATGGGCCTTTGACCATGTGTTTCCAGTTTCAGAACCACTGAGGTAGATTGCATAAAGTTCTGTAGTACTGCGATCATGTCATGGCAGATGCTACATCATAGTTTCATTTTAATTTTATACATTTTGATACAGTTCTAATTGTAATTATATTCCCCTCCTCGTCTCTAATTAATCTCTGAAATCCTGTGTGCTGCTTTTAATGCAGTCTGTGATTTTGATTTAATTTTCTATGTAACGGCTATTTGCTATATCCATGGTGCAAAGCAAGAACTTGTTGGGAAGGAGTCACACCCATTTTTAAGGTTCTTTGCTGTATATTATGTGCTACATTAGCTTCACTTAGACCTGCTGAAATACTCATGATCATGTATTAGTTTGATAGAGGAGATATATATCAGTTTTGGTTTTTGTAACAAAAGGGATTTAGAGCTGGATGCGTTTGCTTTTCTCTGAAAGCAGTCACTGTAAGAGCTCATAGAAAGCTAGGTTTTTTGTTCTCTGAATTTTCCAGAGTAGAGGTTTTTCTGTCCCTAAATAAAAAACCCCACCCTTTTTCCTTTGAAACCCAGTGTTTACTGCACAAGTTCAGTCAACAGCCATTGGTGGGAACACAGTTTCCTTCTCTTTGTTTTGAAGATCAGACCTGACAGATCTGTCGGGGAAATGCTGCAGCATTTGTAATGCATACCATCACTAGCTGTGCTACATTGTCTTTTAATTTTACAATGTTAAGGTGTTTAGCAAATCACTTTGAACATTTTGTATTTTCACTGTAAGTGGAACTGACTGGTCTTTTGGTTTCTTATGAACAATCTGCATCTCTTAACTTTTTCTGAAACGTGCTATACAATATGAAAATTACAGTTATTAAGAGGACCTCACCATTTGGCCTTGTATCACCTGCTTTGCAATACTGTATTAATGCAATTGTTATTAAAGAAGCTCAACTCTGAAAATAATAAATATGGAACATCAAAGCAGTGCGATTGCATGAAAATACTTGGAAATTATATAACTGTGAGATGTTTTTAAAAACAACATATTTGGAAATACCTATAACTTATTTTCAGATGTTTTTGAACAAAACATTTTTGGAAACATCTCTAAGTTATTGTTTTAGTTGTGGCCAAGTGTTTTGCAGGTGTTTTTGTTGGTTTTTTGTTTTTATTTTTTTTTTGGTTGTTTAGTTGGTTTTGATAGTTTACCCTTGCCAGAAAACTTCTTTATTTTTTTTTTCCCTTGACTAATTAAATTCACTGTGTATGTAGTTACCATACTAATATTTTACTGCTTTTGATTTTTTCTAGGGCGCCAATGCCTCAGCTTTGGAGAAAGAGATTGGTCCGGAACAGTTTCCAGTCAATGAGCACTATTTTGGTTTGGTTAATGTAAGTTTCAGACCACAACTTCATTGCTTCAAAATGCCAGGAGTGGGTTTGTTAAATTGCAAGATTGCGACTGAGTGAATAAGTAAAACACTGAAAGATACAGTCATTGAATATACATACTATTGAAATAAGTTTTCAATATTCAGTGTATTGGTTGAAATATGCTGCTGAAGCAATTGTTGACATGAACTCTGTATTGAATATTTTATTCCATTTTACGAATTGTAGGGTATTAAAACGGCCACGTCTATTGCAGGCTGTTAAAATGTAAAAGTCTTAAAAAAAGCTATTTAACACATGTAGCTTGTAGTTCATAACATGCCAGTCTTAGTGAAATAAATACAAGAAAAAAAAATTTTTGAAAGACTATTGATAATCCAAAGTGTTTATATCTGCTATTTGTATTAAGGTTATATAGAAAATACTGAGCCCAAAAAAGCAATGATAGAGAAAACGTAATAAATTCTTCAATTCAACAGTTAAAGGAATAATTTAAATTTCTAGTATTACTAATGAAAAGTATATATTTTTATAAATTGCGTTATACTGACAAGAAATATTATTTATTTGGCCTTCAGAAAGTACATGTTTAAACAAAATTGATTTAACAAGAGCCATTGTCTTGCTTTTCTTAATGAAAATAAATATTTAGATGTTATCCTGCTACTGTAACATATGTCTCTACCTCCAGGCTCATAGCACTGACATTGTTAAAGAGTCTGCAGTCCAAGTATACGCTGTGGAGTCGGTAAACAATCCTGATAAGCTACTTAGATGCCTCTCAGACACCATGACTTAAATTAGTGATTTCCTTTCTCATGACAATTGAAATGCCCTCATAATGACATGTTGTTTCTCTCAAAAGAGGAAATACATCAGTTTAACTGTTAATACTTTATAGTTCTGCAGCAGAGCTTAAGCTTTCCATTTTTCCACTAGCAGATTTCTCAAATCTGTTACTCTGGTGACAGCTAAACTGTTTTCCTAATTTCTTGTCCAAGTCCAGAGAGGATTTAAGACTTAAAACAGTAAAATTGTGTATACCAAATCTTGAAGTTTTACACAGTTTGTACCCTTAAGAAAAGTTTCAATAGAGAATAATCATCCTCATATATAATGAATATCAACAAATTCTGGCTTTCTGTACCCAAGAGGGAGTAGGAAATTGGAAACGATATCTGCCTTTAAGTCATTGCCCTCAACCATGCACATAAGAGACAGGCAGCTAAGATACTTGAGAGTGCTTTTAACTTTCTGTGTACTATGGGAATGTTGCTTATTTTAGCTTCAAACAATAAAGTTTTATGAACCAAAATTCTTCGAATTGTAGCAAATAGTAAAATGGGACCCCATTACATTTATGGTACACTGATGCTGTTTTTCAGGTACAGTAGTTGGCTAAATAAATTCAGTCATATTGTTGCTTGAATGGTTTTCAGATCTGTTCTATGGGTTGTGTTTACTAGCACAGTATGTATGCACAACATAACGTGTAATAAGCTTGCAGAATGTAAATCTGTCGGTAAAAGGAAAATAACAAACTATGGCCAATGGCCATTTAGAAGGAATGAAAATGAATGCTAGATAATTACATAATAAATTGAGTACAGTTAGATGGAGAAGTGATAGAAATCACAAATTTTGCCTTCATTGATTCCTCTAATTGTTTTGTAGGAACTGCAAGAAGTGATCCTCTTAGAGGTTCATTAACATTTACTGCTAAATTTTTCTAATTTGTTTATCGATTTTGTTTGTTCTAACTGTGTGATAGCAAGACATTTGAGATATTTGGAAGACAGAAAAGGATTTTAGGTAAAGATGACAATTCTGAAATAGAGAGCTGCCAATTTATCCAGAGGTAGCGTAAAAGAAGAGGAAGTACGAGCACTGTCTTATTTCTTTTCCAGCTTTGTGTCAGAATCTAGGGATTATTCTGAGGATGTGCCAAAAGAAAAACTTAAGGAGGTAAAACAAGACTTAAGAAAGGGCAATTATGGGAAACATATGGAAGACCAGATGGTTGATGGGAATGGAAAAATCAGTTTAGACTTGAAAGGACAGTAGCATCCACTAAATCAGCAGGAAATATTTAAAATATGCAGTAAGATGAAGGTGTTAATAGTGTTATGTCTCATGCATAAGGGACGATGAGGAACATCAAGTCTGCCTATCGTTGTTGTTTTCCCCTAAAGTGCAGTAATGTAAACTATTCAAATCTATGTGCTTCACAAATTAAATCAATCATTTTATCCAGTGAGCATGAAATACAATTTTTAATCTCGAAGAGCTACTCTGGTAGCTCTTTAGCAGTTTACCAGACTTCTAGAGCAGAAAGGTTGGTTATTCAGTCTCTTGCAATGGATCTGTGTGTTTTGGAGAAATCCTATTTACTGGAGTGGCCCATTGCAACAGCTAGAAGTTGCCAGAGCTGCCAGTGTATCAGAGCTATGAGGAACCCTAGAGCTGCACAAAGACAAGTGTTCCAACCAGATCTGAGTTCTTGTAAACCTCTTGTTTGTTTTTGTAGATTTGTGGGGTTCAACAACCAAGTTTCTTCCCAGTTGTATGTGCATCAGAAGAGTAAACTATAAGACTGTAAGCATTCGTGGATGTGCAGTGTTTTTGTTGCAAATTTCCCCATTGTCTCATTTTTATTATTTCCACAAAGGTTTGGGTGTTGTAATGTTGATTTCAGAATTTAAAAGAAAAAAAAAGTTGTGTAGAAACCAGAGAGAATGCAGTATTTTTGTCAAAGGAAATAATCTGATTTCTCAGAATTCAGAACAACACAAACTGACAAAAGGAGAAAAGGTCTTTTTACTTTCCTTAGACATGCACAATGTAAGATGGTCTTCACAGAAACAAGGAGGCAAGAAATAAACTAGTTGAAAACACTGGTTAAAACAACCCTGCTGTACATGGTCTTTCCTCTCCCCCAAATGAGATAGAGGAGCTTCTGTATCCCATACAGGCTGACAGTGTAAGATACAAAATTATGATGGTGGTCTTTCTCACAGTTTTCTGGTGCTATTGTGAGGCAAACTTGAGGCATGAAGTTTCACAGTTCAGCACTTGCACTTACCAGTGTTGTGCCACTGAGGCAGTGCTGGCTGTGGACTGGGGAGAAGGAAAGTGTCCCTTGCCAGGTTTGCAGCAGAGTCAAGTATTGAAGACCCAGAATCAGAAAACAATATAGGTGTTTAGCGGATGTTGGGGAGACTGGGTCAAGGTGTTGGGTGTTCTGTAGCGGAGTCAAAGATAGTCGTGGTAAGACCAGCATTTATCTAATTCCCTCTTTGCTTAGTCTAGAAACCTCCCTGCCTTTTCCCCCTTGTTGTTCAGTACAGGTGTCATTATAATTTTGTAATGATTGGAAGCATTTATTTTAAAAAGATTTGGAGGGTTGAAGCAATAAACACTGATGCTTTAGAAATAAAACAAATATGAACTAATTAGATTTTTTTCAGGAGTTTGTTTTCAAGCAGTCTTCTATTGCCTACTGTCTTTCTGAATTTGGTTGAAGAAAGCCTTTTATGAACGTAATCTGATTGCTTTTATTTCATACTCACAGGCATGTAGGTTAACATACGTTCATATTAAATTAATCTGAATTTTGTTCATATTCTGAGTTCTTCATATTTTGGTCATCTCTCACTGCATGGTTACCATTCTAATTAATTTATCATCAGACTATTCCTTTTTAAAATTGGAATCTTATGAAATTTCTAATTTGCTTCCTTTTCATCTTTTGACACTTGCTGTAGAAATTTTAGCACTTCTCCAATTTGATTAAATTTTAAGAACTTTCTTAACACTTTAATGTAGTTCTCTTTTTATGGCTGTTTCTAATTATAAGCTCATAAATAGTTAGCTTACAATATTAAATATTTTGACATAGGCTACTGTGTGATTTCATCTGCTGCCTTTAAGGAAAAAAGCCCTGGTTTTCCTCTTAAGTTCTTTGACTTAGTTGATTGCAGATTTGGACCACAACGAAGTTAATACAAGCATTCCCCTAGCTTAAATAAATAAAAGGTGTTAATTTCATCACTTTTTAATGTGGATATCATATAACATCTTAATATATATTTTTTAAATACACTTCTTACTTATTCTTTGAGTGTGTCTTGGTTATTTAGAAAGTAGTTCTTCATATTTCGTTAATTTAAAATAAAGGAAAACAATTAACTTGTAAGTTTTGTGATTAAATTGCACGGTGCTCTTGTTTGTCATTGTCTTAGTGGAGAGAGAGCAAAGAATAGTTATTTCCCTGTTATTCCTAAGATATAAAAGCTTTTAGTTCTTTTTCTCTATTGAAGGAACCTGCTCTTAAAATATCTCTAAATGCACTTTTTACTATAAAAGTCTCCCCATCACAATATAGTCTAAGAATTTGCTACTGCTATGTGCTCCTACTTTGTATATAATGTAAATATGAACATTATTTTCACATTTTACAGAATGTGTGTAGTAGGTATGTGCTTTAATTTGCCGGTTGCATGACTGCAGCTGAAAGGTTGGATTACTTGCTGAGGGCCTTATAAAGATTTGGTTTTTTCCACACTTTCAGTGTTAAATAATAGGTTTCACTGGAGGAGGGCAGCCTAAAATAAGAATGGCTTTATCCACCAACAGCTCATGATGCCTTTGCAGATGTGATGGGGAGGTTTACAGTGTTGGGGTGAGCTGGAGACAGTGTCAGTGAGCACAAGACTCAAATGCTTAAGAACTCCAAGGAGTCTGAGGAAGAGGGACACCTCGAGTGTCCCATCTGGAGTGTCCTGGTACAAAGGGGCTTCCGGGTGCTTTTCTTGCTGAATCCTCTTGCTCCCTTTCAACTCAATGGCTTGCCTCCTTCAAAATGTACACATCCAAATCGGGCATTCTTTTCTTTGCAGCCTTGATTTGAAACTACCAACTATCATAAGTTTAAATCCTAAACAAGCCGTGTCACATTGGTTTAAGAAAACTCCAGAATACCAATCCTGTCACCCTAAAATGAGAACTGAAAATGTAGGAACAGGTTAAAGCAGTTATTTCTGACTTTGATGACAGCTATTAAGATTGAAGAATTCAATTTCTGAAGTGTATGAGAAGTTCTCCATTTACAGCTGAATTTCTTCACGATACAAGGTCATGCTGTGCCTGTTCTTTACTGTTGTGGCAGATGTGTCATAGACAGATATTTTTACCTGAGCATATTTTGGGAGTTGTGAAATTGGGGGTATTTGTTGAACATTTTGACCCAAGTAGATGCAAAATATTACCAGTAAATTAGATTTACAAAGGAGACAAACAGCATTGTTCGAGTTTACCTAGGTTTTTCTTGTATTTACATACAGTGTACTAGGTAATCCTTTGTGAAACAGTATTATTCTTTACTACCTTAGTCAGGAAGAAATGACTTGGAGAAGTTGGCCCCTGCTTATGCACTCTGTTATACTTTGGATTTAATTTTACCTCTCTACACAATGCAATACAATGCAAACTAATAGATCTCTCTCTTGTTTTATAGTTTGGGAATACATGCTACTGCAATTCAGTTCTTCAGGCACTTTATTTTTGTCGACCATTTCGAGACAAAGTCTTAGCATACAAGAGTCAACCAAGAAAAAAAGAGAATCTCCTTACATGCTTAGCTGATCTTTTCCACAGTATAGCCACCCAGAAGAAAAAAGTTGGAGTAATACCTCCCAAGAAATTTATAACAAGATTGCGAAAAGAAAATGGTAACTTTTATCTTTTTCTTGTGTAATAATCATAGCAATTATGATTTAATTCTGAAGCAGACATAGTGAAATAGCTACATATTTGTTCCACAGAGAAAGTGTTCTTGTTACTGCAGTATGAAGAAGAGGTGACCCTAGAATAAAAGCGTAACCCTGGAGCCATTTTGAGAGAGAAATCTTGTTCATGTAAAACTAAATCGTATTGTCACTGACCGCTTAAGAAATTGCTTACTAGTTTTGCTTCTCTATGAATTTTAGATTTGTAATCAAAATTCACTGTAAACCCCTTGTTCTTTGTTTTAAAAAAAAATATTTTTTGAATGCAGGAATCGGTCTCCCAAACTGAGTGTGTGGAAAGGATGTTAAGACTTCACTGCAAGAATCTGGCTTAACCCCCCCCACATTTTGAAATTATTTTAGAATTTATGCAATAAGTAGCTTGAACTGCTCTTTAAAGGGCTAATGAATTTTAAAATCACTAAGTAATTTTTGCAAACTTCTTTTGAAATGTAATTGATATCCTAAATTTCAGGAGATTTCTAGAGATTTTTAACATTTCTTGTTTCCTTTCTGCAAGGCTAATTGGTCAAAATGTTTTAGAAAATAATTTGATGTTAAAATATAAATGAAACCTTATCATCTGCTACTCAATTTGGATATACTTTTTTAAAAATACAACCTTTTTTTTCAAAAAAATAACCAGTAGATTTAAATAAACTGTATGAGGTACCATATTTAACACTGCTGCAATAGACATGTTCATACTATTGTAATGTTTCTGAGACTATATATGCTGACGGAAAAAGTGTTTAACTGGTATGATGACTATATGTGTAATAAAAACAAGAAATAAAATACTATAATGACATTTCTAATTTGAGGTGGCCTTTCCAGCAAATGCACACCATGAGTTGTAATAATACTGTTAAAAAAAAAAAGCTCTCTCAGTCACTTACGTATCTATGCAGAGTCGAAAACTGTCGTTCCATTCTTTGGCAAGTATATTTGAGTAAATACGTATGTGTGTGTTGATGCATTTACAGAAACAGTTCATTATAACAACTGCAGGGAATCATTCAAATGGAAAGCAGAAAGTAAACCATAGGAGCCATTACGTTCGTGATAAGAAGTGTTCTTTGTAATGTGTAATTATCTCATGCCACTAAAGTTCTATACAGGAGAAGGCAATTGGAAAATCTTTATTAGAGAAATCAGGTGTGAAAGGTCAAGTGTTGTCTTTTTGGGTCTCTCTTAATGATGATACTCTCACCTTTTATACAAATATATAGCTAAATTCAGGCTGCAATTACATGGGCATCATATATGCTATTGAGTGCTTATTGTACAGGTATATAATTTTGAGAAGTTGGTTAAAGAACCAGGTAGGTATGCAACACCAATCTAGAGTCTGTTTCAGTCAGTATCCGGCTATATTAGGGTGATAACTGAGGACAGTCTTAATGTATTCCAGATTACAAAGCTGATCTTCCATCTTTATTTTCAGTGTCTGAATACAACATACATATATTACACACCTCTAAGGTGGAGAGAGACTTTTTACAAGGGTATTTAGTGTTAGGGCAAGGGGGAATGGCTTTAAACTGGAAGAAGGTAGGTTTAGATTAGATATTAGGAAAAAATTCTTTACTCTGAGAGTGGTGAGGCACTGGAATAGGTTGCCTAGAGAAGTTGTGGACACTCCATCCTTGGAAGTGTTCAAGGCCAGGTTGGATGGGGGCTTTGAGTAACCTGGTCTAGGGGAAGGTGTCCCCGGGGGGAGAAGTAGTTGATCTTTAAGATCCCTTCTAACCCAAGCCATTCTGTGATTCTTTATTAATGACTGTAAAGTTTAACTGGCTGGGAAGCAGCTGCTGGCTTGAAGGTGTACTGTTACATTTGCATGAATTTATTCAACTCATTAAATGAACAATGTGTAGCTTTCAGCCTGCTGTACTTCGTGCTAATTTACTGACTGGGCACATAGCCCTGAGAGGCCTGTGATATAATGCTGTGAAGAACCTCTGAAGTGTTTTACCTCAAGGGACTTGTAGCTCTTGTTCTGCCTTGATCTACTCAATTAAATAAAGACCTGACAGTTGGCTAGATTGAACTTAGTGAAACTAAGTGTATTGAAAATAGTGTAGTAGTTCATTAAATAAGCTACATGGTTCATACTCTTGACTGACCTATGGCGCTACTTAACCTCTCCAAATGATCTAGGTTAGCATCAAGTCTGCCCTACTTAAAAAATAATTAAGGATTTTTTTTTTTTCTATTTAAAGTTTACTCCTAGCTGTCATCAAGTGAAGGACAGTAAAACTTCCATGGAGTGCCTGTATATGCATTTCAAAACTTAACCTTCACTGAGTATCTTTTTCTTTCATCTTTGCAGTCCTGAAGGCTTGTCTGTTAGACCTATTAGACATTCTTAGACTGCAAGCAAGCTGAAGTAATTGCACATTAACAGACTTGTATGGTATTAGCCAGTGATATAGAATGCTTTTTAAATTGGCAGGTAAATTTCCTTGTAACAATTCCTGGTCATTGAGAAAATAAGTAATTATTACTCAATCTGATACAAGAGCTTTATGGTTTCCTTAGTCCCGTTCCTCATGTGAGAACTTCTACTGGCAGAGGATTTCTCAGGTTGGTATCCCAGGGGACTGCAGTTAATTATGTTTTCAGTTTGAACCTGATCAAGAGAGTAGATTTGTAAGAAAGATCAGATTTATGCTTTAATCTGTATCATTGCTATACATTGCCAGTATGTGGCAGTGAAACTATCCCTTTCCACCGAATTGATCTGAAAAACATTGTGCTTAGAAATGTTGACAAACTGAGGACATGAAGCTGAAAGCATAGTGAATCCATTATTATCTATCCACCAAGTTCACCGGTAATAAAGGTGCCACGTATACCAGTCTCCAGAAGCAGTATTTCAGATCTTGAAATGACAGATCTACTTGCTGTTTTAAGTCCTAATTTTAAACCTGTTTGCTCGTGCTGTGGCTGGAAATTTAGGCCAATTTAACATGACTTCTGTGAATACTACCTTACTTAAGAGCCACAGTGAGGTGTCCCTGGAGCTTTCTTTTCTCCATTCAGAAGAATGCCAGCTCTCTCAGCCTGTTTTCCTAGGAGAGGCGCTCCAGCCTTTGGATCATCTTTGTGGTCCTCCTCTAGACCTGTTCTAACAGGTACAGATCTTCCTTGTGCTAAGGACCCTAGAACTGGACACAGCACTCCAGGTGGGGTCTCATGAGGGCATGGTAGAGGGGGAGAATCACAATCCTCAACATTCTGGCCACACTGCTTTTGATGCTGCCCAGGATGTGGTTTGCCTTCTGGGCTGCAAGCACACAGTGTTGGCTCCTGCCCAGCTTTTCATCCACGAGAACCTTCAGGTCCTTCTTCCAGTCTGTACTCCAGTCTGGCGTTGCCCTGACCCAGCTGCAGCACCTTGCACTTGGACTTGTTGAACTTAATGAGGTTCTCATGGACCCACTTCTCAATCTTGTCCAGGTCCCTCTGGATGGCATCCCTTCTTGCTGTTGTGTCAGCTGTACTGCTCAGCTTCATGTCCTCTGCAAACTTGCTAAGGGTGCACTTTGATCCCACTGCTTGTGAACTGATGAAGATATTGAAGAGCGCCAGTCTCAAGACAGAGCCTTGAGGGACACCACTTGTCCCTCTCCTCCATATAGGTATAGAGCCATTGACCATACCTCTGGCTGCATCCAGCCAGCCAATTCCTTATCCACCAAATAGTCCACCCTTCAAATTCATGTCTCCACTTTGGAGATAAAGATGTCATGTGGGACCTTGACAAAGACCTTGCAGAAGTCGACGTAGATGTCAACAGTTGGTCTTACCTTGTTAACTGTTCAAGTCATTCCACCGTAGAAGGCAAAAAAGTCATTGAGGACCTCAGCCTTCTTTTCCATATCCTTGGTAACCAGGTCTCCCATTTTCTTCCAGAGAGGGCCCACATTTTCCTGCCCTTCCTTATATTGACTGTGTACCTGTCGAAGCTTTTCTTGTTCACCTTGATGTCCCTGGCCAGGTTTAATTCTATCACACTTTAGCTTTCCTAAGCTGATCCCAGGCTGCTCAGACAATTTCTCTGTGTTCCTCCCAGCCTATCTGTCCTTGCTCCCACCACCTGTAGATTTCTTTTTTTTTGGTGTTATACTTTGTCAAAGAGCTCCTTGTTCATCCATGCAAGCCTCCTGACGATTTTGCCAGAATTCCTCTTTGTTGGGATGCATCATTCCTGAACGTGGAGGGGGTGATCCTTAAATATTCACCAGCTTTGTTTGGCCCCTCTCCACTGCAGGAGGTTATCCCACGGTTACCCCCAAATTCCTGAAAAGGCCAAAGTCTGCTCTCCTGAAGCCCATAACTTGCTTTGTGCCCTCTTTGCTGCCCTGAGGATCTTGAACTTCACCATTTCACGGTCATGCAGCCAAGACTGCGCTTGAGCTTCACCTTTCCCACCAGCCCTTCTCTGTTGCTGAGAACAAGGTCCAGCATAGCACTGCTCCTCATTTGCACATCTATCTCTTGGAGAAGGAATTTATCATCAATGCATTCCAGGAACCTACTGGATTGCCTGTGCCCTGCTGTGTTGTTCCTCCAACAGATGTTGGGGTGGCTGAAGTCCCCCATGAAAACCAGGGCTTGTGAACATGAGGCCGCTCCTATCTGTTTGTAGAGTGTCTCGTCCATCTTATATGGACAATGAAGCATCATATAGACAATGAAATATTTCTTATTGTAAGTTCTCAGCTAATTTTTGGAAAATATCAATGTCGAATGCTATTTGAGATGCCTGGTGTTATCCAAGACATTGACCTAAGCTGGGCAGAGATAGCATAGCCCCTGTAGGAGATCCAGTGGCATCTGGAGGCTGGATGGGATGACCTGTGACATTTCAGGTAGCACTACATGTACACCTGTGTTTAGGTAGTTGAATAGTACCCTAGTTTTCTTGCAGAATGATTCAGTATTCTGTTAATTCTCATCAGCTGAGTTATTTCTGTCTGACTTGCTGTCCCCTCTTCACACCCCCTATATTTTCGACTCAGTTTGTCAAGTACGCGTTTTGGGTTGGTGTTGTATTGTCATGAATGATTCAAGGAATGAAATAAAGGAATGATTTTGAAATTTGACTCTAATAAAATCTTTTTTTTTGTAGTATAGCACTAACTGATTAATTAAAAAAATGTTTTATCTTGTAGAGCTTTTTGATAACTACATGCAGCAGGATGCACATGAGTTCTTAAACTATCTGTTAAATACAATTGCGGATATCCTGCAAGAAGAAAGAAAACAAGAGAAACAAAATGGTCGCCTGCCTAATGGCAACATTGACAATGAAAATAACAGCCCACCAGACCCAACCTGGGTTCATGAAATCTTTCAGGGAACATTAACTAATGAAACCAGATGTCTTACATGTGAAACTGTAAGTCTGTGTATACTTTATAAAATTAATTCTGCCATATTTCACTGCTTCATGTTTCATGATTCATTTATCCCACAGATTAACACATTAGATTAGTTTTTTTTCCTTAGTAATCTTACATTTGTACATATATTTGCGTTTTTTTCTTTGTTAGTGAGAACATTTCAGCAGCTGATGCATGAATGGTAGGAAAAGACATTTGGGCAATATCAGAGAAATGCCCAATTGGATTTTTGTCAGTGTGATCTTAACTTCAAAATTTAGATAAGAAAATTCTGAATTGATGCATTATTTAGAGCAATGAAGCCTGCTATTTGAAGGTGTGAAATTCTTCTCAAATTTAGTGTCTTAACATCATGCTTAGTGATATATTCCATAAATAAGTATTCTGAATCGGTTTCCATCAATTTCTAATTTTTAAACTTAAAGCCTTTGAAATCAAGGTACTATGGTTGGCGTTTGGCACTGAGACAGTAGATTGGGATTCTCAAAAAACACAATTTAATGTGCAAGAAAAGTAATCCTTTCCTAAATGTCTGTGCACAGGAATTCATGTAATACTACACCTTGAGAAATAAACTCTTTCTTTGAGTATGCTATACTAAAATTTTCTTTGAGAATTTCTACAATAAGAGAAAGAACATATTTCATAAAAACTTATAATTGAATTTTACCATTGGGAAAAAGTAGAAGCTGCACAATTTGAAAATTACAGTAATTCTGTCATGGTCTACGCCTTAGAGATTGTAAAAAGCAAAAGGACTGTGGTTTCTGTGTGACTCTTCATACCTGTTTTCTCCAACCTAATTAGTAATGCACATATTTTGGCATGATGTTGGAAAGGAGGAATTCATCAAATTTATGTATTTCACATGTAATCTCCTCCATCTTCTAGAAATACCCACCTCTTTTATTTCAAAGAAAACAGCTTCATAATGTCATATGTAATATAACTGCGGACTTTGAGTAATTTAGAGGCTAATTTCTAGCTACCATATTTTCTGGTAGATTTTCCCTCCTTAATACGTGTTTCTTGGCAACTATCGATTGCTTCTCTTTTAGTTCTTGAACTGTTTTTTTTTTTCTTCTTCTTCTTGAAACATGAGTTTAGTCTTTTCACATGACTGACATCACTACCTTTCCTCACTGTGGCATAATGAATTACTGCTGTCAGAATTCTGATTTAGGCACAGTCCTTAATGCAATTTTAAAATGCTGTTTGTCCGTATATTTTATTTGTTGTCAGACCTGTCACAGTTTTGAGAATTTTATTAACGATGCTCAGTTCTGTTTTTCTGTTCGGTATTGCTGAACGAGATGCACCATATCGGTTTGCCACTGTGCCTCTTTGGACAGTTGAAGTTAAAATTCAGTGTTTTAATATACATTGGGTCTTAGTGTATTAGGGCCTTTCCAAGCCCTAATAATCTGGAGGCTGTTTTATCAGATTCTGTCTATTTAGTATATCAGCTTGTGTTTAATTAAAACACAGCGACCTGAAAATGAGCACTTCTGGACACAGTAAATAAGAAATATTACTGTGACTGGTGGTGTCTTATTGTCAAATATAGTGAATATATATGGGGGTTTTAATGTTTATTAAGAGCTGTTGGCACTTAGATTCTTTCTGTGTTTAGAAATATAACTTAGAATGTCAGGAGTACTTGGATATAGCTCTTGTAGAAGATTGCATAGCAAAAGAGGATGAATTAGTGCTTATTAATGATAAGACAATAACCTGAGCATGTTTTAAATTTAAATTTGGAATTTAGTGCATACTTAAATATGTAAAGCATAATATGTCTTTGTTCGAAGTAACAATGATTATATTCCAACTAGCCAAATCTACTCAATGTTCCTTAAATGAGCATGGAAAAATCGTATTCTAATTTTAATTGTCCTGATTATTGAGAAGAGCATCTTTCCAGGAAGCACTGTTTCATTAGCCCATCTTAAAGATAAAAAATTTACTGGCTAAAGATTTATCTTCTATTTAAGTGTGGACAGTGGAATATAAGGAACACAGATACAATTCTTTAACAAAGATTTGTCTTGTGGAACAAGGCATGCTATTAAATTAATACGTTACAAAAGGGGATTGCTTACATGCTTTTAATGTGATTTCTTGTTATAATGCTTTCACCCTTCCTTGATAGAGGCAGTATGATGAAGTGAACGGAAATTTTGTGGCTAATTACTAGAAATTATTCACAAGTTAATTGGTTTTACAGATTTCTTGTGCAGTTTAAGGAAGAATAACAGTAAGCCAGAAAATAATGTAATTGACTTCATTAAGATTAAATTTGAAACAGCTAAATGTGGCCAGTACTTCTACAGACAAATATAGGAAATCGTGTTGGGTCAAAAGCACCATACATATCTGTAATGTTTTTCTCCAGGTGATGGTCTTGCTTTTGTGTCCAAACAACTCTTCAGTGCATAAAAATCTTTGGCTCAATTCCATTTGGGACTGAGAGGAGGTGCTGTTTTTTACTATAGAAACCTTAACTGTGCCCGTATTTTCTTTTGCTCTCTTTTTAATTAAAACCAAGATAAATAATGCCCTTTGTTGCAGCTTCTTTTAAAACTACTTTGTGCCTTAGCACACGTGGGAGTCTACAGCTGCAAAAGCTCTATTGCGAGTGAGCTGATTCACCTTGCTAGTGAAATTCCAAATTGTAAGAAATAGCGGATTCCATGAGTGTCAGCCTTCTGAGCTTTCTGTCCTGTGCAGCTTTGGCCATCAGAGTACAGCTGAGCTGTGTGAGTGCAGATCATGTCCTTGATGTGAGAACAGCATACCATCCCCTTTGGCCAGAACACTGGAACATCTGAATTCTTCACTGTTATTCAAGTGCTCCTGTAAGGAGCACTCAGGTGGCTTTTGGAACACATCAGGCCTTGATTCTGCAAGTGATGAGGTTTTCTGATCGTGTCCATCTTTTTAATTCTATAGATGATTGAGCATTGGTGACTGTAGTCTGATATGCTGATTGAGTCTTAGTAATGTTGATTTAAAAGAGCACCTTTGCAGAAGGAGTGGATGGGAGGCTAGTAAGAGTGGAGAGTGGCTTTTTTTATTTTTTTTCTCTTCTTTTTTTTTTTAAATTAACACTTTTTGCGTTAATTTTTTAAAAATCTGTTCAAATACTAATGTTCAAAGAAACTTAAGAATTAAAAAAAGCAATTTATAATTTATCAACATAAATGGAAAAAGGTCTTCTTGGCTATTCTTGCAATAAAGCACAATGGACTGGCTAACCTCAGAGAGGTTTTTTAAGGCCCTGTTATCACAGAGAATGGAAATACTCCTTTTGCGAACTTCCGTTTTCAGTACCAATCTCTTTCTAACCAGGTCCAAACACATCCCTTTCCTCTTGTCCATATTCTCTCTGCCCCTGCAACTTCTGTGTGGGATAAAGCTGCCTGTGAAATCTGTATTGTTTCATGGAATTGATTAGACCAAGAGAGGAAGAATTATCTAGTTGCATGTCTGAATAACACTGATCACATGACTCCTTAATTCCAGCTGTCCTAGCTGAAGACTGCAGCAGCAGAGCATTTTCTATAACTGATTTTTTTTTTTTCTGAGCTAGGCTAAGATGATTCCCACTAGAGTTCTTAGTTTTACAAATTCAGGTTTGATAATTCCAAAAGTGGTTTGCCACAGCAGATTCTGAAGAATTGTCCACACAACTAAACATAGTACAACCCTGAAGACAGGAAACGTGCAGCACACTGAACATGCATGTGGCTTTTTTTTTTCCACTCTAAACATATTGGAAGTTTTCCATAAATGTTTTGTGATCTCTCCAAAAGTATAAACATAATACTTCAGCAGCTGAATGATGCAGTAGATATGATGTGTACTGGCATAGTGGCATTTTTTTACATGCATACTTACTCTTGGAAAGACAAGGTACAGAACAGTGGGAGTAATCTTTGGCCAGTCCTCTCACAGATATTAACAGAAGCTTTCAACCTTATTTCTTAAGTTTTTGGATTTGCCCTATGGTATCAATTCTCAAAAATGGTTATCTTGACCATCTGCTTTTATCTTTTTTTCTTTGTTTCCATGTATGCTACCTTAGGAGCCGTGTGTCTCGTCTCTTGATAATCAGAGAACCTTCCAATTTTTTTTTTAATTCTGAATTGAAAAGGGAACATAAGCCTTGTGTGTTTTAAAGATCAACTTACATTAGTTCTCCTGTAGCTGTTTCACTTTTCCTACTTTCAATCAAGAAATTGCAGCCAGGCATCTTTTCTAAAAGCATTTATTTTTGTACCTAGGTAGAAGGCATTTGATCAATGACACTGAGTATCTCTAGATACAGAGAGGACACACTAGCTGACAAAAGTTAAGGTTGCAGATCACTGTTTCCTGAAACTTTAATAAAGAGTTGATTTTCAGGGCAGTTGTGGATTTTGTTCATCATTTGTCAGGATTTGTGGTGGAATTTATTTTCTTCTTCTAGAATTTTCTGGTTTGCTTAATTGTTATTCTTGCATTTTTTAGAGAATTGGCTATGCATTATTCTGCCTCTCTCAGACCAAGCCCCAAACTATCATTCACCAAATTTACTGTCTACTGTTCATTTTAGAGCATGAATCTAGCCAGGAAGAGGCTTCAAAATATTTTTATTAGGTACACTATATTATACAAATACGTAACTTCCAATTGGAGGGAAGTGCTCTAAATAGAACAATCCCAGGGATTCTGTTCTTTTGAAAAGAGTGAGGTGTAGAAGAAACTTGGTATTAATATTGTTGAGCTGAAATCACAGTATGATGATGACTGGTATTGTATTATACACCCACAGACACATATACATGTCCGTCTTCCTGAACAAAATCAGAAGCAGAGATCTAGCAAATCTCTGAAACAGAAAAGCCACTTGCAAAAATTTTTAAAGGGATGTTAAAAGGTAGAAGATTCATTCTGTCAATAGAAAATGGTACACTGAAAAACAGGTAAATCAGTATAACTTGTTTTAACTGTGTCCTGCTGGTTCTTCTTTTAATGCAGGTAAGCAGCAAAGATGAAGATTTCTTAGACCTTTCAGTTGATGTGGAGCAGAACACTTCAATCACTCACTGTTTAAGGTAGACAAAAATCTGAATTTTTGTATCTTGTCTTTACCTGTTACCTAGAAAGCAAGATATAAAACTATAAGCTCACAGTTCTATCTTACATAGATTTAGGTGTATAGAGTTATGTTTATGTTGTACATTTATTTGAATATCTATTATAAAAACCTAGTATTTATAGCTTTTTTTTTTCCAGGGGTTTCAGCAATACAGAAACTCTGTGTAGTGAATACAAGTATTACTGTGAAGAATGTCGCAGTAAGCAAGAAGCACATAAAAGGTATATCACACTTAGGGAAGGAAAAAAATAACCCATGCATTTTGTGAGAATACTCTTGTATTTCCTTTTGTATGTGTATGTCTAAGGGAGACAACATCCTTTTTCCCTTAATTTTCCTCACTCTTCTTCCACTTAAGAGTAACTTGGTTGCATTTCTCTTACTAGAATTCAATGTAACTATTTCCATGAGTAATGAGCATTTATGTAAAGTATTTTGGGACTGTTGATCGTTATTTATTTTACAAATGAGAAAAAGAATGGTCTTAAGACCAAAAATGAGTTAAAAAGCCAAGTTAAAACAAACTGTCAGTGACTAAACAAAGACTTCTGGCAATGATGAAAAGTCAATGATTGCATGTGACTTTTTAAACCTGGTTCTGTCTCGAAAGTATTTTTTTGCAGTTGCTGGAAGAATAATTTTGATAGCCCTTTTTGTAACTATTTTTGTTAACTGAGTTTCTGGTTTCTTAAAAGTGTTTAGTTAGTTGTGCTAAACTTCTACTTGACAGTGCTCCTGAAAATCATCATATGCTTCATGGAAGCCTGAAATTCATTATGTTTAAAAACAATTGTTGTTTGCTAATAATTCTTCCAGTCTTGTTCACACATTTGAAAAACCTCTCATTTTGTGCACTGTGTGGTATTTATTATCTGAGAAAGTATTTGGTTGAAGGAATGGGAACACTGACATGCTCTACTGGTTATACCACCGAAGCTGTTTATTTGGTTTACCATAGATTGAACACACAGGTTTTGCATTTCTCGTCTGCCAAGCCTGCCTTCACGTACTGCCTAAGCTTACTAATTGTTGTCTGTTAGGTTGGGAATCCTGGTCTGGCCTGTTGTGTTCTGTTGCCTTAGCTCTTTTTCTGTGTAGTGGGTAATGTGATCCCTGACCAATATAAACTGCATTGACATAAACCTGTACTGTAGGCACTTCCTTGGCAAAACACAGCTTTGGTTGTTTATATTTTGGTTTTCATGTGGAGCTTAAGTTCAGTTTCACTACAGTCATATTTTTCTTCCATCTCTGTAACACAGTTTATCTGTGTTGGTGTATGCTCAACTAGCAAAGATGGTGTACCAAATTTCTTCACCATTGGAAGAGCTCCTTTTATCAAACACAGTTGCATTATAAGGAGAGGATTTAGTTTTGAAAAAAGGAACCGAGCAGAAGTTATAACCATAACATAATAAAAACCTGATTCTCCTTGAAAATAGTTGCTTTTATCATCTTTCTGTGTTTCTCCAGTCATTTTTATTTCCTAGTTCTCTTGTGGGCACGGAGAAAATTTGAGCCTATAAGAGTTTCCTACAGGTTGTTGTCAGTATAAGTTTAATGAGAAAAAGGGAAGAAAGGTGAGTTTTCAAGGATTTTGTTCACGATCCACTGTCTTTTGAAAAAGGATTGTCTTGTACAAACACACTTCCTGACATTCTGAAAATATGGTCTTAGCAGACATGTCTCAAACCGGGGCTGTGTTGTTGAGACTTTTGAGCTATGTGTCGGGGCTGAAAGCACTTTGAAAAATTCATCACTGTGCTGATCTAAGGCAGTTGGCTGTGCCAAGAAGCAGAGGACTCAGTTTGGTGGTTCTGTTAGTATGGGCAAATTTATTGCCCAAAGGGTGGAAGCCTGTGTTTGCTGCCAGGCCAGCTGTGGTTGGCTGAGGAGGATTTGTAGGCACTGATGTGAGATCTCAATACCTCAAACTAGGAAAAGGGGCCAGTGATCCCTCAGTGAAACTAGATTATCACTTTCTGGCTTTGACTGCTGTAAAACATTGCTGCAACATTTGTACAAAATTACTGTGCTAGAGCACAGCCTTATCTTGTTTGGGTAGCAGGAGGTAGCTGTATAACACTGGGCTGTTTGTATCCCTTGGCAATTTAAAATGAATGGCTTGATAGGAAGACTTGGAGTAATACTTATGTGACAAAGTGGTGTAACAAAGCTTGTTTTAAAAAGCTTGTTTGACTTGGCTGGTTTACTGAGAAATTCAGCTGGAACAGGATCTCTGAAACTGCTCTGTTGCAATACCTCCACTGTATACTAAGTGGGACCTAGGTTTTGCTTTTGGGAACTCAGGAAAGCTATGTGTAGATACGTTTAAAAGCTGAATTCTGTGCTATGTGATCTAAATGATTATGTGAGCTCATCACGACTGTTCTTATAGCTTATTGTTTTAAATACATTTTCAGTTCTCTCATTTGTTAAAAATCCCTCTTTAGTTTAGCAACACAGGACTTATTTTTAAACAGCTTTTTTAACGCTTACAGAAATTTTTAAAGACTTCAGTAAAATAGGTTTCCTGTTTGTTGATACTGACTGAATGTTTTGGATGAATATTAAAAATACAGTTGTGTTTTTGGTTTGGTTCTCTTTTTTTCAGGATGAAAGTAAAAAAGCTGCCTATGATTCTAGCTCTCCATTTGAAGAGATTTAAATACATGGATCAGCTCCATCGATACACCAAACTCTCTTATAGAGTAGTTTTTCCTTTAGAGCTTCGTTTATTTAACACCTCAGGAGATGCCACCAATCCTGACAGAATGTATGACCTTGTTGCTGTGGTAGTTCATTGTGGAAGGTAATAACTCTGTTTTAAGCAAGGGATTTTTGTATAAGTCTAACTATGTTTAAAGAAACAACACCAAGGACCCAGTATCCTATAAATCAATGGCATTTGAAGAGCTCTTAAAAGAAAAGCTTCTTAGGAAAAAAAGTGTTGTGGGGAGAAGCTACCAGTCCTGACAGAACATATTTCTTTGTTGCTGTAACAGTTCATTGTGAAAAGTGATAACTGTATTTCACATACAGATCTTTGTATGAACTTAACTATGTTTGAAAAAAAACCACAAAATACACAGTACCATATAACAATAATAACATTTAAAAACAGTTTCTAAAAGAAAAAGTTTCTTAGGAAGGAAAGCATTATAGAAAGATTAATTTATCAAGCATTTGCTTTAGGGTGGGTATTTTTCTTAAAGCTTAAGCAATGTTTTCTGAAATATATCCATATATTATGAGTTTTGTTGATTAATTTGTTTCATTGCTTTTGAAATACGACAATTTGATTTTGTTATATTCAACAAATGTTCTTGTGGCTTCAAGGCTAAAAATCAGGCTGCTCTACAAGCTGCTTATTGAGTAGATAAAAGCCCCAAAGCTGAAAATCACGATTTGACACGTAGAATCACAGAATAATTTGTGTTGTGAGGTCAACCCCTTAAAGCTCAAAGCAGGGCTAATTGACATTAAAATAGGTTGCACTGTGTTGGCTTCACGCCAACCGCCCGAGCCCCCAGGGACAGCCCCCTCACTCCCTTTTGTTCCCCGGGGCAAGAAAAAAACTGTAGAAACTCAAGAGCCTGAGACCAACCAAATTATATCAAAATATATATATTATTTAACATATATTAGTTATATACAGTTAGAATACTATGAACATATAAACCAAACCCCAGACAGTTCTCGAAAAGGGAAAGGGAAGGGGAAAAGGGAAAAAGGGGAAAACCCCCACAGATATACCCAATTAAAACTAAGAACTAGCAAAATAGAGAACTAGCAAAACTTAATCTCACCACGTCCCTTAGAAAAAAAACCAGGATCGCCGGACGCAGCGGCGCTCTCCAACCTCCCGCGCAGTAGGCCAGCGGTCACTGCAGGCCTCAGCTCCAGATAAAGCGAGACCAACACAGAGACTCACTGTTCCCGAACCTCGCCGGAAGAGAAGAGAGCGAGGAGCTTCCCTCCCCTCTTATTTATAGGTCTTGTTACGTGAAAACAGGATGGAATACCTGAAAATGGCCACTTCCCTAGATAGGAAGTTGGTTACCAAGGAAGGCCTGTATTAACCTACTGCAGCTCAGTTTCATGACTAGGAGTGCTGATTTCACTACCTCTTTGGGTAATTTGCTCCAGTTCATCGGTTTTCTCACAGTGAGCAGAGAGTAGAGTTAAGATAATTAGACCACGAATCGGCCAATTGTGGCTGGTTTTTGAAAATAAGCCTCTGTGCCCTAGTTTCCTGGGACGCTCTTGTTCTGGATTTTAAGGAAAATTCTTTTGGACCGTTCTGACCATTATCTGTCTCCCTCACTCAAGCTGCAGTCTTGGGAACTTCTCAATTCTCGGAGCCATGGCAGGAGATGAACCCTGTTTTTGCTGTGTTAGTGATTTGGTACACAGGCATGTCCCTCAGAGATGGCAAACCTTCCCTCCCTGATCTGGACATTTAAATTGTATGAGCACTGTTAGCTGGTCAGGGCAGTTCCAGAACTGCTTTAACTAGTTGTCCACTATCAGTTGTAAGGAAGGTTCAGCTCTTTCAGAAAGTGTATTATTTCCTTACTTGAAACCTAATGAGAAATAAGACACTAAAGTCTTGGTGGATTTTTTTTCTACATAGCTGTGGAGAAATTTCTTGTCTGCCATAACTCAAGAGCTGAGCATTACAACAGTTTGAATTGGGAGCCCTTCTCATTGCTGTGCTTCTTGAGACTTCTAAACGGCCACTTTAATTCAGTTTTTGCTTACAGTGGACCAGATAAAGAGATTCATGTAGATGAGCAGCAGTTCTACAGCTTTTTCTTTCTGAAGATTAGAAATAGTTCGGGATCTGTTCTCTATGAAATACTGGAATGTTTTCTTGATTTCACTTCTCTGTCTCTTTTTTAAAATTTCATTTATATTTTCAATGCCTGTGCTGCTTATTCCTCATTTGAAATTATAGTCCTTTTTTTAGCACAGTATTAAATATAGAGATAAGTAAGACCTTATGAAGATGATGTAAGTAGAGAGTAAAAAAAAAGAAAAAAAAAAGGGAAGAAAATCCAAACAGAAATTGTAGTGGTGGCCATTTTAGTTACTGTTAAGTATTGCTTTTCTACAAGAAAAAAATAATTAAATGAAATACATTTCTAAATACATATGTGTTATTGTCTGTGTTCTTTTCTAATTTTATTTTACAGTGGCCCTAACAGAGGACATTATATTGCAATAGTGAAGAGTCATGATTTTTGGTTGCTTTTTGATGATGATATTGTTGAGGTAAGCCCAACCAGCGTGCGTGTACCCCCCTTGTGTATATGTTTACTCGAAGTAAAATTACTGGGAATGCTAATGAGAAGAGGTTTCAACCCCAATCTAAATGAGCAATAACTATGAGTGCAGAGCTGTGTCTTACAGTTTGACTGTACAATCCTTTGAATTTCATTTAGGATTTTATGCTTAAAAGAAGCTCCTTTGTTTATGACCACTATCTTTCACCTTTGTTTAATAAGATATTCTGTGGCCAGAAGGCATGTCAAATGAATATACAGATAAATTAGTTTTACTGCAGCTTTTTTCTGAGGACAATTTGTTGTAGCAAGTGCTTTGTTCTTATTTTCTAGGAGCTTATGATTTAACAGAATAGATCAGTCTGGTAGTCTGTTTTATCAAGTGTTCTGTGTTGTTTCAAATAAAGGTACAACAAATATAAAATAGGCAGATTTTTGAGATTTCACCCTAAAATTTAAAAGTTAATCCCTGAAGCAGTAGCCTTTTGCTTCTGGTGATATACTTGCTAATATTAGCCATGCTTTCAGGAATTATTCTTAATAGGAAAAAAAAGAAAAAAAACCCTAATGTGGAACAGCAGAATTCCCTTCACCCGTTTTGACTTTCTGTTTCATCAGTTATCTTTTATTCTTTACTGAAAGTATTGTTCTGTCATCTTCCTTTTTCTTCCCTTGTCTATGCTTATGCACGAACAGAAGTATGATTGTGCTGTCCAAGTGCTTTTCATGACTTTATTTGAATTAATTAAATCTATAAAAGTAATAGTTTCCATTTTCTTTTCAATACACAAGAACTGCATAATTTAAAAAAAAAAAAGAAACAGGTATTGGACTTACATTGTTAATTGTCCGGATGAGTCAAAGGTATTGAAGAGTTCTTCTCCCAGGCCACAATATGGACAGTTTTTCACACAGGAAAAGACAAACACTGAAATACATAGAGCTGTTGGGAAAGTAAAAGGATTGCCTCTGCGTCCTATCAAGATACACAGTAAATTGAAATGTCTTGGTAAGGTCAGAAGTTCACTTTCCTCCAGTGCAAAGAGAGGGCTGTAGCATATCACATCATTCACAGGCTCATTGCTGAGTTGGAAGGGACCCATGAGATCATCAAGTCCAACCTTTAACCCTTCACAGAAACATCAGGGATAATGTCTCTAGTTCTAAACCAGTAGCACCTGGAAGTAATGTATTTTTTTTTTTCTCATAACTGATCTGAAGAGAAACAAAAGAATCTTTTTGTTCTTAAGTCTAAACCATCTCGTTAACATTTAGGCCCATAGTTCATCAAGTTGAAATAGTTCACTCCTTCCTGAGAGAGGTTTTATTTCAAGTGATGGGAACGAGATTAAGTAAAATCTACCTAAGTGAAAGAAAACTTATCTCTTCACCTTTTTATGATTTGTAACCCAATTGCCTTTTATTTAAAATGAGGCAAGAGAGAACTTGCTTTCAGTTACTTTTATACCTGAAAATGATGACAGAACCAGACAACACTCTTCACCTTCTCAACAGAAGTTTTCCATTTTTTAGTCTAAATCTTGGTTTTAGGAGGCTTTCTAAGCTAACTGTCACAAGCAAACAGTCTGTGTGAAAAACATACAAAAAGTTAGCCTTCATTCTTTGCTGCCTTCTTATTCTTCTCTTCACTTGTTTGGATTATGCTGCTTAGAGTTAGAAATGGTGGTTTGTATTTGCATTCTTCGTATTGATAAAAAGTCTCAGTGGGATACTGTTGTCTCTAAAATTCCTCTGTGAAGTTTGTGCAAGCAATGCACATAAGATTGCACTTACAGTAGGGTCACTTAAAAATTTATATATAAAACGTATATAGCTGCTGCCCTCTGTGTAGTCGGTGGCAGAGGAGAAGCTGAAACATAACAAGTTTAAGAATTATTTGGGTTCTATTATTTTAGGGTAGAATTTAATTTTATGTGTATAGTAGGCAAGATATTCCTACTTTAAATTTTTGTGGTTTTTACATACAGAAAATTGATGCCCAAGCTATTGAAGAATTCTACGGGTTGACATCAGACATCTCAAAGAACTCTGAGTCTGGTTACATCCTCTTCTATCAGTCTCGGGACTGAGGGGGAACTGTAGCGAAGAGAGATTTTTGTGTCTCACATCCTCTCTATCTTGGAATGGAGCAAGCACTGAAGAGATGGAAAGCAGAGATCTCTAGGGGCAATAGCACAGTTTGCACACGACTAAGCAAAGAATTTGGGGGTCTTAAAACTTTTGTATCATTTTCATTTTATTTGCTCAGGTATCATGCTGACTATACATCTCCACTACATCCCATAAGCAAAAAGAGAGATACCAGCTGCTCTTGCAGGAGCTTTCATTTGGGAAATACTGTCTCTGTGATCGTAGTTCAAAGCCCATTGAAGCCATGGAGAACCTTTCATGGACACCACTGGCATTTGAATCATGTTTTAACTGCCAGATTGGTGCAGTAGGAGCATAAGAAATCTGAATTTTATGCAGAGTTTATGTATAAAAGGTAAAGGATTTTTTGTGAAGTTAGTTTCCTGTGCTTAAGTTTAAAAAAGGTGAGGATCAGAGGGTTAACATGTAAGGAAGAAGATATATCTGGGCCCAACACAATTGCCTTCTTGATGGTAGTAGTTTAACTGAAGGTGTAAACTGATGTCAGGGAGGCAAGTATGTTTTGCTTCTCTGAAGAAGCTTACATTATTTATAATGTATGATCGGGAACAATCAGTCAAGATTATGGCTTTTAATCTCCGTATGGGGAAGGATTTAGTTCGTAATAGTTTATTTATAAATTATTGTAACTTAGGATCTTGTGTATTGTCCTTTATTCTAACAAGTACTGGAAATTTATGTATTAATTCGAATTAAAACAAATTATTTTTAAGTATGATTATGTTTAAGAAGAGCCAATATAAATTGTAAAGACAATGCCTACAATATCTGAAAAAAATTAATAATGCAGGAGAGAGATTTCCTTCTGGAGGAACTGGTATCTAACTGAGGTACTTTATTTAATAAAATTAGAATATCCTGTTTTCATCAATGGATGAAAAAGAATGATCAAGCTGTGACATAGAAGACTTTTAAGAATGCGTATTGTAAGAAAATGGTGGTGCAGTGGTGGCATACCGGTCTTTATAGTTCTTTGATAATTTGTTAAGGGTTCATACGCTAAGTAAATTAGAATGATTTGGATCAAAGTAAACAATTTTAGGAATATTATTTCCTCTCCAAAAAATGGACCAGCTTCTGTTAAACATTAAATTACATCTGAGTAATCAGAAGAAATAGGCTTGGAATTTCATGAGACTGAAGATACCACATTCCTTCAAAAGTAATTATGCTTAAGTCTTGTAGAGTGGAAATTTCTGAAACTAGACAGTTTACCTCGCTTTAGATTTATGAAACAGCATTAACAATGAAATCTTGACAAAACACCTGATCTGTAAGAAATGTGAACTATTGTGATTTGACATTCTTTACTTAGGAGTACATTGTCTGACAGTAGCTGAATGTAATTTCTGGAAGGTCATAGGATGTGCATTCCAGATTATGGCAATCGGGTCTTGGATGTCCTTGTCACTCCCTCTTCAGCTAGTGATTTTTACATTACTGTAATTTTCTAACCTTATTTTATTGATACTGTTACAACTTTTAAAAAGAATGTCTCCTGTCTGCTGCTATAACCTACTATTTACTTACCTGTATCTTTTAGCTCAGGAAATTACTTCACCTATTCACTCAGTTGAACAAATCTTTAACAGGGTCATTAAATAAATTGGGCTATTTAGCAACTGTCATACTGTAAGAAATTGCTTTTGTAAGATGCAGAGTTTCTAACGCCTTGGTTTGGCTAGAATTCTTTTATAGAAGATAATGTACCATGATTAATCTACCAGCATTGTAAAGTAAAGCCTAAATATTGTGGGGAATGCAGAAAAATATGATTGAATTTTCTTGAAGGATTCAAATAAAGTTAAAACCTT
Source organism: Oxyruncus cristatus (assembly GCA_013399855.1). Lineage (NCBI taxonomy): Eukaryota > Metazoa > Chordata > Aves > Passeriformes > Cotingidae > Oxyruncus > Oxyruncus cristatus. Next base: position 130,476 of record VXAY01004622.1, read on the forward strand.
TTTTTGGCTTTCAGTAGAAAAAGGGTTAAGGGGGTAAATCAGTTGGATAATGGTGCATGTTGGAAGGATGAGGTCCTTTGCATACTTAAGGTACAGTATTGCAAAAGAACTGTCATATTACTTTTTGCTAATTTCAAATGTTTTATCTTCTTTTTCCTTTTTTTGTTTATTTTAATGTAGGTGGAAACTGAGGCTAGTTGTTAAATATTTTATACTCTAACAAAATTTAAAACATTTTTGTTGTTTCACTGGTTTTACTCCTGCTATGTATTTTTATAAGATACTGACTTTTATTTTGTATAGGGGTTTTGAGATAGTATTCCAAATTATGTATTTCATTCTTCTTTTAGTGCAGATGAAATAATTGTAAGTTCTTAATTTAACCGATATCAGAAACTGCTAGTTAAAAAAAAAATTGAAAGAGACAGAGAAATACAAAATATAACTGATTGGTATGTAAAACATTATAGGAATTTTTCTTGACTGTAATACAGTGAGGAGTGTGGGAAAGTTGTCAGTTGTTGTAAATGGTGGAAATTATTTGCTGTGTAACTATGTAAATGTTAATTGGGACTACAGTCCCTTATTTTGTATATTGGAGCAAAAAACTTCTATTAAATAAAGTATGTTCTCTAAAGATATGTACTGTATCCTTTGTGGAGCCCTAATGGTTAGTCAGTCAGCTGCCTTTTGTGCTTTGCAGTGTTTTCAAACCGAAAAAGTATCTGGAACTTCCTGTATTAAGCTGACTGCCCCGAGCTAGGGAAGGAGAAGTGTGTTTAAAGACTCTGCATTATGTATCTTACTCAATGTGTTGTTATGAAAATCGTTCAATGGCAGCCATATTTTGGGTGGTGTGCGTCTCTAGGGTTAGTTTTTTAGTAAGTCATTGGTTTCTGAGGCAGAGGAGAAGGGAGTGTTTTGAAATAGTGTTCTTTCTGGACTTCTGTTTCCTTAAAAAAAACCCCCGTGTATCTTGCTACAAAATATACCTCCAAATTACCTACGGGATTTCATGGATCGCCACCTTGTGGGAGGAAAAACAGAAGGAAAAGAAAAATAGGAGTGTTTCCAGCACTAACGTAGAGAGAGACTGACAAAGAAGAGGAGTGCAGCATGAGAAGAAAAAGGTGCAGCTGGTTACGGTATCCATGTATAATTTGGTATCATTCTTCACTTGGAGTACACAGTTCAGACCCTGACATATTTGTATTTTTTGACGACCACTTCCATAGCTTTTCTTTGCATAGAAATGGTGACTTTTCAGCTACTTGTGTGAAGGGTTAAATTGAATTGTGTTTTCAGAAGTTAGTCATGAATCAGATTGCATCTGCTTAGGTGACATTCAGGTGTTAGCACGTAGGGATTTGGTGCCACCTCAGATCCTCTACCACAGTCTTTGACATCTGCATAGGACTGGCAGGTGTAACACAAGATCCACAGAAGATCTGCATCCTTCTGGAGCAGCAGCTTGAAGCTGGACATCCTGCCTTGTTCCCCATGTCTGTGTCTCAGTGTTTCACAAGCACTCTTGCATGTGCACTATTTGGATCATATACAGATGAAAGTCTGTATTGCTTGGCAACTTTTTTTTGGGGTGATGTTTATAAAGTTTAAAACCTGAAATATCTGAGGCCTCTACTTACTTTCCCAATTCCCTTATTAAAATTAAAGGAACATTTGCGCTATTTGGTCTGGTCTCTCAGCTGTACGTTAAGATGATCATGTATAGTCTTGTTATTGGGCTCATCCTTGCAACTAAAAGAAATTTTAATACATGAAATCTTTAGTCTTCATTTACCAGTTCTTATTTAGCTTTGTTTCTTCTTACCTTTTCCTGCAGGAATTTCCACTTGCCCCTACCAGAAAGATGTTAACTGTGTAGGGTTATGTCATAAACTCCTCATAACTTCTTTCTAGCTCTCTAACTGTTCATTCAAAAGTAGTAGTTGTCCCTTAGCATACTATAGCTCCACAGTGTGGATTATGAAAGAAGAGGGATGAATTCTCTAGGCACAAAGTTTTGTCTACTTACACACATGAAGAGGTGACATCTTTTTTTCTGTTTAACTGCTGACTTTGTTCAGTGACAGAATTCAGTTTGGGCTGAAAAGATGGAGAATGGGGGCTTTGAAAAAGTGTTGAAAATGCATTAACAACTGAGGGTGCCAAAAAGGGTTGGGTGGTGTTTGGTTTGTTTGGGTTTGTGGTTTTGGTTATTTGTTTTCATTTTGGGGTTTTTTGATTTTTTTTTAAGTTGTCTGAGAGCATTTATTTGAAATTGCATCCATAGATGAAACCAGCAGTACGTGTATTTCTTCAGTTACCTTTACCTGTAAGAAAAGAAAACTTCAGTTAATTATCATGCATGTTAATGATCTGTGTGCTGCAATATTACATTGAAGATGCTTTTGTGACTTTTCTGAAAATTTAAACAATCCAGGTATGGCTCATTTGCTTTCAGAGAGTGACTTTACTGTGTAAGATGTCCACTTTCCCCCTCGTATTTGTTTGGGTTGATCTTAAATCCTAGAAATTCAGGGGTTTTTTTTCTCTCTTGGTAATGCAATATGGACGTTTTATGTTTTTGGCCTTGTTAGGCTTCAAAGTCTTCTCACAATGTGAGATGTATAATACATTAGTCTCTTTACATGTGAGGTTCCAACTACTCAATTATTACTGAAATTAATATTCTACATAATCTCTATTCAAGGGTTATTCACTTTGCAGCAGCTTTGCTACTGATTGATTGCTATAAATGAACTATGCAAGTCAACTACCATGCAAACTAACATAAGCTTCATCATTTAAATACAGAGATCTCTGAAATCTGTTTCCAGTTTTAATGATTGTGGTGAGGCAGAAATTAACTTTCTTTGGTCTATATTAAAAAATATTTTTTGGGGTAAGTTTTGTAAGAATGTGTTAGATACATAAGGAAGATTGTTTGCAAACATCACTAGTTTTGAAATGAACTGGGTAATGTCTGCCAGTTTCTTCACAAAAGTACAAATAAATTACATTCTTTCGCTCTAGTGGCTTGTGATTGCTGCCTGGATAAGAGATTGTAAGGGATCAGAAAAGAGCAAGGTACTTTGTACCTGCCTCTTTGTCACAGAACCTGTGTTAGCATCATTAGGGAGCTTTAATTACAGAAGGATCATCAGTCGTGTCCTTGATCTGCATTCTGCAGCTTACGTTATCCAGGAGAGAGAATGCGCAGCAGGAATCCATCTGGAAATAGAAAGAAGTAGCTTTACAGTGATTTACTAACACACTAGATATGAAAGCAGCGTCCTCCCAAAAGGCAAAATACTACATTTAATGAAGATTTATGGTATTTGGAGAATTTAGGAGGTGCTCAAAACATCCTGCCATTTTAGGCTTTTCCATGCCTTTGTGTCTGTGTTTGTTATTTAGTCTGTAGTCTATATTTGAAATTTACAGCTGAACACAGATTTGTTAGGTTGATGTGATTATATTGATGAGTGCTCCTCCAGAAACGATTTATGTGTATATGTGAATCACATGGAATGTAGTCTTTTAATGGTCTGATCTAGAAAGAATTTTCAACTATTCACTTGGACTCATTTTCGTATTTTCCACTACTGATTTTAGGGAAAAAATACTGAAGATCTCCAAATATTTTATTAGCATGATCTGTTATTAAGTGATTCAATATCCAGGGATGACTCAAAATCTCTGCTGTCAAGTAACAGCTGAATTTGTATGTCATCACATCGTAAGGCAGGTTGATCGACATCAACTGCTTTGAGGTGTAATTGTTACGTTACTTCAACTCTATTTCACTGAATGCCGCTTCATTGTAATGGCTGCTTTAATCAGCTCTCACGAGATGTGCTAACGACATTCAGCTCAAGTTACCTGCTTTCATGCATGCACATTCGTTTGTGTTTCTAGAGGCCGATTATCCTAATGTTATGTCACGTCAATCTTCTCTCTGCATCTTCCGTGTCAAGGAATATTGCTGATACGCACCCTCAGACGATGTTTCCTAAATTACTGAGATGTATTTCAGAGATGACATCAACGTTTTAAGATTTTTGCACCAAAAATACCTGAAGCTTTTTGTTTTCTAATCCTCGTGCCTCTGTGGTGAAAATACTCTTCTATATTAAAAATAAAAAAAAAAGGAATCGTAGGATTGAAGAAATACAACCTTGGTGTACCCTTTTCCTCCTCACTTTAAGCAGACTGTAAAAGGCATGCAGTGTTTCTCTCTATGATTTTTACATAATCAGAAATATACTTGAAAACTGAAATGTTTGTTTTACAGAAGATGCCCTTAGACTATTTTTGAGTTTGTTTAGGGTTCAGTGTGAAGATATGGAGATGCCACACAGGGGTCTCTCTGAAAGAGAAGCAGGTTATGAGAAGAGCCATTAGGAGATAGATACCAAGGAGGTCTCACTGTAATGGCCAGTCCCAGTGTATTCTAGCAGGATGCAAATTTTGCAGAGTAGCCATCAAGAACCTTTGGTGAACATCAGGAGAAAAATCGAATTCAGCAGGACCATACTTGCTGTGCATATGCAGGTCTCTGAGACTGGCCACTGCTCTTTTTCATTCCCTTTTTTTGGGTAAAAGGGAGGCAGACCACTTTTGAGATACAATTTCACTATGTATAGGCTATGTATTAATTCCTTTTTTTTTTCCTTGCAAAATAATTCCAGTAACTTTCACTGACTGGAGAGTATTAGGGGAAGGCACTGCAGGTTAGATCAAGAAGTATGTTCCATATGTATATCACAACACCAATTACACTCTTTTTTTTCCATATTTTGCATATAGAAAAATTCGTAACTCACCAGAGGAGAAAAGAGACAAAAATTACTATAGTTCCTAAGCTGTCTTTTGCCTTTATTCATTATGGGATTGTGTGCAAGGTAATATGTATTTGTGGGGGAAAAAAAAAAAACAGGTTAAAAATAACTTGGGCATTTAAAATAGAATGCATGATAATTTTGTGCTTCAGTGAGTAATAGAAATTGTTAAAGAATGTGAAACAGTGGAATGTTGCTTTGGGGCAAATTTGATAACTTTAAAAAACAACAGCATACTGAAAACTTAATAAGGATTAGAGTAAGATGAAAAAAGCCTCAGAGCCTTGAAATCTCTAAAAACAATGACTATCCCACCAGACTGGCTGGTGAAGCAGTGAGTGTTATACTGATTACTGGCTTGCACTGTGAGCTTGTGTGTCCAAAAAATGGCATCTCCTGGTGTTTACGTTGTAAATCAGATACATCTACATACGTGAGAAGACACAGCTGTTTGTTCAACTGAAGACTTCCATAAGGAACATACCTGGGATAATAATAACAGCATGTCAGTATTTTTCTTTAACTGCAGAAATACCAACTTCCATTTTAGAAATTGAGAAGGAATAATGTGAAAACACAGGTGCCATGTGCCTGCCCCAAAAAGATAAATCTTGGGTTTATATGGGGATGCTGAGTCCTGAGTAATCCCATCCCACTTCAGTGTTTCCCATCAAGAAAATGTGTTTCAAAGGGCTGCCACAAATCTTCTCAGGAGGACCCTGGCTTGCCTGCCACTTGTTCTGCTGTATTCTAGTGTTGCAGCCACCTACGTGAAGTGTAGATAAAAATTCCATCTTATAAAACATTCCTTGCAAAATTAGTGGTAAGCCTGTGTAGAAAGCTGCATAAGCTGGTTGCCTGCTCTTCCTCCAGTGTGCAACAGGCACAGCAGCTTCAAGGACTGAGCATATCCTCGGTGGTTTTCATAGTCAAGACATCCTTGTTCTAACTTGCTCTATTTGGTGGTTTTTAACTGAGGGGCATTTAGCATCTGCTCATGGAGATTATCTCATTAAACCATGATCTGACTCCAATTTCCATTGCTGGCAGGGCATGGATAGAACACATTTCCTGATGTTTCACGGCTGTTTACATAAGTACTAATAGCAGCACTGCGTTTTTTTGTTTAGTTCCCTCAGGGTCTGGGTAAGATTGTAGGGGTGAGCATGCAGAAAAGTTACAAAAATCCAATTAATCATCAAATTTAATAGGAGTTATGTATTTTAAGTACTTTTGTTGATAAGGACAACAGATCATGTAGTGCAAAGGAGTAGTAATTCATGTGGAAGCAAGGAGTGCCTGAAAGTTTTTGGTCTTGAATATCTGAGAGAAGAAACCTTCCAAGTGCTCCCTAAGAGCACACGGACCCACAGAAAGCAACATCTCTGTCTGACATTGTCTTGGAGATGCTGATTTGATGCAGATAACCTACCTTTTCTCATGACATGAAAAGCAATGAAATATTCTTCCCATTCTGCAGGCCAGGTCTACAGGAATTTTGAGACTCAAGATGTTTTTCACCGAAAATTATTTTTATATTTTGTGATTGATTTACTGGAATCCTTCTTACAGGTGATTGAATTTGGTGAATTAAATTTTTAAGGCTCCTTGTATCGAGGCTGGTTTCCCATTGTTGCTGTTATTTTTTTAATGATAGTATGGAAGATGTGGAGATTAGAAGTCAGCTGTCACATTATCATTCCGTTTATTTGGCAGATTAGTCTCTTGTGGATGTCAAGGTGATGATAACATAAAACACTGACTCTTGCTAATGGCCAGCTTGAGGGGGTCTTCCCACAAATCTGTCAGTTCTTGAATGTTTCTCCCAAAGTGTGAGGAGGAATTAAAAAACATTTTGACATGTTCATGCAAACGCAAGCTGAATGTAGACATGCAAATGCTTAAAGTGCGGTACCTAAATGTGGATGTTTTCAAACTGCTCCTTTTATGCTGGAAATCAGACTACATATTAAAAAACAAAAACTGTTGAAATGAAAGTGCCTGAAGCTAACCATCTCAATAGGGTTTAAAATCCTACTTGTCTTCTGAATATTTTTTCAGTGTTAACAGTAAAAGTCCCCTGAAATGAAAAGGAGCTGTATAATCTCAGTGTCTTTGGAAAGATCATTACAATGTGGGTGCCTAATACAGATTTGGAAGCCTAACTTTTTATACAGAGTGGACAATTTTGGCCTAACTTATTAACATAAATTTTCAGTAGATTCACATAAGGTAAAGAATCCATCTTGTGCAAGGTGATGAAAATCTACAGGGCTACAGGACTGAAAATAAATTTTTGCATTATAAAATCCTTATTTTCTTAAAATCACTGGAGCTAGTAATAGCAATGGTCAAAGCGTTAGGAGTGTTCTAAGTATGGCATAACAGCATGGCATATTCAAACCTGTGTGAGCACAGATTTGTGTTTATGGATGACTAATGCTACTCATGCAAAAAGAATAATATCAACATCAGAAGCTTTCACATACTAAGTGTGGGAGAGAAGTTCAGCTTTAAAGGGTCTTTGCAAAGCAGTCTTTGCTCATAACTTTACTGTGCTCAGTTAATTGGACAATTCTTTCTCCAGAACTTAATCCTTCAGATACCATTTGGGGCTTGGAGAAAACATTCACAATAAATTTGGATGCCTTTATAAATTCAAATTAATGAGTTTCAAACTAAAACTGAGTGAAGTGTGCACCCAAACATAATTATGATTAGTTCATTCACAGGTCAGTAATGGCTTGCTTATACCATGTAGAATTTTAAGTCTTCAAAACTGAACTAATGAGCTGTGGAGAGTTGTGCTTCGTCTGCTTTCTTATACTGTTGACCTGAAGTTCTTTGTTTAGATAAGCATCCAGCTATTTGAGAAGAATAGCCCTACCAGTGATAAACTAAATCACAACGTTATATAGACATATACATGCAATTCTGTAAAACTGTGTATGTCTTTCATAAACTACTGGAATAAATATTGATGATGATGATGATGATGTTGACTATTTAATAAAGTGCAGTTCTGAGCTACAGAATGGCAAACTAATTGGAGGGTTTGGATGCTTTATTTTGTAAGTCATGCTTTGGTTAGTGGAGATATATATATATACATATGCACCTATTCCTATGCCTCTGTTGTGCCCTGAGAATAAGACCTAAATCTGGTGTTCCTGTTGCTGGATTAGAACTGATAGGCGAAGAGGAATACTGGCCACTGTGAGTAATACATGTGGTCAGTTTCAATTATGACTGAAAAAGGCAGGTGGTCTCATTAGGATTTCCTGTGACCTGGACTCCAAGACTGGCTCTGGCTGTCCTGTGGAAGGACAAACATTGGACTGTGCTATAGAATTCAAACACTCCTGTTAAACCAGTCCTCCCAAGGCAGTACCACATATGATATGTGCTAAATATTTGCTTGTTGTCAGGAATTTTGCTGATGACTGATATTATATTAGGGATTTTGTGGTTTAGAGTGCTGTTGTGAGAAAAAGAATTGGTGTTTATGTCAGTGATACACGCTTTTAGAAGCAGGGCTGCAGGAGCAGCTTTGTGGGAAAGGGAATCTAGTTCTGTTGAAACATGTTTCTCTTTCCATGTCAAAAATGAAACCCAGCAATTTGCTTGGGAAACAATGGGACTGAAGAAGGGAACTTTGAAGGAGTTCCAGCTTGTTGAGCATGCAGTGGGCCACCTACCAAGCAGCACTTGTCACAGTAAACATAACCTCCTGGCACTCTGAGCCTTGTGCTAGCTTCCAGTAGGATACTGGCTCAAATCCATCATGCTGATCCTGGTCTTCAGAGCATCAATAGAATGTGCATCAACTTCCTCAAAGTCCATCCTTCTCTCTCTGAGAGTTGATGGAACTGAAACCACCAAAACACCAAGGGCCTGGGTGAAACCCACTGATGGGATAAGCACTTTCTGAAGAGGTTCTGCTCCCATTTGTGCACTTGTGTCTTCAGAGACACATGGGGTAGGAATTTTCCAGCAAAGATAATTTCATTACAGATCAACGATTTGTGAAAACTGAAACGTTTTGTGGGAATGTAATTCACCAATTTGTGGTGAAACAGCTGCAGAGTGAAGACAGCAATACGTTTGCTTGCCTGCCAGCTCATCAGGTGGGTTTATGGGGAGCCCAGATTTTAGGAGCGCTAAAGGGTAGTCATGAGGGTTTCAGACAACATAAATATCTTGAGAATGTTGTGATTGTTTAAGTTCTCGCTAAGATAGAGTGGCTTCAGACTAAGCATTTGGGTGATATGTGTATGCACAAGGAGGCTGGATTAAGACTCTCATTCCACCCTTTGCATGCTTGACTTTGTCTGTAGCTTTCTGGATTTCAATGAAAGGCAACAGGGAGAAGCAGAGGTGGTTTATTGTGCTGATGATTTATCAGTATCCAGAAGGACTTTGGCTCCAAAAACCCTGGCATTTGAGTTAACGGAGCAAGAGATTGGGTGGTTAACTTCTAAAGAGTTTTGTTTAAAAAGAAATGAGTCATATGAGATACCATGGGAGCTTCACAGAGGCTTACTGAAGAAAACAGGTGACCTTGGAGTGATCTTCTGACTCCCCAGGCTGGATGAGATTGTTTCCCACTTAAACCTCTTTTCTCATGACTGCCTATGGCAAGCTTTTGGAATTGCTTTCCCATGTCATCCTCTTCTTTGCTTTTAACTTTGGGGAATTAAAGTTCATAAGTGAAAGAGCAGGAACTATTCCCTTCCCGAAGCTGTGTTCAGACAGTGTCTGTGGTCAGGCCAGGTTGCTCAGGACTTTCTCCATTTGGGTCTTGAAAGCACCCAAGGCAGAGATGCTACAGCCTCTCTGGGCAACCTGTGCCACTGCTTAACTGTACTTGCCGTGGGAGTTTCTCCTTGCGAGTCTGAACTTTTCTCTCTTCAGTTTCTGACAGTGATCAATCATCCTCCCACTGTATATCACAGACAATAGCCTGGCTTCCATTTTCCATGTTTTAAAACCAAAGACCTATTATTACTTTGTGTGACCCCTTATGTATCACAAAGCTATAAATTTCATCCTGCTGCTCCTGTGGGACACCTCTAAGAGGTGCACGTCTCCTCATTTAAAGTGCCTCTTGCTGGCTTTCTTCTGAGGCTACTTACTGGAACTCAGTACCCTTCTATTCATCTACCTTCAGGATTTTCACATGACCTAGTGTATGGTCAGTCTGAACCAGCAATCTCCCTTCCTCCCATATGACTAATCTCTCCTGACCCATGTTTGCCTCCACCTCACTTTGCCTGACTCTAATCCAAATTTCTTTCTTTGTGTGTAAGTCTCATTTTTCCATATGACCGCTTTCCCACTTCCAAACTCTATCTGCATCTTGGGACAGATGTCTGCACTCACATGATTCCTCTCTCTGTTCTTCCCTCTTCCTTCCTCAGCCTCAGCTCCCAGCCTAATTCATCCCACCAGCTCCAGTCCTGCCGTCCTCTTGCCCTCTCTCTCTCTCCTCTTCTGGGGTGGATCTGGGGTAGATCTGAGACTTGCTTCCTCTGCATTCAGACTAGAAGTGCTTGGCCTCTCCCTGAGCAAGCTCAGCAGCAGGATGCTTCTGCTGCAGATTCAAGTCTAACCCCCAACCTCAGCATTTAGCTTGTGACTCATGAGTTCCACCTTTGAGAGCTGCAGATTCACTGGCTCTAGGTAGTCCATGTAACATGGGGTTACCCTTCTCCATAGCCTGAGCAACGCTGCCTGCCAGAGTGGATACTACCACTTACTCCTCTTTTAAGCTTGGAAACTCTCTCCTGTGCAGTGCTTTTGTTGTACTATACAAAACTACATGCTTTCGTTGCAAGATCTCCTACCTGTCAGTGGTCTGCTCCTCATCTCTAGCTGCACTCTGGCTTGGACAACTATGTCAGCTTAATTTTCCTAACAGAGTCACAATACCTTATCCTTCACCTCCATTTACGTATAATATGAGCACTCTGCTTAAAGTTTAGTAATTTGTAAACTAAAAGCAGGGACTTCACTTCATGATCTCCTTCTTAAGAAAAATTACCCTTGAAACACCTGCAAAATTATCTGATGTACTGCGCCTGCTGCTAATAATATCCTATTTTTTCTCATTTTCTAATTTTAATTCCGTTCATATCCATTTATAGGTCCCAGTGAGTTACTGTGTAATCCTGAAATTGTAGGGGGGCCAGGCCATTGCTACCGGTTTATACAGCATGAGTCCAGTGGGGCTGGGGCCTATATGGTGGGGAAGGTCAATCGTAGCAATTGTTATCTATGGAGGGTATTAGACAAATAAGAGGCATTCATTAATCTTGCACTCAGATTTATACTTGTATTCCCTGGGACAGTGATGGAAACAACTCTTTTCTATGATGAATTTAGTTCAGTGCTATTTCTAATTACTTTTTGTTTCCTACTTTGTTGGTGGTGGAGATCTCTATCTGCGGAGGGATTTCTCATTCTCAGCTGCATGTAATGCATTGCCATTTTAATTTTCTGTCCTGCATAGTGGGCAGGTCAGGGGTTCCTGCTGCTGTGATTAAACCGTGGTAGTGGAGGTGGAGGGCATTGGGTGCTGCCAGGGAGGCAGCAGAGCGGTGCAGTGCTGCAGCTGCCCTGCCATGACCCCCAGCCTCACAACAGGGCAGCTTGCTAAACTGCACCACCTTGAAACCTGGCAGTTTCTGGGTAAGGAAAGGAGGAAAAGCTGCAATAAAACAACCTCCGTGTTACAACAGCTTTTCTGTTTACAGCTGTCTTACTGCTGTTGGATTTAGCAGATCTGTCTCATCAGTACTGCAATAACAAACTGAGCTTGCAAGAGAAGTGCTTTCTGCCTCTCAAAGAGTGTGCAACCAGCCCTGAGAATTTCTGGTTTTCTGTTGACAAGTAGTGAGCGGCTGCAGGATAGACCCCGGAGAAGTTGTGCTTTTGTGCTTCTGACGGAGAGTAAGTTGTTAGCCAGCCATCCAAACAACGTGCCAGCTTTACACATCAGATTTTGATGAAGAAAGATGGACTTTCCCAGCCACTTGCTGAGGAGGGGTTGCTGATGGGATGATGCTGCTCCTGCCTTCCGTGGCAGCTGCCCCTCCAGTGGCTCCTTTGGGACAGGTAGCTGCCGTCTTGGGGGCATGGCTCCCCAGCACCCTCCTTCCTTTTCCTTGTCAATATACGAGCTCTTGTCACCCCAGGGGAGGTGAGCAGCTTGGCAGCAACACAAAAACCTGCAGAAACAAACTCTGGGGGAAGTGTTTTATAAACATCGCACTAATTCTTTACAAAACGTAATCAAGAGTAATGAGAGGAGGTGCAGTTCCAGCATGCTGCTAATTAGGCTCTAAAAACCTGAGCACAGTTGTCAGCACCTCTGTCTCCAGTGATAATTTAAAATGTCATATTTCTCCCCTTCCAAATCCCCCTTGATGAATAAATAAAGTGACATTTGGTTGTAATCACATAAAGTTATGGCAAAACCCGTTCACTTCAAGCTGTTACACATCTAAGAACAGTCCCTGGCAAAGTCAAGAGGACTCATTCCAATTACACTGAAAAAAGAAAATATATTGCTATCTTTTTTATTAACAGTTACTGAAAATTGCATTTGTTATTCCCCACAGCTGATGGCAGTAGTGCCATTTCCTCACTTGGCTAGAATCCAGCCCCAGCCTGTGCTGTGTGCTTGCCATGGCTTGTTTGGGAAATCAGCTCCCAAGCTGTAATTTATCCCTCCAGCTGGTGCCTGTGCAGCATCACTGTAGGGATGTGCTAATTACCTGCTATTAATTCAAGCAGAGACAAGCAAACTGCACTTCATAATTTGTAGGTGAAATGAAGATAGTGGACATTGGTTCTACACTTAACAGCCTTTTGGTTTGCTTTTTGATGAGGACATTGAACAGGGCTCTCCACCCTGTACTGAGCCTTGGGGAACCCCTCTAGTGACCAGCCACAGCTGGATTTATCTCCATTTCCCACCGCTCTCTGGGTCTGGCCACCGAGATAGATTTTTACCCAGTGGACCCACCCAAACCATGAATCACCAGTTTCTCCAGGAGAATGCTGTGGAAAACAAAGGCCTTACTGAAGTTAAAGCAGACAACATCCACAGCCTTTCCCTCATCCACTAAGCAAGGGATATGCTTTTTTATGACTCACCTTGTCATAAAAAGAGACCAGGTTGGTTGAGCAGGACCTGCCTTTCACAGACCCATTCTGGCTGAGCCTGATCCCCTGATTGTCCTGTGCATGCTGTGTGATGGCGCTCAAAATGATCTGCTCCATGACCTTCACCAGCACCGAGCTTGGGCTGACAGGCCTGTAGTTCTCTGCATCCTTCTTCTGGCCCTTCTTTTAGATGGGCGTCACATTTGCTGACCTCCAGTCAACTGGGACCTCCCCAGTTAGCCAGGGCTGCTGGTAAATCATAGAACTGAAAAATGGTTTGGGTAGGAAGGGACCTTAAAGATTATCTCATTTCAACCCCTTGCCATGGGCAGAGACACCTTCCACAATGCCAGTTTGCTCCAAGCTCTATCCAACCTGGCCTTGGGGATGGGGCACCCACAACCTCTCTGGACAACCTGTTCCAGCACCCCATCAGCCTCACAGTAAAGAATTTCTTCCTCGTGTCTAATTTAAACCTACCCTCTGATGGAAAGTGGCTCAGTGAACACTTCAGCCAGGTCACTCAGCACCCTTGGATGAATCCTGTCCAGCCCGATAGGCTTGTGCCTAAATGGTGTAGCAGGTCTAAGTCACTAAACATTTCCCCTCGGAATACAGGGGCTTCATTCTCCTCCCCATCCCCATCTTCTATCTCAGGGGGAATCCTGTGGTTTTGTCAGGCTGTGTTGCAAAGGTTGCAGGCTACATTTACTGCTGAGCTCTTGGAGAAAGGTAAAGTGACTGCTTTGCTTTAGAAAATCCTCACTTTTCTAGATCACACTCTCATCCTCTGTGTTTCCAGAAGCAAGGCACACCCACTGAATGTAGGGCTGCACAGAGGTGTTGGGTTGCACTGAAGCCATCCAGCATATGAGGTCTGTCCTTGAGGCACTGGTGATGCTCAGGAGGCTTCTGATCCTTGGCTGCTGCTGTGCTGGACCCTCCCTGATAGCCAGTGGCTCCCCAAGGGCCTGCGCATGTCCTGGCTAATTGAGTCTCCCAGCCTGGGAGAGACTTAAACACGAATGACAGGGAAGGGTTTCATGCTTGATTCCTATTGGATTGAAAATCCCTAAATGATGGAAACCCTGACGGTTGCCATTCCTGTTCTTACTAACAGGTTGGATTAACCAGGACATCTAAGGGGGCTGTGGCTGCTCAACATCCTTGCTCGTGGTTCTCTTGTGCACTGCCAGGGCCTCAGGACCCCCTCCTGTTGTCACTGCTGCTGCCAGCAGCACTCTGTGGCAGAAGTACATTTCCCAGAGTTTTGAGGTGAAAATGTTTAGCTCTGTGTCTGATATCCACCACAGAAGCAATAACAAAATCCAGATCAGCAATGGCACACAGGTTGGTAGGAGGTGCTGAACCTGGGGGTCTGGCAAGACAAGCAGATGGGTTGCTTTTACTTCACAGAGGAGTGGGTTTGTGTTCTCAGCCCCTGGCGATGTGCTGGGGTGCCTGATGGTGATAGGCTGGGTTGCTGGCTGCTCCACAGGATCGTCCCCTCACCCTCTGCACCCGGTCACTCCTCCTCTCTGCAGGGTGCCTTTCCTCATATGAGAGACCATACTGTGAAAAAGCTTTCCCCAAATTTTGTGCCTCATGCACAGCCTTCCCTCTTTCTCCAGCAACTTCTGAGCAACACCCAGACAAGACCCAGAAGTCTCAAAGGTCATCAAGTTTCTCCATGCTTCACACACGGTGGTGGATGGGTAAAGGAGAAGACCCAATCTAATGTTTCCACTAGCTGTTTGTTTTAAATTTTTCATAACAGGTTTTCTTGAGGTGTTTTCACTCCTGAGGAGTGAAAACCATCTCTGAAACCTGAAGATGGAAAAACAAAGCTCCCTGCCAAGTGTCAGTGACTTTGTCCAAATCCCATGGATATCTCTTTATGCTGCTACCATCCTAAGCTTTTATGGTAGTTTTGGTTTTTATAACACTTCCCCCGTACCAGAGGAAGTTATGCATTTTTTTTTGGCTGAATCTCATTTTGTTTCCATTGTAGTTAGTATTTTCCATTTAAAAAAATTATTTTTCCTCCAATCACTCTATCAAAACACGTGTTGGGGCTCATTTTTGCTTGTTATTCATAGTCCTTCATTACATTTGCTTTGGGGCTTTTCTGTGCAGTTTCCATTAGGGGCCCTCAAAGCTCAGCACAGGGAGGCTGGTCAGAGGTGGGGCAGGGTTAAATGATAGCAAGGTATTTTGATTCCATGGATGATAAGAAACTATTAACTCCAGTACCAGTCCTAGGGCCTCAGCTCTGGTCACTTGTGTGTAGCTCTCCTAGAACCATCCTAAACCAGTGCAAACTCTCAGTATAAGCAAATACCCAGGAGTTTGCCACTGGCTTGGCATCTAAGCCCTCTGCTGTGGACAATGTCCTTGAAATTCAAGTTGGCATCAGCAGCCAAGTGCAATACCTTGGCTGGGAGCAGCCCGCCTGCCTTAGGGCAGCCCTAAGGCTGCACTGCCCCACTCTGCACAAAGCCAAGACCCAGTTCTGCTTCTTACACGGCTGCACTTGTCAGCAAGCCAAAGCCAGACAGCATTTTGCATTTCTGCAGGTGTTCCTCTAACCCCTTAAATCTCACTTGCTGCTCTGAGGCTAGACTGTGTTGAAGTCCCACAAATATTTCAGCTGTCATCAAAGGCAGAAAGAACTTGAGTAGGCAGTGACTTATTTTTAGTCCTGATGATAAACCCATGGAAAAGGTTTTGTGTTTGCCTTGTGAATATCTTTCCACTTAATAAGAATTATTCACCCACTCTGCCACAGTTTCCTTGTCTGGAGTAGGCAGTGACTTGGAGTTTCAGGCATAAATCTTCACTCTCCACATCTGAGGATCCCTCCCAGCACGATTTACACCAGTCATCTTGGTGATGTGCTTGTGTCAGCCCCTCAAATATGTCTGACAAGGCAAGGGAAAGGCAAGTGGTCTGTCAGCTCGCTGTCATCGGTAGAGAGGAGGGGGACTTCGTGCATCAGAGAGTGAGGGCTGGGGGCCCTTCCCCTTTCCCCTGGCAGCTGAGGGTTGTGTCCTACTTGCTATTAGCAAAACAGACTGTCCCTTCCTTGTTTAACTCCGAAAAATAATCTATTCTTCTGGCAAATACTTCTAGAAAATCAGTGACTGCGGGGAAATACCAGGGAGAGGAGGAGAAGTTCTCCAGGCAGCAATGTAACAGCCTCCCTAGTAGACAGGCATGCTGGCATCATGGTGGCCCAGGTCCACGTAGTTAACCAGTCCCTTAGATAATTGATGGATGTTTATCAAATTGGTGGAATTTAAAGATGATTCTGTTATTCAAGGTAGGAATACTAGAAAGAAAGTGGGAAAAGGCCTCTGGGCTGGGGTGAGCAGTGGGTGTATGGTAGCTGCAGTGATCAGTGGGGGTATGTGTGGCTCTGATGAGCAGTGGGTGGTGTGAAACATGCAGCAGCTGCCCCCTTGTTTTTTCCCATGGTAGTTAGGGTCTCTGTGAGAATCAGCTTGTACTGATAATGCTAAAAACTGCTTGCAAGCAGTCCTAACAGAGATACTGAGACTTGAGCAGAAATATGTTTGATGTGGAATGAAAAGTCCCTGGGGGTGGACATGAAGAGGACCTCTATCTCAAAGGGCTCCCAATCCATGCCCCAGAGCCTTGCCAGGTTTTTTTGTGGGGAGCAATGTTAAAGAAAACCATTTCCTTCCTTCCTTCCAGCTTTGTTTTTACCCAGATCTATCATGTATAAATCTTATAAAGAGACCAGGAACAGGATCACAGTCCTTCTGTTTGAGATGAGACCACTAGTTGGGAGTGAGATTTCCCTTTTCTCAGTATCTACCTGTCTGCTGTGTTATTTGTTGTGCCATGCCCTGGTTCAGCAGAGTTGTTCTGGCCATATGCTCAGCCAGCCTCTCATCCCTTGACTGATGCCTCAGTGTGGGTGCCAATCCACATGTGGACATGTGCCTTGCAGGTTGGAGACACGACTCTTGAAAAGAGATCGCAGGTTTGAGTCACTTGCTCTCTGCAGCATTTGCTGCTTGCTTGCTCTCTGCAGGTCCCTCTCAGAGGGCAACACTCCGGGTTTGAGAGTCTTTTCCCTGATCTATCTATGCTGCCATGTAGCGTATTTTATTCCAGTGGGGGATGAGAGATAAAAAGGGACAGATGCTAGAAGTCTGCATTGCAAGTGTCTCAGCCACTTACCAGACCTTTCAGTGAATTATTCTCTCCTCACATGAAACACCCTCATTTCAGGTGTGTTATGTGAGATGTAATTAAAGAATGAGAGACCTGACAGTACAGCAATGAATGCCTGTGGGGAGGGTGGGAAGTGTTGCCTGCAGCTGCAGAAGCCCTGAGGAGCTTGATGCTGGGCAGCTGGGGCCAGCCATGGGTGAATCTATTTGGCATCTCCGCTGTGGCTCTGCAGAGCCCCAGTTGCCCAGCACAGTTCAGTAGCCAATCTCTAATCTGGACAAGAATGTTCATCTCCCCAGCATACAGGGCAGCAGTAACATGTCCTTCCAAAGGGTCAGCCAGAATTTCCTCAAAGACACAGCCAGATCCAGCATGGGTTAGCTAAAGCAGTGCATTTATTTTAAGGCACAGACAAGTAAAAGATTCAGCAAGACCTACAGAAGGATTTTCAAAATTATTGGTTTTTTTTTTTTTTTGAATCCAAGTCTGCAGGAAGCAAAGATGTTACACTGCAACACTCACATTGGTGTGTTTGATTTAGTAGGTCACGCTGAGCTCAAATGTAATTTCATTTGTCCCTCTTCCGCCTGCTGTCCTCAGATATAGGCCAGGTTCCTTTTAGATACAGCCAAATGGTGAAAGATCTGTTTTCCAAAGGCCTAAACTCCTTGTACCTACCACCTGCTGCCTCCAGCAAAGTTCAGGAGCTCCTGGTTTGCTTGAAAAATCAGAGCCCTGGCACATCGTGTACACAGGTCTGCAAGAGCACTTGATTTCACTTGTGATGTGAGATCCCTGTGGAGCAAAGGATTCATCCAGTTCAGTGTTGTCCTTTGTTCTCCTCCTCTTCTTGCTGTGCCACACTGAAGCATGTGAAGGGTGGAGGAGTGTTCAGCTGTGTGCGGCTGCTTGGAAAGGGAGTGAGAAGGGAAGGAGCAGCTGACTGTGCTGCCATGGGTGCCATGAGAGGCAATCATGGGCCTCTGTGGTTATTTCTGGTGGAGATCATGGAATAACTTAGAGAAACAGCATGCAGAGACACCAGGGCCTGTCTGCTCAGTTCAGGTACTCTCTGGGGGTTCCCTTAGTCACCCTGCTTGTGTCTTCTCCAGGAAAGACTCTTGCTCTTGGGAGGTTGGAGAGGCCCTGGGAGCTCTTCTTCTTGGGAAAAAACAGCAACTGGGAAAAGGAAAGAGAGAAGGGGTGCCTTAAAATGAGACAACATGGGTGGAATATCCTGCTACATCTCCTCCAGAGGAGCAGCACAGCAGTGAGGAGACAAGAAGTCTTCGTGCTACCTGTCTACAGCGCCCTTCAGCATCCCCTGCCGGCCTAGGGGAATGACTTTGCTGAGGCTGCCTCAGAGAACCAAGCGTTAGCTTCTTTAAAATCTGGAGATAATCATGAAGGTTTTTGTGAAACCCTCTGATGTTATCATCTCCAGGTGGGGGAATACAGGACAGCACAGCAAGGGCGGGATGATGATTCTCACTACATAAATTTGCTGGAGGATCAGGGCTGGAGACTTTGCATGGTGCCAGAGGGGTGCAAAAACATCTATGCCCTGATCACCTAGGAAAGTGACAGCTGTGGCAAGCCAGCCAGAGCTCCCTGACAAGATGAAGCCTCTCGCTGCAAGGCTCTTTCCAAGAAGCAGTGTGTACTCCCCTCCACCTAAGGAGCAACATGATCCTGTCTGCCTCCCTTTTCTCCCATCAGCTCATGTGGGATCCTGATCTGCCAATTTGGATGGCTTTAGTGCAGCTCTAAATACAATACCAATATTATTTATTTCAATTAACCTGTTTTCTGATTAAAGCAATCAAGCCAGCAGTCACACATCTCACAGAAATGGGCTTCAACATATTTTTTTGATTGATAATTCTGCCAGCTGAGTCACAGAAACCTGAGATCCATGCTCAAGTGCTCTGGGCTTGCTGCTTCTTGGTTCTGTCAGATGCTTTCTGCCACCCAGCTGAGTGAGCATGTCAGTGCCATCAGCACTGGGACAGCTGTGAAAAAAAACCTTTTTCAGTAGTATCACTATTTCTTGTGCAATCTGTAATGTCCAGGACAGCACCTGCCAGCTCCTGGGCTGAAAATGCAAGCGAAAGTACACAGGGCCATAGAATGGGGTTGGTTGGAAGTTCACCTAGTCCTTGACAGGCCATACATATCTTCCACTAGACCAGGTTGCTCAAAACCACATCCAACCTGGCCTTGAACAGCCTTGAACACTTCCAGGGATGGGGCACCCACAACTTCTCTGGAAAACCTGAAACAGTGCTTCACCACCCTCAACGGTAAAGAATTTATGCCTAATATCTAATCTGAATCTCTTCTCTTTCAGTTTAAAGCCATTCCCCCTTGTTCTGTCACTACAGGCACTGCTAAAACATTGTGTTCCCCTCATCATCTGCTGTATGTGGTGTGTGGGTACGGGACTGTGGTCGCTCTTGTGCACGTAAGATAACCAATCCCTGTCTGCAGTTCAGGTGGAGAAGCACCAGGAGGTGGCAGCTGGGAGTTGTGGAAGGTCCTGCCAGTACTTCCCTGTGGGTGCAGGATTGCTGCTGGGGTGTCAGGAATATGTCTTGTGCCTACAGACGTGGTGAGAACCTGCAATCCTGTTGCTTTTCTCCTCAACAAATTCTATGTAGGTGGAACCAATTATATGCAATGTACTTCAGCCTCCTAAATGCAAAGCATAGGAGGCTAAAATGTGCCCCAGATTGACGTCAGCAGTACTTCAAGTGTGTAGCTGAAGGCAGTATCCCTTTGATATTTGTCTATTAGTATCTGTTTTGCTGACATCATGGGTAGTTTTTTCTTCCATTCATCTGTTTAGAGGTTTTTTTGAACTGTATTTTAAGTAATGATTTTCACCAGCAGAAAGAAAGAGAATTAGCAAAGACCAGGATGGAGGGTCATGTAGATGTTTCAAGAATATATTCCTTTGAGAAAATATTCCTTTGGGCTTCCTGGATTCAGAAATAAGCTTAGAGTCACATTCTTTGGGGGTGCAAAGTGTATCACGCACAAGCCAGTGGACTTTAAACTGTGCATGTGTCTCTCAGCTCTCCGGGGTCCAGGTAATAGTTTTGCTTTCATAAGCACATCTATTCAGCAAGAAATGGTTTCTCAGTAGGTTTGGAAATGCAAGAGCTGCTCAGAGCTGCACAGGCAAATCCCATTTCTGTTGCAGGCAACAGGCAGGCAGTAGGGAGGGAGAGTGAGGGGGAGATGCTGGAGCACATATTTGAGGGAGTTGAGGATGGGGAAGAGCCTTCAGTGAGCAAGGGCTGGGATTTCCAGAGGCAGTTGGCAGGGCACATCTTTCTTCTTCCCACACTACCTTCTCCTTCATCCCCTCAGGGAAAGGAAAACCTCCCATGAGGCTCTCCCAGGTCCTGGGAACCAGAGCTGCCTTTATGGCCATGCTGCTGCCTCCCATCGCCCCACAAGATGAGCCCACAGAGAGAAGGTAAGGGATGCACAAGCAGCCAGGGAACACAGCCCCCACACAGGAGGCTTCTCCCGATAAACAGACACAGGTCCATGAAGGGTGTGAGATGCAGCCTTTCCGTACCTCCATAACCTTAAACAAACAAACAGGAGTGCCTGGGATTGCACAACAGGCAAGATGCACACTTCTCTCTTGTATGGAAAACACTATTAATTCATACAAGGACAGAGCACACTCAATAACCAGCCACCTCTTTTGCACCAGTCAACATTTTCAAATGGTTCAGGTAGCCGTCAGTGTCTGTATCCTTAACTGCTACCGATGTTTCCACTACATGGGGGAAAAGATGGTGAAAAAGAACAAGAAAGTTTATCTGTCTTCAGAAAAGGCCGCACTTTCAGAAGCCACTGACAACCTTCAGTCACAAATTTCATGTCAAAACACAACATTGGTAGCAACACTTCATGCTGTGGACTTGGTATAAGCAGTAGCTTTACATATGCTACTTACTCAGAAAACTCATGTCTACCAACTAATAAAGTGTAATTAGTAATATGGGTTAGTAATGTTATTTTAAACAGATTGTTTGATGGTAACTTTCAGTCTGTTCTCTGTATCATTTCCTTGAAAGCTCCAACAAGTACTTCTGCCCCCCTGCTAAGGCCACCGCTCAGAAAGTTGATAAATGAGAACCTGAACACAGAGGTAATCAGTAGAAAGTACATCTTATCCCTTGAAAAGCTGGTCCTATTAAAGAGCACTCAGCCCACCACACTCAGGCCTGACAGAGAATACCCTGAGAGGTCATTTGGGAAAATTTGTTATGCGAAAACAACATGTACTAAACCCACTCAAGGTAAAGGACATTCAGGCTCTTGAGAAGTCAGCAGCCATCACTCTGAGGGCTGTCTATACTAATAGCTCCCAGCAGCTCCCATTCCTCCTTGTGCCTCTCAATCCTTTTCAATATCCCACAGATACACCCAGTGCCACTGCCCTTCTTGGGTTCTGAGAAAGCAGGAAGAAGTGCTCACTGAGTCACTTTCACAGAATAATAGAGTCACAGAATGGTTTGGGTTAGAAGGGACCTTAAAAGAACATATAATTCCAACCCCCCTGCCTTGAGCAAGGGCATCTTCCACTAGATCAGGTGACTCAAAGCCCCACCCAACCTGGCCTGGAACACTTCCAATGATGGGACATCTGAGTCCTGGCTCATTGAGGTGGTCCCAGAGCACTGGAAGTAAGCAAAAGTGAAATCCATCTACAAGAAGGGCCAAAGGGAGGATCAGGGGAACTACAGGCCTGTCAGCCTGACATCAGTGCTGGGGAAAGTCATGCAGCAGATCATCTTGAGCGCCATCATGCAGCACATACAGGAAAATGAGGGGATCAGTCCCAGCCAGCATGGGTTTTTGAAAGGCAGGTCCTGCTCCACAAACCCAATCTTCTTCTAGGAAGAGGTGGCTCACTTTTAGTGGATGTGAAAGGCTGTGGATGTTGTCTGCTTGGACTTTAGTAAAGCCATTGACACTGTTTTCCACAGCACAAGTGTGTCTGGAGCACAAGTCTTATGAGGAGCAGATGAGGGAGGTGGGAGTGTTTAACCTGGAAAAAAGAAGGCTTGGGGAGACTTTGTTGCTCACTACAACTACCTGAAAGGACGTCGCAATGAGGTGGGGGTTGGCTTTTCCTCCCAGGTAGCAAATGATAGGACAAGAGCAAATGGCCTCAAGTTGCACACCGGGGTAGTTTAGATGGGATATTAGGAAAAATTTATTTCCTGTATCAGTTACCAAGCATTGCAACAGGCTTCCCAAGGAAGTGGTTGCACTACCATCCTTAGAGGTATTGAAGAGGCGTGCAGATGTGGCACTTGGGGACATACTTCAGCAGGGACTTGGCAGAGCTGGGTTCATGGTTATACTCAATGAACTTAGAGGTCTTTTCAAACCTAAATGATTCTGTGATTCTATCTCACCCCACCAGCACTGTTTCCCCCAGCAGTCCAGCGCTGCCTGCCTCTGAATTCAGCCACTTCCCATATCCTCCTGCCCGGTCTCCAGGACTGTCCTCTAATCCCTGCCTGCAGTCCTTCTTAGTGTTGGGACAGTTGACTCCTGGCAGCAGCAGCAGATAAGAGGATCATGGATGGCTAGGGAGAAGCTGCTGGCTCAGAGACCAAGCCCAGCCATGTGGAATGGACACTGGAGCTGTAAGTGGATGTGGGGGGATGCTTTGCACAGGGAAGTGTCTGAACATAGCTGGCTCAGGAAAGAAGGAGGTAGGGGCAAGTGTAAACAGACGTCTAGAATCCAGCCAAAGCCACACAGGGTTCAAAAGCATCATGAAAACTCCAAACATGCCAGTCACAGAAGCCAGCAGCCTTGGGGATGGAAAGATTTCTCCAAGAAGCAGGTACTCTGAAGCCACTAATGCTGCAAACTGTGGTAGTTTCCCTTATTTCATGCTTGCAAGTGGAACAGACCAATTTTGGCTCATTCTGTTCCAAGTCCACCTGAATCTCATACCTAGCCTGGAAAAGTCAACACAGAATTAAAGATGATAAATTTAGACACAAAAAAACCCCCAAAACAAACCTTAATTGCAACAAACGTCTGTACAGTGGGGAAAGGCTCAGCCTTCCCTGAAAGGACTGTCCTGTGCTGGGGAGCACCTCTCCATAAATGAGCAGGAGGAAGATAAGTAAACTGCACTGATGCAGATGGAACAACGCCACTCTGCCCCGTCTCCTTGGTGAAGCCATTAACTGTGCTGCATTTCATCTTCAAGTATTCAGACATAGGCTTGCACTAGGTTCATTTTCTTTCCATTGTTTCTTTCTCAGTCACGCCCAGAAAATCAGGGCGCAGCTCATCTGACTGATAAGAACCTCCTCAAAGCATACCATGTTTAGTGTTAAATGCAGGCAGATCATTGCCTTGCTTCAGTAGTCCTTACACATGAAAGCCGGCAAAGGATAAAGCAGTAATGAGCAAGGCAGCAGAAAGATCAGTGGAGCAGGGACTGTGGCGTGAGAACCTTGTTAGTCAGAGGGACAGTCATGCTGGGATGACTCAGCTTGGGAAAATGTGATTTTTGGATGACTTAAGAAACAAAACGTGGTTTAATTTTTGGATTTTTAAATTCAAATAGTTGCTGTTACTGATTCCAACTTATCCAGCAGACTTGTAGCAATCACTTCAAAACATGCTCCATGTGGTGCCACCTGTAGCTTAGGCTTTCATTTATGGCATCCCTGCGATTTTGGTGGCTTCACAATTTTGCCAAGCAGGCACCATTTGACCTGAGTTTTCCCAAGCAGGTAGTCTGCCTTGAGCTTGTTGTTAGTAACAGGACTGTGGTGTTTCAGCTATTTCCAAGAACTAAATTAGGCAGAAATGTTTTGCAGATCACCGTTTTATATATCACAGGATATAATAGTAGATATTCTGGTCTCAAAACACCACAGGTTATCAATGCTTTTGAAATTTATCAGCCTCTGCTTCCTCATATCTCTCGTGTTCCCCCAGAGACTTCTCCAAATTCTGCATCTCTGTGGATGCTTCATGCCAGCACTGAGCCTGCTTTGCCATGGCACATCTCTAGTGTGCTGCCCATCCTGCACACTGTCCATCTCTAGGGAACAATGACCCCATGCTTCCTCCACAGATCAATGTCAGAGCAGAACTTTCTCAGTAATAGTTTATTTCAGCTCCTGGCTGCCACAGAACAGAGGCCAGAAAGCCTCTCAGCCCTCGGCTTTTGATATTTCTCCCATTGGCACAGAGAAGCAAGGAGGGAAAGGAAGTGTCTTTGTTTGAATGCCAAACAGAACTAAGTTCATTCAAGGATAAAAGGTATGTGGGGAGGAGGAGGACGGCCTTAGGAGACAGACAGACTGGAGACAGCAGGGGCAGAAGGGGTCAAACTAGCTCAGAGAGGATAAGCAGATGAGGAACATCCTGTAACCAGTACAGCACACTCCTTTCTTGAAACCTGGAACAGGACCCAGCACTGGCAGGTCTCCACATTCCTCTGCAACCAGCAACATCTCTGCCATCAGCTGGTGGAGAAGGTGTGGGGTTAGCAGTCGGGATGCACGAGCACTGGTACATGGACATCCCTGTGGATTCTGCAGCAGCTTGTTGATCACAAAGCCTTGAAGTCAGCTGCCACATACCCAAAGAAAGCTTGAGTGAGGTCCCTGGGCTTCATCAGAGGGGAATTACTGCTTGTCTGTGCTCAGGAGAGGAAAGGAAGAGGCAGAGGAGGGAGTGGACTGTACACATTGCTGCTCTACAAACCCTTGGCAATGACAGAGTAGACACTGCTGAGAACACTGAAAGCACCTGGGAAATACCACCACCCATGCAGCGTCCCCTCCATTCCTCAGAGAGTAGGAACAATCCTTTCATATTTTATTCCTCGTTTGAGTAACTCTGTGCTTTAATCAGCTAACCCAAGAGGCTCCATGAGCAAAGTCTTACAGAACATCCCCTCCTGGCACAGCTGGCAAGCTCCTCGTCCTTTCTGTAAGTCACTCAAGTCATCAGCTTGAGACTGCTTGTCCAGGAAGACTCTGTTCCATGCTCTCACTTCTCACATCACTCTTCAAATTCCAGTTGCTAGCCTTAATTTATCAATTTTAAGTCCACTTATTCTCAGGCCTTTCAATGTCTGGGGTACATCATATAAAGGGCCTATGTAAAGGGCAATATCTATGCTAACAGGTGAGTCCCCGAAGAAGCACCAACCTGCCAGTCAGAGTATGATTGATTTCTTTTATTGCTTGTTCTTCTACTGGTTGTGTTTGTGACACTGAATGTTTTTAGAGATATTACTGTATGTCAGCTAGAGTTATTGCACAAGACTGAACTTAAACAGCAGCAGTCTACTGCCAATATTAAAAGTACAAACTGACTGAGACCTATGAGCCTACAATTTTTTGTTCTTGTTTTGCTTAAACTTTAGCCCAAATCATCTCAAAGAGGACAAGAAATGTTTGTGAGAGTTTAAGCTGTATATCCAGAGAGCTTTCTGGAAGATGGATAAGATAGTGAATTTGTTTTATTTGCCATATAAAATGGAAATAAATAAAGCTATAAGAATGTTCACTAAGAATTATTCAGCACTGGCAGGAAGACATCTGTGGTACTTCTGTCCAACAAGATTTTACAATTTTAAAGAAAAAACTCCCAGTTCCTGAGAATGAAAAATGGGTGCTTTCAAGGACTCCCACTTGCAGCTGTGTTGGTCTAATTTTGTGCCAGTGCAGCCTAGATGGGTGCATGGGGACCTCTGTCCGGGGTAACAGAAGAGTATCACAACCCTTGTAACTATCACACCCTGGCACTTCGTTCTGGCAAAGAAGCATCGCAGTTTTGGCAGGGGCAGATCTACCAAGAGACACCTCCCCCGCCCCCCGTCCCCATGCCCTAGGAAGCCCCTTTCAAAAATAAATTCCAGCTCTTGCCCTTCCTGCAGCCTCCTCGTGCCCACTTAGCCTTGGCAACAGCCCGTCCTTTGGGAAACATTTTCTGACCTCCCCTTTTGGTCACATTTTCCCAATTCCCTTTTTTTTTTTTTTTTCCTGTCTCCCTCACCCTTCTCCCTTTCGGCAAAAGATGAGGGTTCGCGTTAGCTGTGGATGCAGGCGACGCAGGAGCCGCAGTTCGGGGGGAGCGCGGTGTCCGCCTCTGCCCCGTCCCAGGAGAGCGGCTCCCGGCGGTGCCGCAGTGCCACCTGATGGAGCCGAGCGGCGCCTGGCGCTGCCGGCACCGACCGCCGCGCCCGCCCCGCTCCGCCAAACGCTGGTGAATGAACCCCACCCTGGCACGCTTTGTGGGGTGTCCTGATTTAACCTCAGTGGGAAACTAAGCCCTGCATTGCTGCTTGCTCATTTCTCCCTGGGTCTGCGGTCTGTTGCCTCTCAAGCAGTTACCAACCTCTCCCAGCACTCAAGACTGGAAAACGCTGAGAACCTTGAAAAACCTTGGAAAACAATGTCTCTGCTTACAGAACATGCACAATGATTCCTTCCATACAGGTGGCTCGGTGGAGGATTAGCATGGAATGAGCAATAACGCAGCCAAAAGGCTCCCCTGACGTCGATGAAGTCCTGCCACCAGAAAAATTGGCTGAAGTCAAATCCTGTGCAATTCTGGGGAAGGCGTCTTGGAGAGCAGTGAGATTACCACCTCCTCTGCTTCCAGTCTTGCTGTCTGTATGCATCACATTTGCACTCAGAGGCAAATTAAAATCACCACTGCAGAGCTGTTGCTTATATCAGGGATGCAGCCTATTGCACCTCACCACCTCCCTTTTCCATTAGAAACAGACATATATTTTCCTTGAGGCTTTATAAAACTTCTGCTGTATGTCCCATTGGAATTCAGGCTGGTCAGATGGAGGGACAACCTCAGGACATCAGGAAGGGCTCACAAATTGTGTATTCTAACCTTGTCCTGCCACGTCTGTACATCATGTTAATTTTTTCTACCTGCAAAATGCTAAGACAAAGGGAGTGCTTTTTGTCTGCAGCCTAATGAACTCCCTGGAAAAATAACCTTAGGCTGTATAGAGGCATGGTCTGAAGCTCTACAGGTGAGTCCTAAACATATTGCGGAGAACTGTGCTTGTGGTTTCTTCTTTAAGCAGCAGATGTGTGACCCACAGGTGGGCAGTGCATACCACCTCTCTGGCATCAGCAGACCCTGAAACTCCGCCTCCCCTGCCTGCTGCACATGCAGATATGCCAATGGAAAAGTTATGAGCTTTTTATTGTCACTTGTGGAGTGAGATATTGAACCATCGAAGTGCTTATTCATTTCTGGTTATCTGATTGTCATAATGTTTCTAAACTGCCAGTTGAAGGTAAGAGATAAACTACAGCCAGCCTCAGACTGAAAGGCGCCTTTGACATAGCCAGGTTTTTTTCATCAAGGGATGATATATTATTTATTGACTCATACAGGGTCACCTGAAAATACTCCACACAGGGAATTGAGAGGGAAGAGTAAATACTGAAATAAAAGACTGTCAGGACCTCATTTTGCCAGTGGGACAGTTTTTCTTTGCTTATGTGGCCATGGTGAACCCAGACTCTTGGCTGGTGGCTCTGGATCTCAGAAGGAAGAAAAACTCTTGTGCCCTCTGTCACTCCAAGAGGGCAGCACAAAGAAAAACAGGCAGCTATGTTATTTATTTCTCAAAGAATTCTCTTTTCCTGTTTTCAGAACCTTACTCTTTAAAAACAGCTTAGAGGGGCCAAACTACTTCAAGGAGTGAATGGCAGGACGGCAGGGATCTCCTCAGGGATGGCAGGGAGACCTGAATCACTGCCAAAGGGGATTCAGTGGGAGGGAATGTTGCTGTTCTGTAGATTTTCTGGGCTTGCTCTCTAAAAACTAATCCAAGTCCATCCCATGAAACAGCATTTGCATTGTAAAATGTAAAAAAAAAGGCTTTTCAGAGGATCAGGGGAGTTGTGTGTGTGCAGAGCGTTTGGAGATAACAATTTTCTGAACAAGTCTTTGATGTTAGCCTTTCAGCACGTAATTTCAGTGGAAGACAGGACAGTCATCCATCTGCTAAGGGGAATATTTACCTCTTCCATTCTGCATCCAACTTCACTGTTGCTATGGTCACAATTTGTTATAATTGTCTTTTATTAAAGAGAATCTCCTTTAAAGACTTTTCTACCCTATGGATCCTGCCAGCTCTCTGGTTCATGAATGTCTGTTTACCTATTTAGCCCATCTGATGATGACATTTTTAAGGCCCCATGGTATTCAGTTTCCAAGCACTGATAGAATTATCAGAGAAGTTCCCAGCATGATCATGATTTCCTGAAGTCAAAATCAAGTTGAAAGGAGTGGGGTTGGATATTTTTGTGTGTGTTGATAAATAAAATGGCCCTTTCTGAAAAAAAAAAAAAAAAAAAGGAAAAGATTTCTGCTTTTTATCAATCAGAGATCAAATATAATACACTGACAGAGATTAATTAGTGTAATTTGTCTGCTCGGACAGAATTGCTTCTCTCACAGAATCTTGTCTTGCCTGGTTTTCAAAGGCGAAAATTTTCAAATTGACCTATTATGATCTACGTAGGTATTCTACAATTTCCCTATAGGCATCAATACTTTAGGGAAAAGTGTCTTTTTTCAAAAGCAAATTGCTCTGCAGAAAAGCCTTGCTGTGCACCAGGCTGGGTGCGAGTGAGTGAGGCCAGGGCCTTCTCCACAGGAGCCGTTGGAGTATGTGACATCTCCAACCCTGTCCTTTTCACCTGGCCATCATTCCAAAACTAATATCTCAGGGAATGAATGGGATGTGCACTCAGATATTTAGGCAACTTGTTCCAGTGCCTCACCATCCTCACAATAAAGAATTTCTTCCTTATATCTAGCCTCTTATAATGTCCCCTCTTTTCATTTAAAACTGTTACCCCTTGTCCTATAAATGACCCCATGGAATGATATCTAATCAGAGTAGACCCATATTGGGCTTTTTTCCACATGTTCTCCAAGATGGGAAGATAACTGTTGGTAACTGCTTATTGCCTTGTTTGGTTTGAGCAGGCAGGGAGGTTGAGCTGGCAATGTCCCCTCCACGTAGACTGTAAAATGTTGTCTGAGTTCAGTTTGACCTGGCAACGGGACAGAGCTTTCAAAGAAAATTGTGTCTGTATAAATGTCATGAAAGTGGATATAGCCAGGCAGGGACAAGTACCCTTTTCAGTAAATTTCTGAGCAAACAGCTGTAGCTGACCTTGTGGTTTGCCAGACACCAAGGAACCCACACAAGTGAGAGCTCTTGTGAACCCTCCAGATGAAAGCAGAGCTGGAGTCAGGCTTTATTGCCATTGATGCTGAAGTCAGTCTCAAGGCAGGTCTGTAGGCAAGCAGGTTTCTGGAGACACAGGACTGAGCACAGCTCCCGAGGCAGTTCCTAATCTGCCTTACCACCACTTTGCCTCCCTTGCTGGTTTAGCCTATTGGTCCAGAGGAACAGAAAGCAGCAGCATCCTGCAACAAGGCAATGATGCTGATGGCTCTGTTGGCCAGTGAGCTGCTGTGTGGGCTGCTGCCAGTGTTGCAAATCATAGCCAAATCCTAAGGGAAGAAAACTCAACTCCATAGCTGTGTCTCTCTGCTGCTAAGGTGCCCACATAATGCCCAAGTGAATGAGCAAGAGCTGTTTCACAGTCCAGGCTGTATCCCATACCACCACCAGTGGCTCATGGGCTGTTACACCCCTGCAAACAGAAGGTCTGGGCTCTGTCCAGCTCAGCACGTCCTTGCCCACCACAGCACAGCCAAAGCATTCAGCACTCATGCTGAGGCACTTTGCCATGCCGGGGGACTGACTGCAGCCAAGGCCTCCCTAAACTGCACTACCATGGCAATCTGTGCTCCAGCCTCATCCCTCTTGGTCACCCAGCACACAGTATATCTCACTGCCTTCTTATCGTGCCTCTCATCCTCTTGCCCAATTCTCCATGATGTAGTAAGCCTCCATGCGCCCAGCTGTGCTGTAGCTGCTGTCACGCAACCTCTCTTTTTATTTGGAGCATTCATAATTGCTTTTACTATACTGCTTTGCCACCGTTTGCTGTGCAGCTGCAGTGAGAGCTGTGCTGGTATTGCTTGGGCACCACAGCGATTACATCTGATCACTTGTATTAAACAGTGGGACTGTAGAGCCAGGACCAGAGGCCAGACTCAAGTGACCTTAATGATTGAAACCTTTTTACGGTTGCATTCCTCCTTCTGATCCTCAGCATCATCAGTTCAAGAAGCACTGCCAGACCCTGGGCAGGAGAGCAGCTCCAAGAGAGCAACTCAGTACCATGTTAAACTCTGATTATTTGCAGTGAGTTGTGTGTAAATCCAGCAGTTGGAGTATGATGGGAGTTACCTGGTTCAGTTCTTGAGCAGTTCTTGAAGTATTTGGGAAAGCACTGTTAGTCACTAAACCAGGATGGCGCAAGAATGATGGTGAGATCATAGGAGCAGCTGCACCAAGCCAGCCCAGCACCCTCTCCCCAGCAGATGGCTGAAGAGAGAAGGAGGCTATTTAGTCTCGGTGAAGTTGTATTGATGCCCATCTCCAGTGGAGAAAATCAACAGAAGTGGCTCAAGGGAAAATAGAAGGACCAAGCAAGTATATTGGTAAGTTTCCAAGAAACCTGTTCTGTCACATAGCAATCCGTGGCTTGGGGGCCTAAGACACCTCAGTGGTTTTCAGCTCCTTGAGGATGTCCAAAACATACGTGAACCCATGCACATTTACCTTACCATGAAGTCCTCTCACGGGGAGGATCACAGATTTAAATATTGTGCAACTGCATAAATTCTGCACAGAATAAAAATAAACCTCATTTTATTTTTCTTGAAATTGGAGCCTGCTGCTTTTGTGTGAGTTGCCTCAGCTCCTGTGTTAGATGGACGGTTCCTTCTTCTTCATGTTGTTTTGTAATTTATAACCTGCTGGCATAACCTCCTGTCTTTTTGGGAGGCTAAGGAGTTATCTCTATCAGTTTTTTTCCACACACAGAAGGTACTTTCTGTACCTTTGATCACCTCTGTCAGCTTTCTCCATATCTTTCGAGCCATAAAGTAATATGCCCTGTCACCTGTCAGTAAGGCTGTGTAAATGCTAAGTAAGCCAAGGTATGCCAATGATTAAGCCCAAGGGAAATCTTTGGAGGTGTATGTGCCCCACGGCACTGAGGTGCACGTAGCATGGGCCTGTGGATGGCAGAAGGGATTCAGAGCAGACAGCACATAGTGAGCACCAGAGTGTGGAATGGTGGAAAATCTGAGGGACCAGAGAGTGAGGAAATTCTCATCCCTACAGAGACATGGCATCCTTCCACAGCCTCAAATAGCTGATAACAAATGCAAAATTCTCTATACTTAATGCAACAGAATGTCTGCTAAATCCCTGGAGGGAGATTTTTAAACATGGGAAGGGTTGGGCATATCCTTAGAGTGAAAAAACCACACTTCGGGATCTTCCTTGAACCAAGCAGTGGAGATCTACTTGAGTGAAAGAACTAAGCCACTGCAGTATCCAGGTGTGTGCAATGAAATGCAAAGAGCCTGTGCTGGCAGATACAGGTAAGTGCTTGTCTTAAATTCAGAGCAGGGCCTGGGTTATACAAGGAAAAGTCTACAGGTGTGTGAAGTAGAGTCTGGTCTCACTGTTCATATGATGTGGATCCTAACATGGAGTTCTCGCAGATTCTTAGCGTGGTCTTTGGAGGAGTGACTTTCCTCGTTAATGGTCATCACTGAAACATATAACTGTAAAAACTGACACAAATCATAGCCCTTTTTTCCCCTTCTGGAGCTAGAAGTGGCATCTGCTGCTCAGGGTGCTTTTGCAGACCCCATGTGCTGGTGACACCAGCATTAATGAACTACAGACCAAGCCATCACAGCACCTTCCTCTAACACTTTCCCTAATTTTGCCTGCCCAGCTCTGTGGGTAGCACATACCTCGAGAATGGTGGAGAAGTGAGTACAGTCCCTGCCTGAACACATTTCAATCCATCTCAGGTCTTCATCTTGCCAGAAGAGGTCTGTATTGCCTGCTGTGCAGCTAGCCAGTGTACGTAAGAAGGAAAAAGAGTGTAAAATACAGTTCTAGGTCATCTGAGCATTTGAAGAGGAAAAGGGTTTTCTTTGGGAGTGATTTTTCTGACCCACTGCAGATGTTGGCTCTGGGCAGAGCCTAGCAGTACTCCAGGTGGGACTGCTTCTCTTCATGTGCTGCAGGATCCTCGTCTCACAGGGCAAGCCCTTCCCCAGAGCCCCAGTGGACTGACTTTAAGGAAGGCAGAGGAAGAGATCACCACTGTAGATGCCTGGTAGGAATCAGACAAGCCGGGGACACTCTTTCTGGTCCTTGGCCACATGCCTCTCTCCCTTCTGGCACCTTCGTGTGCTGTTATTTCCTCCTTGGCTGCTTCCTTTACTGCAACAGCAAGATCAGCTGAACGAAAAACAGTGTGGTTGTGTCTTTATGCAGTGAATATTGAGGCTTAGTGACAAAAGTGTAGGCACTGTTGTCTTGAAAATGTGTTGCTAAGAAGCAAATGAAGAAGCTGAAATACAGGCAGCAAAGGAAAACACAAGTGCTGCTATGGGAGGAAGGAAGAAACTGTTACTCATAGCTCCCTAGCACCAGAAACTGCAGGGTTTAAAACCTGGCTTTCAGGAAGGTCCCAGAGCCGTTTTTATTTGAAGGCATACCTGCCAGGTGTCATCATCAAGACTATTTTAATAGTAAAGCAGAGATTAGCAAGTAACTGAAAGAAACAACTCAATAGGGCCTGCAGGTTCTTCTCAGACCTTCCTGGAAGGCTGGGGGAGAGATGTCAGATGGGTGAACATGGGACAGTCTCTCTAAGGCAGTGTGACATTTTTTCCTGTGTTATTCTTGGATAGTGCAAAGAGGTCAGTGAAGGGTGTTTGAAACATCTGTTTGAGCCTCAGCAAAGGAAAGAAGGGAGTCCAGAACATTGTAACTTTTCATAACAAATACCCCAAAGGTGCTCTGAGCTGCATGTAATGACTTCTACAAAAGGTATGAGCAATTATAGTACTCTACATGTTTAGTGTGCCATGTAATCACCAGCTAATTAATCTAAGCAACATCATAAATCAAATTACACTATTTATCTCCTCAGAGATAAACCAGTAGGCAGAGTTAAAAAAAAAAAAAAAAAAGATCAGGTCTCTGGTAGAATGATTATTTAAAGGGGAAAACTGTTACAGTGTTCAATTTAATTTTCCAGAATAAAGAAATTTCCTTATATTTCTGCAACTAATGAGCACAGAACAAAGGGAAGGGCTGCATTGCATTCATTTGGAAAGCTTGTTTTTCCTTCCCATGTTACATCACCATCAACCCTTGTTTTCGGAAGTGTTGTTTTTTGTCAGCTGGTGTAAGCACCTGGAGAGCTTGAGTCCTAATGCCAGTGATTGTTCCTTCAGCTCTGGTCTTCCTCTTTCATATGCACACAAAAGAACTTTAATAATGCACATAAAAACATTCTGATGCTGAAATTGGGTTCAGCTATCATTTTCCTCACCCCATGTGCCTTGCCCAAGCTGAATAAAGTGGCCTTTCACGGGTCTGAATTCTCCCAGCCCGCCAATCATTGTTCAGGAGCTGGGCATTTATTTCCAGGGAGCGCACAAGCAAGAGTATGAGCCAGAGCTGGCTGTGTTAACTGGAGGCCACAACTCCCACTGCCTCTGCAAATCCACACCTGGGCTCTGGCAGAGCCTTATGTAGCTGAAAAAAGGCTTTGAGGATGTAGCCTTATAAACTAATGTAAATACTATATAACAACTAATCTTCATTGTAGAGGAAGAAGTAATGCAGTTTTACGAGTGGGAAGGTCAAGAAGTGTTATCTGCTTTTACCCAGGAGTTTTGTGGTCTCCATTTACACTTTATCCATTTGCTTTTCTATTGACACTGGATTGGGATAGGGGAAACTCATGTAAAGATCAGATTTCCTGTCAAGATCCTGACAAAGGAAGGAAACACCCCTTGATTACAAGGGACCTGATTTGGCATTCCTCGTGGAGCTCCCTGCCCCTCTGCAAGGCTTGCTGCCACTTTGCTGGCCGCATTAGGTGCCTCAGCAGTGTGGAGCCCAGGGCTGGCAGCAGGAGTCTGGTGTAGCTTGCAGACTGCCTGTTACGACCATGCTTGGGAAATTTCAACTGCAAAAAGCAGTCAAAGTGGTCCTGATCACTCAGAAGAGAGCTCATTGTGAATAACAGCAGTGTCCCTGCTGGGTCCCCTTGCTCCCTTTTGGCTAAAGGGAAACCAGGAAGGGTAGCAGGGGATTCCATCTCTACCATACTCCCATCACCAACCCCGGTGTTTCACCTTTTGGAACAATTTTATTAATATAATGAAGCCTAGAGAGAGTGACAATAGGTAATTCTGATGATTCAGATCTCATGATGAGTGTTATTCTTTGTAACAACAATTGTCCATCTTCGTAAAACATGTGAAAAAATCCCCACATATGATTTATGATTCTAAAAAATAACAAGTAGAAATTAGGAACAAGGGAAAAAAATACACAGGTAATCACAAAGTTATTTGACTTTGGAATGTAACAATTTAACAGACACCACTGAAGGACATTCTCTGTCACAGAACACAACATTCAAGGTTATATTCTGTCTATTCAGATCTGTACTGCAGATTCTACTCTCAGGGGGTCCAAACAAAAACTCCAGTTGTCTCCAATTTCAGATTTACACTCATGAACCAGAGACTGGAATCTGCTCTTGCATATTTGTTCGTTACAGAAGTGAGAGAAACGCTAAACTTGTTCCTTATGCTCGTTTCTGCTTTTGGTTTAAAATGCACCAGTAGAGAATTCTATGCCAGCGCAAAGAAAATCAGGAATACTGTGCCATAGTATGGGTTGAGCGAACAGTCCACCTTTGCCCCTGCAAAGGGTTTTCTGGGCTTAGGACAGATAAACTTTCCCGTTGATGCATGTGCATGTGTGTCTGCACACACACACACAGAGCCAGCCAAAGCCTCGGGGACTTTTGCCACCATCCTGTTAATCATTATCAAAGCAGAGCCGTACTCTTTGAGATCTCTGACCTGTTTTGCAGGCCTGAAGGGTTTATTGCAGCCAGCACAGCCTTGGCGGGTGTTTGGACTGTGTGCTGACAGGCAGCCAGCTGGCCGTGGTTCAGAGCTCAGTGATACGGAGCATTGCAAGACTGCCCACTTGCACTCCTTGACTTCTTGGGAAAAGGGAGCAACTCCTGCTTCCATCAGCCAGGGCGGAGTGGGCAGCCCAAGGGACACAGGGTGAGCAGGAAGCAACCAGGTGAATTTTCCTTGGGTAATAATGAGGTCATGTGAATGTGGTATTTGCAAGAACATGGATTTAGAACTGAAGAGCAGTTGGGTGAAAAGGAATGGTGCAAGGAGAGCCCCAGTCTTCAGTGAACTGTGCCAAACACATGAAATCTCAATCTCAAATCTTACAAGATTGATGCATACAGAAAAGACTTCTTGTGGAGGTCTTTGTTTGAGTCCATTTCTTTCTTTTCCTCTTTTTTTTTCTTTTTTTTTTTCCAGGTCTCTGGAAGCTTTTCCTGAAGTCTTTACTTCTTCAGCAAGAAGTTCATTCAAGCTTGAATTAATTCAAGAATTTAGGTGTTGTTCTCTTCATGCTCTCCTGAATTGTAAATAGTTTAAACCAAAGAGGAATCAGAACCATTTTGTCAATCATTTTGATTGGCCAGTATCTTGCTGGCTCCTGTGTGTCATTTCTGGTCAGTGACTCTCAGGGTAGGCATCTGCTTCAAATCCCATGAAAGTAACACAGTAAAAAAATCCAAAAAGAAGTGGAATTAGGAGTTCAAACCCACAAGGCTTGCTACTGAAAATAGAATAGATAATCTTAAAAGATCCCTTCCAAACTAAACCACCCTATGGCTTTGTGAGTCTACAATACGTGCATGATCATGCAGTCACTCAGGGAAGTTCCTCTTTCTTCCCAAGAGGGCATAAATGAAAAAAATGTTTCCTTTTTCTCAGTACCAGAAACTCATTAAAATCCTCTTCACCAATTCTAAGAAAGGGCACCAGCCGTGTTACAGAGGAGACACCTCCACGGAGTCGAAAGGAAGGAACATGGGTATCTATCTCCAACACAAGGGTCTGTCTGCCCTTCTGAAGAGCTTTTTCCTCTATTCTGATTAGTAATAAAGCTGTTCAGGCTGAGAGATTTATTCTTTTGCGTTTACCAAGAAGGCGTTAGGAAACAGAAGGATGTTTATTTCCCATCATCACCCTGGTAAAGCTTCAGCTGGATTTGGCACATCTCCATATATCCAGATTTTATGGCCCACTGCCTTATGTGCCACCTACATAAAGCACAGAATTCTGGGCAAGCATGAGCATGGTGTAACAGAGAGCAATCCCAGCATCAGCACTAGCCAGGCCTGTCAGCCAGACCAGGCAGCCTTGCTTTTTGTCTGAGCTAATCAAAGCGCTTTGGAGGTTCCAGAGAGCACAGGGGGTTGCATAGCACCTCTCCTGGGTGCTGAGGGTCACGTTTTGGTGGGGCCAGACCTGATCAAAGGGGTTTGTCTGGCTCCAGGAGGAGCTGAGCCCATGCAGAAAAGTGTGCTGCAATCAGAGGGCTGTCTACAGTAATCCTTCTTTCTTCAAAATGTGGAAAGGTGTGACCTTTTCATGCAACCAGGAAAGGGCTCTGTTGGTTTTTTTGCATGTTTGAAAGACCAGTACAATTTTGAGCTTCCCCTGCTGTATCACCAGTACAAATCCCTGCACTTTGCAGAAATTACAATTCTATGCAGGAAACTTGTAACTAATGGGACAAAGAAGGCCACACACTATTGACAAAAGCCTTTTCATCAGTAACAGCCAGCAGTCTGGGTGCATATTCCTGTAAACCTTTGAAATTTGGGGGACTGAATTACTTTGGTTGCATTTATCTGTAATCTTCCTCAGCCGTACTCAGACTTTGCAGTGAGCAAATTTTGCTCATTAGGGATAAAGAACATAATTTACTTGTAGTTCTGCTCCATTTTACCAACTACATTACAGGCAGTATTCTTAAAGTTATAAAATATGTATGTTCAGTAAAGGGTTATTTTTGTGCAGTCAGTAAGATATAAATTTACCGTGTGCCCAGGAAAGAACAGCTTAGGGGAATTAAGAGTTGTTTGATAAATGCAAGAACAAAGCTCACTTCCAGCAGCTCTGTGCTCTGTGGCTTCTCTGGTGCCTAAGAAAAGGCAGCATGTGCCCAGTGGGGATGCAAAGGATACAAAACCTTCCCCCAGCTATCCCTGGAGCTGCCTTTAGATCTGGAAGAACAAGCCTCCTGACGAGCAGAGAGAGGGCATTAGTGTGCACCAAGGACACTGA
This sequence comes from Oxyruncus cristatus, assembly GCA_013399855.1. Classification (NCBI taxonomy): domain Eukaryota; kingdom Metazoa; phylum Chordata; class Aves; order Passeriformes; family Cotingidae; genus Oxyruncus; species Oxyruncus cristatus. The sequence continues at coordinate 168,119 of VXAY01004622.1, forward strand.
CAGCCATGCACATCTCTGTGTTTATTTTTGTGGGGTCTTCCTGAAGGCTAGAGGATGATTTACACCGCACTGAACTTCTGAGGGTGTGCAGGTTTGCTCTTCTCTTGATACAGATCTGTGAGGAGGCAATGATGCAACAGGTAACTTTTATTAGTGGAGGGCAGAGCGTAGAAAGATGTGTACGCTTTTCTCCGTCCCCAGGAAGTGAGCACTGTAGGTCTATATCGCAGAGCTGCACACATTTCTACTGCATGTACCCAGCTTAGTTATTGTGACCACCACAATGCCTAAGGACAAGAAGGTGACAAGCAATCCAGACTGTTCTCCAGGATTGCCAGATGTTACCTCCTTCCTCCCTCAAGGCACTTCGAGCAAGCAGCCTAATGCAGCCCATGGTGCAGAAAGATAGGAGAGAAGCAAGTAAGAGTATGAATCGTGTAGGAGCAGAAAGTAAGAGAAATTATAGCAGAGAGAAAGACCTGCCAGGATAATGAAGGATTGCAAAAAGGAGCAGAAGAGCACGAATGAGAAGTATAGAAGCAGAAAAGTCTGGAAAAGCATGGAAGAAACAGAGGAAAGTGTAAGGGTTAATTTGGTAGCAGTTTTCTTAGAACAGGGAGGGGAAAGAAGAGCCGAAAAGAACAGAGAAATGAAGAACAGACAACAGAATCACCAGTCCTCTGATTTATAGGACCCATATAAATCCTTAATCACGCAGCACTTTCATTTTCCAGAAGTGCCCAGTCATGGTGCAGAAGGCACAAGTGCCATGGCTGTGCAGGCTCAGGATGAGGAGACCTCTCATGCCCGGTGCAGGGTGCAGTGCTCTGGCAGGCGCCTCTGCGGACCCTGCACCACACCATCGGCACCACCCTTTGTCTTGTGGTCGGAATACATACTGCAGGCATGTCCAGTCTAGGGTTTGTACCTATCTAAATTAAGTTTTCCAAACACCTTGGGCACATTTTGTCACTAAGGTAACACAGAATTTTTCATGTAGATATTTCAACATGATATTGTGGTCCCACATCCTAATTAGATCCCCCGCGGAGGTCACTGGTTGTAGTTGTGCAGTTGGGAGCAGGAGGTTCCTATCTTCCTTGTTACTTTAGTTTATTCAAATCTTTCTTTCAAATCCAAGAGCAAGCCCTGGAACTGCAATTTCATGACCTACAGTCACCTTCAGAACGCTGAGGCTCACTAAAAGGCCACCCACGCAGGGTGTTGGACACTGACTTTGCATCAGTGTGCACAAAATGCCATGGTTGTCACATCTTCTGTAAACTACCACACGACAGAGTAAGTGCATTGCTTGTATTCCTCTGAGTGGTGTTGGATGAAACGCAAACTTTTAAAACACCTTCTTATTTCTGTAGAATAACATAACCTGCTGCAGGGGCAGACCAAGTTCACACAATTAAGATGTACTACAAAGTGACAGTAGTTGATTAATCAACTGACTAATTCCATCTGACTGGGGCATGTAGAGATACTTCTGCCCTGTGTTTGCTTGCAATGAAGCAAGAAAGAGAACTGGGTTGCCTAAATGTCCTGGGGCACAGGCTAGACAACGGAATCAATTGCTTCACTCAGTCACCTTCACTGATGGGAAACTACAAACAGCCCCCTGGTATCCCTGGAACATTTAGCCAACAGGCAGGATGCGAAGAAAGATTCAGGATTAGAAGCATTTTGCATTTTTGAAATATTTCTATAAAGTAACTGTTATTTTATCACCTAATCAAGTTATACAGTAGTATTTTATTACCAAATCTGAAATTTATTACAGTTGTTTTGTGGTTATACACAAGTGTTGAATTAGTGCTTTATTACTATAAGCAACCGATAAAACATACCTAATTAAGGTATCTTTGTATCTATCTCTATTTGGAATTGTTCCAACACCAAGTTCTTGTCAGTACTGAGCAATTGTTATTATTAGTGAGTTCAGTGACCTGAAACAAGACTAAATTAACAGAGGAGATGTGATTGCACCACTAAACTTCTAAGTAGTTTGATTAGTAAACAATACAATAATACCAGTTAAATGTAACAGCTGCTTATCTCATGGAGATGATAAAATAAATTTGTAGCTGTAAATATATCTTGTTAGGGTATAGTATAATTTCCATGATTTAAAATACTTCTAAGAAATAACTAAGCGTTTTAATGAAGTCAGACATCAGAAAAAAAACAGTGGTCTGCATCGCAACCTTGTGAATATGTTGTCCCAGAAAACGCAAGCAAATAAAAGGAAAACATAAGCCAGGTGATTTACAAGATACGATTTTGTGATCTAAGTTCCAAGGAATATTTAATGTGTTATTTTGGGTCTTTACTAACAAAAACAATCATATCCAAAGATAGCAGAATATGAATGAGAATTGTAGCCTCCTGTCACCAAAGGGAGAAGGATTTGATTGTGGTGACAACCAGAAGCAGAGCTTTGAGCTGCAAACATATGCTATATTTTATATTTTTACAGTGACCTTCCTGTGCTTTCAGAAAATCAAGGGTTTGAATCCTCTGTGTAAATAACAAGACTGTGACACATACACACCTGACCCTAGCAGCAGTTTTCTTTTCCAGCTGCATCTCCCAGGCCAAAATTGCTCCAAAGAACAAGAAATATCCCAATAAGTGATCAAATGGTCCCACATGCAGTACAGAACTTAACTTCTAGCTCAGGAAGATCGTGGTGCTAATATGGACATTGTGCTGCTGAGAGGTTCTCTGTGCTACTGAAGTGAGCAGAAATCCCTATACAGCACTGGAGGATGATCCCATGCTTGGAGCTTGGATGTCCCAGGGTGGACACTGGGAAGACCTCATTTTCTATTAGGAATTTAGTTTTTTGGAAAAAAATGTGAAAGAAAACATATGCATAGAAAAGGTACAAGGCAGGCCAATTTGATTTTCTTATAAAGGAAGTAAGGAAGTGGCAGAGACTGTGACATGAGTCATAGTTGCAGTAATGGGGGAAAGTGGGAACAGGAGGGGGGTTTCATTATTTCAGTTAAAATTTTATTCTATTTCTCCCTTCCTCATTTATAATTTTACCCAGTTCATCTCCTCCTCCCTTCTTTTCCCTCCTACCCTAGGACTTGCAAGTGGAGAAGGCAAATGGCGAAGGTCAGTACCTGCCACACAAATTCAGCGGGCAGCAGGGCTGGTGAAAATTCCCTGCTCCCAGCTTTTATGGCAGGGTGCAATCAGTGGCTTATGTTTGCTATTTAAACAAAGGAGCTTTGGAGTTAGAGGGAAGGTCTTCCCCAAGAAGCTGCTGACTCCTGAAACCCAATGTCCTGTTCCTTATCAGGCCAGTTTATGACAGGTCTCATAAATGTTTTATGAGACCCTGATGACTGCATGGCTGAGCAGGGTGGTGGCTGCCTCCAACTTTGTGTGTTATTGACAAAAGATCAAAGACCAGATTTACCACCCTGATAAGATCAGATGGATAAGAATCCTGAACTGACTTTTTCGCCGTTTCCTGCATGAATAAACACGTTGCAGGACTTATTGACAGAGGCTCAATCCTGAAGTCCTTGTTTGGACAAAATTCCTATCAATTTCTACACCCCTTCCCCTAGGCTTAGTGGAAATTCCTTGAAACGGGCAGCAAAGTTTGAGACCCTTGTTTCACCATAAGGTGAGCCACCGCTTCAACTGAAAACTCTTCTTGCAAGAGTCCCTGGACAGAGGAACAGTGAGGGGATCATTGATCTTGACAGGGTTCTGTTGGTGGGAACCACCACACACTGCCGACTTTCCACTTTTTCAAAGCTCTGGTGCACAAGGCCTCCCTCTGTTGCAGAGCTGTTGCTGATCTCTGTCTTGCTTCCATCTGCAATCCGCCAGGCTGGGATCTGCTGGCCAGTGTTGTCCCACCAGCTGAGCCCAGGGGAGATAACTGGGAACATGGGCTTCATGACAAGAGGACGGCCAAGCCTGGCACATACAAATCATCTGATTTTATCACATCTGACTTTTTAACAGTCCAACACACAGGAAGGTCCTGGGGTTGGTCTGAGCCAGGGTTTGAGGGAGTGCTTGTCCTAGAGAAGAAGATGTCTCTCCTAGGCATGTCCACCAACACCTCCTGCACCAGGGGCACCATCTCCTCGGCTGGGCACACTGGTCCCAGGACCTAAAAGCTGCAAGGTGAGAGGGCCACTCAGCGCTGTCAGAAGTACATTATACCTGCCATGACTTAGGGTATTAGATGTGCTAGCAAGCTAAAGAAAGCAGGTGACAAGGCAGGGCTGCAGTGTGTTTCAAACGTAATTGCAAGTTGTAAGAGTTGACTTCTGTTACTATTTTTTGCTGTAAACTTTCTAAGTAATTGCGAAAAAAAAAAAAAAAAGTCTCTTTTCCAAGTCTGGGAAGAGAAATATTTTTAGTTTCTTGTCAAGGGTTTATTCAATTATTAGTCAAAAAACTTTTTGCAACAGATAAAAATAGGATATTGTAGAAACACTGGGCTCAGTATTCTGTGTTTGTTGACTTTTTTAAGCAATGTATGAGAAGAACAACTGTCTTTCAATGACACGAGGCATGCCTGTGCCATGAAGTTTATTTCCCAGGAAGCCTGACTCCTCAGTCAAAAAATGCCCAATAATACTGCTTAGTGAGACTAAAGTATCTCAGAAATTGCCTTCAGAGATACTTTGACCAGCAGAAAGGAAAGGTCAAAGAATAGATTTACCTACAGCACTTAAATACAGCAACAGTAAAAAATAAGATTTAGATCTTCTTATTCTGCTAAGTGTCAAGCAACAGTTGGCTAAACAAGGGACTCTCTCAGGCTTGAAATGTGCAGTTTGCTGGGAGCTGCCATCTGGTTTGAGAGTTATGTTTTCTTTAGTCTCACTGAAAATCAAAGACTAAAAAAAGGTGCAAGTTTAAACATTTTTCTTCTGACGCTGATGCCAGAAGCTTCCTTCTGTAGAGCTTAAAGGAAGATACTTACGGAGAAAAGCAGGGCTCAGTGGCCGTGAAACAGCCCATCAAGTGGAGATGGCTGGGCTTTACTCCTCTATTTGTGAAAGTGTAAGTAATGCCACAAAGTTGTGGAGAGCCCAGAATCACACCTAGGGAACTGAAGGGACTTGGCTTTTAAAAACATGGAAAATTCACATATATAGTCTGTCATGGTTTTGCTGGACTTAGTAAGAATAAATACAGTGTTATACCACAGGTCCCCTAATACAACATCAAGAAACAGAATGTAGAGAAACAGCTGCTGGTAGCCAAGAAAGGGGCTGAAAAAAATTAAAAAGAAGAAAAACACCTTGTTTGAAACATTTTATATTACTCACAACTCATCTTTAAACGATGTTGATCATAAAATTTTAACTGCAGCAATCATTTGGCTTCAAAATATTTACTTAATTCCCATAGTTTTGCTGATGTGGGAAGGAAAGGTAAGGGTCTGCACGGGCTTTGGCGATGCAGTTGCCATGCCCACACTAGCAGGGTCACCAGCTGAGCAGAGCTGATGGGGCCACCACCAGCCACAGAGATCAGCTGAAAAGCAACGCTGGGGAGAACCTCTGCTCCCCATGGACCGCGGGACTCCAACATCCTGGACTGCAGAGCACCCTGGGCTAAAATAGCTGCTGAGCCCTCACATTGCTTGGGTCTGCTTCTCCTCTGTGCAGTGTAAAAGCTCATTCCCAGGGAGAGATTGCAGGGGAAGCAGCCCTGTCGGGGGGCTGGTAGGGCAGGAGGGCAGGCAGCACAGCCAGCACAGAGGCAGCAGCACCGTCTTTTATAGCGAGCTCAGGTAAGCAGACACAGATCTTTATCTTCTTCGAATTTGTTTTCTAAACATTATCAACTCAGATTACGGTTCACAAATTTCACTCCAAAACTTGAGAGTAATTGGCTTTTACAATGTAGTAAAGAAAGATATTAACTGTTTTGGGGATTGACTAGACAACCATTCACACCACTCTTTTATCAATATTGCCATAATTTGACACTTCTGAATGGAGGAGGATTGTAAAGCGCCTGCAGACCCTGTAAAACATGTTAAATGGAGATTAGTCTTACTGCTTAGTTTAAGCCTAATAAAAGATCATTAAACTGACTGATGCAGCTGTAAATCTCACCTTTATCAAATCCTGGCTCTCTTTGTCCTTATGATTTTACAGCATCATTAATGTTGTTGTGACAATATCATTAATCTCCTTCTGCTGTTCAGAGAATGAAAGGCAAGCAGCAAATACTATAAAAATCTTCTCTCCCTTCACTAGAGTAGTCTTTTCTCCCTTCTTGAGTCTCATACAACGTAGACATAAATTTCATTCATGAGGTGATTTCATAAGCTGAAAATTAATTGTAAATACACCACATTGTTTCTTTCACTGCTGTTTGTGTGAAAAGGTTTTATTCGTTTTTTTGATTGGGTTTGGTTTGGGTTTTTTTGTGAAGCAAAAAGGGATTAGGAATAATTCCTCAGTGTTCTTCAGAGTTTTGGTTTGGGGTTTTTTTATGCAACTCCTTATTAAAACACAAAAGACCGTCAGGCCTACAAGTGGAGGTACACTGCTGCTTTGGAAACACTGGGAACTCCAGCTTAAGCCACAGAGTCACAGAATCACAGAATATGTTGAGTTGGAAGGGACCCACAAGGTCCTGGCCCTGAACAGGACCATCTCTAAGTCATCAGGTTTTATTTTTCCTGAATTTATTAAACAGGGATGGTTGACTTTTTTCCACTTCTGGTTTCCAAGTGAGGACTGGGACTGAGTTGGGCATGGGGAGGAGGTGAACAGTCTGTATGGGGAACCAGTAGCCTAACAACACCGTGTGAGAGATTCTGATGTAGTAATTGGAGCCATTCAGTCTGCAGAAGGTTTTGCACATCCTTCCCTGCTGCAGTGGCTGCTGGGGCCATAACTCACGCCCTCATTGCTCTGCATGAACTTCTTCATGTGGGTGAGCCCTAACACACCCCTGCTTCTCACAGCGTCTTTTCTGTCCACACTGGGTAACTGCCAACCTTATCCTGCCTAAACAGTGCCCAGGCAAGGCTCAGGGGGAGCACCGTCCTGGGGCAGTTCCCACTGGGAAGCACAGATGTGACAGCCGTGTTGAGGGGGCAGGGGTTTTACCTGTAGGGACCCAGTCCAGCTATGTTACTCATCCTCTGGGCCTGAGGACTCACTGTGGTTGTATGTCTGTGCTTATCTAAATGGAGCCAGTGCATGTCCCAGGTTCAGACTCACCAAGGGGAAGATGTTCTGCTGGACACAGCTACAGACAGCTGAGATGAAGACAGGTATGTGATGCTCCAAATTCCTATGATGCAGTGAAGAACAAGCAGGATATTAAGAGATGACTGATAAAAAGTCACCTTAGAAGTGACCAAAATACCTGTCCTGTGTATCACACCAGTCACCAGAGGCTTTGGGAAAGCTTTGAAGGCACATAATCCTCATAACTGCCCGGGGGATGTCACACTGCCTCAACACTGTACCTCAGCATCTCCACAAAATTATTACATCTTTCTTTTCTCTGTGTGCCTCTCCTCTTTATAACTGCATATGAGCTGTACAGCCTGAATCATGTGGTCTCCTAATTTCTAAATTACTTTTCTCTCCAGGGAAAGGATACTTGCCTTCCCAAGATGTAACTGTGGATGCTGGGTCATGCACCTTCAGCCTATCAGGGCACACAGAATCCCCTCTCTCGGTATGAGGTGGGCAATATAATCCCACCTCAAACAACAAGAGACTTTATATAAGTGAAGTGCAGATAACCATGCTGTCTTGTCTGTCTTTCCCAAGTCCTGGCTCAGCAGAACTTTATCTGTGTTGTTTTACCTAAGATATTTACCTATGAACCAGGATTAAATCCATTCAAAGCTGGATTTTCACTTGAGCACTTCAATTCAGGTGCTGGGTCTCACATGACTGAAATTTTGTGACATCCTCCTGGAAAAAAACTCTAAGAGCAACCATCCCAACAATCTGAATGATGATTGAAGCCAAGTGACTTCTCCTAAAAAGGGGATTCAGCAGGCTGTTTTCTCTGTCTGTATTTTCCTGGTTAATTCAAGGTTTGAGGCTGTCCTCTAGGACTAACGCATAACCAGAATTGTGCCACACTTGGCTGAAGTCAGTGGAACAAATTGGCTATTTTAGTTCACTGTTTATGGGGGAAAGTTTATGTAAAAAATATTTCAGAGTTTATAATATGACATTTAAGTTACAGTTAAGCCCAAATATAGTGCTTTAATCATCAGCAGCTGTAATTTTACTCCAGTATTTCTTTAAACTTTTTGTTTGAAAGTCCAAAAGATAAGAAGCACTTCTCAGTAATGCAAATAGACATGGAGCATGGAGTTCACCCAAGGGCCATCTCTGCAGCCTGGTTTGTGCTTGCTTTTTCAGCTTCCAGGTAACTGGGAGGAAAAAACCCACCTCAACTCTTTCAAATCCTCGGGTAGCTAAAGTTATCCCTCTGAAAAAAACCAGGGCAGCACCAGCATCTCTCTTTTCCATGCTGACTCTATAGATAAACAGCCAGGGTGGTTCAGAGAGGGTTTCTAAGTTCTGCAAAGGGGAGGAGGTGATGAGGAGAGTACAATGGGTAGCAACGGTCTGGATAAAGGAGTGGTGGAAATAAAAACATAGTTTAGTTTGGGTATACTGTGCTAGGCTTAGCTGTGTTCTTACACAAGACTATGTATAAAGCACTGGTGTGGCCTTACCTTGAGTACTGCGTGCAGCTTTGGGCACTACAATATAAAATGATATTAGGCTATTACAGACCGTCCAAATGAGGGTGTTGTGGCTAAAACCAGGACAGAGGGCCACAAGGATGGTAAGGGTCTGGAGGGGAAGCCTTATGAGGAGCAGTTGAGGTAATTTGGTTTGTTCCACCTGGAGAAGAGGACACTGAAGGGAGACCTCATTGAGGTTTTCAACATTCTCACGAGGCAAAGTGGAGGGGCAGGTTCCAATCTCTTCTCTCTGGTGACCAGTGACAGGACTCAAGGAAATTGCATGAAGCTGAATCAGTGGAGGTTTAGTTTAGATATCAAGACCAGGTTTTTCACCCAGAGGGTGGTTGAGCACTGGAACAGGCTCCCCAGGGAAGCGGTCACAGCACCAAGCCTGCCTGAGTTCAAGAAGCATTTGGACAATGCTCTCAAGCACATGTTGTGATTCTTGGGGCTGTCCTTAGCAGAGTAAGGGGTTGGACTGAATGATCTTGAGTTCCAACTCAGCATATTCTATTATTCTGTGATGCTATGATTCTATAAAGAGGGCTAATTTTTTTTTTTTTCTAGGACCTGTGCAGTTGATGCCTGCTAGGTCATTTTCTCCTCTCCATCTCGCTAGAAGGCTAACTTCAATCTTGCAAAATGTATGTACTTAGCCTTAAGCTGGTCATCTGAGCTCTCTGAGCAAGCAAGGGAGATAGACAGGCACGTCGTGAGGACAGTTCATCAGAGACCAGGTACCTGTCTCTCTCCATTGACTACTCAGGTGGCCATCTGGCTTGGACTAGATGTGTGACAATAGAGGGGGTCCTGTCCAGCAAAGAAACAACCAGGAAAGAGAAACCTGTGTGAGCAAAACACAAGGATGATTGTGCAGAAGTCATCCCTGCTTTCTGCTGCCTGGAAGGGATTTCAATCATGCAGACAAGCCCTGGTAGGGAGGGAAGGGATGTCAGGTGTGGCAGATGAGCAGGACCGGAGAAGGACTTTTCCAAGCTGGGGATGGGCTCTCACTGCTCAGAGCTGTCCCCCAAAGCCTCCAGCAGAGCACAACTTGTCCCATGGGCACCATGACCTGGAAAGTCCTCTTAGCCAGGTCAGTGGGTGCAGGTGCTTGAAAGTCCAAGGGCAGAGTTTTGCCAAAGTCCACCCCTTTATGGCACACAAAGTTCTACTGCCATGTCCAGGCAGCTCTGCTGCACCAAGACAGGGCTGCCCTGTCTCCAGGGGGAGCATTTGTGCCAAAGCAAAGCACTGCATTTTTCAAAATCTGCTATGAACCAAGCTCCTTGAGGCAGCTCTGGGTCCTGATGGCACCAGTGATGATCAGAGTCGCAGTCTTGCAGCAGCTGGAGGGGCTCCAACATCTGATCCCAAACTAATGACACACATTATCTGGAATCGTAAACAGTAGAAGATACTGAGTGTTGTTACTCCTCAATAAAAGGTGGACATTATTTGATTCTATTTATATTCAGTTCAAGTTGCTTCCTAATGATTAGCATTTGAAAGACATGTCAACAGTTTTCTCTTTCTTTAAACGAAGGGTGATAGGCGTTTATAGCAGAGTGTAAAGATATCAGTTGGGAAATCTGGGGCCATCAATGGCTTTATTTTTCTCCCTTTATCTATTGGTATAGCCCTAATTTGACACTTGCCTGTTGAGGAAGCTTGTAAAGCGACTGCCGACCCTGTAATGCACGATAAATTTAGATTAGTCTTACAGCTCACTTAAAGCCAGTGAAGTGATAATTAAATCCACTGTTGAGGCTGTGAACTCTAGAGTACCTGGAATTAGGTCTATTCCTGCCACTGGCAATGCAACTTCATTAGAGTTTATACTGTCCCCTGCTACAAGGCATCTCCAAACATGGAATGCAGGTGAGCATCTGTCTGACCCTGCTGCTTGGAACCTGCAGCCTCATCTGGCCCATCCAGCCCTATGAAACACTGATTCACTGCTGCCACACGTTGCTTCTGAGCTTTGGCATAAGGCTGATATGATGATACTTATCTCTGAATTCAAACCAGAGGTTACAGTGTGAGTCTAAACCATTCAGTTTATCAGAGAGAGAAGATGAGCGTGCCCTACTGTTGGGACAGACATCATATAATCTTATGTTATCCTTTCTTGGCTTCCTACTTTGAAACAACATTAGTTGTTAGTTGGGAACTGAAACTCTCAGACTTTGCCCCAGGTTTTGTCATGTCTGTGCTGAGCTCTGTAGCAGGAGAGAGCCCAGTTTTCCCTTTGCTTGTGTCATCCACAAGCCACATGCCACTGCCTCATAGAGACAACACAGAGTAAGCTCAGCCACGGAGGAGCAGAGGAGATGAAGGAGACCACTGGAGTCTGTCCTTCCCTCATAATGACTGGTTTCTTGGGTCATTTCATTCTGTCTTTGTATACCTGGCATCCAGACATGGAATAGGAAACCTGGAGGGGGACAGTTGGCTGGGAGCCAGATAAAGCCTTCTCTTAGTAGAACCTTACTATGTGCCACTTGATTTGGAAGGATGACACTGTTTGTTTCTTTTTTAGGTGAAGGGATCTAAAATATCCAAAATTTCTTTCACATATATCGAGAGGAAAGAACTGCACATCAGAAGAGTCACGCGAAAGAGAACTGGTTTCAGTTTTGGTCACTTTGACTCAGCCGGCAGGTTATGATGAAAAAAGTTTGAAACACATTCAGTGCATTTTGTTATCTCAGTTCCCGTTTTGTCTGTATTTTTTTGAATTTCAATCATTATGATAATCTTTCTGGCAAGCATTGGATCATATATTCTAAGAACAATTACTTACTACTTTTATTATTTTCTTGGCATTCATGGCTCCCTGTGATCCATTAAACAGCTAACCTCTTCCATACTTTCTCACTGAAAAATACGTAATATAAAAATCATTAATGAGCAGCAGTTACAGAGAACCATCCAGCACGAAACAGAGTGGCTGTTCACCAGCAGGGGTGCCTTTATTGAGTCCACAACTCAGTAAGGATGGGTTTCATCCCACCTGCTTTCACACATTTACCAAACGGAGACCTCTGCTTCTGAGCTACCACCTTATTTTCTTTGTGTAGTGGAAAGAGACAGCTTGGATTTCTTTCATATTCAGGCCAGATAAGTCATTCTGGGAAAGTATCCAGTGCTACATCTTCCTTCCCATCTTATGGCCTGACCTGTGTCTTCCTTCATTACAGACACTTGGAGGAGGGATCTGTTAAGAGGGTACCAAACAGACAAGCCAAGGGAAAGCCTCTGAGCCGAAAATATGATACACTGCATGAGGGATGTATTATAGACACTTGTCTGTCCTTAGTCTTCTCCCTGCATCTGCCACTAACAATATCTGCCACAGGCAGTAGGCAGATGGAGTTTGGGCCTGAATCCAAATAACCATTTATTTTCCAAATTTATTTGAAAACTGGCTCAGTAGTGCCCACCTTTTGCTTGATGCCAACCCAATGGGACTGTCTTGTGTTACATTCCTGCCCTGCCTGGATGTGAGAGATTGAGATAACTCTGTCCAGAAGTCACTACAGTTCAACATTCAGTGAAACTCCCTAAATTTAGCAGCCTGCCTATCTATTTCTACATTCAAGCCCAGCCTCTAAGCTCCTCTTACAGGCAGTGCTGTAGTCAGGAGAGCAGTGCTGCCAACTCCAAGGCTATCAGGCTAGTCCTCCAAATCTGTGGCTGAGCTCAGTGGGCTGCATTGACAAGATCTCTGGTGATGGTAGATGTGCTCTGTGCAGGTGGGTGTCTGAACACAGCTGTCGCAATCTTGGACCCAATGCTTTTATTGTGAAAGAGGATAACTCATGTAATTGCCAGTCGACATAGAAGCTTCTGGGGCCTGCTTCTTGTACCAAATGCTTTGAAACGCTGCAGGCTCTGGTGTGAGGCAGCAGGAGGGGTATGTGCTGTCCAGAGAAGGACCGTGGCACATACAACGTTATTTCTACAAAGTGGTTTAAAGCCAGTGCTGTTCAGGGTAGCACAAAAGAAGTGCAAGCGTTATCAAATGAAACCCACGGCAGGGAATGGACCAGCAGAGCCAGCAGCCAGCGCTGCCGGCAGCCCCGCTCGGCCGCGGGCCGGTGCTGCCACCCGCCGGGAGCGCCGGGGATCGGGCCGGGCATCGCTCCCGGACGGGGAACGCGCCGGCACCAAGCTCGCTCGGCTTTTTAGTGTTATAACCCCCCGGAAGAGTGCAATGTCCTCAAACGTGCCGCGGGGGTGAGTGCGGAGGGGGCGGACAGCATCTCAGAAACCCCTGAGCACTGAGGATTAGAAGGTAGAGCGCACCATGAGACTAAACCATCTTATTTTGTAACTTTCAAGCAGTTGTTTTGCTGGACTGGTACTTCGAGTACAGTAAGAAGGAGGGAGCTTGACAGGTGCTACCAAACCAGGGGCGAGGATCCACGCTTTGTTTCGGGAGCAGGGATGCTCCTCCATGCAAAGACCTGCCCCTCTGCCATGCTCCTGCTCCTCTTCTTGGCGTCAGGGCGTTCACTCCTTTCTCAGACCCACACCTAAGAATGTGGAGAAAGTGGGATGAGCCTGACTGTAAGGACTTTGATGAATTGTTTTCCCTTTGGGCTTTCAACCCCCTTCATTGGACAGGAGTTCAAGGACAAACAGCCCCTGCCCCGGGATTCATGTGTCTTGCCAGGGCAGTAGAAGCTGCCACCTCCCAGTCACCAGCATGGCATCCATCATTCCTGTCTGCACAAATTAAACTCGTATTCCTTCTTTGTGTCAGGGCCCACATGGTGAAACCCTTTGTCTTGACCTTGTCCGTCCACTTCTGCCTCTTTGAAGGGCTTAGAGGGTCTTACCCCAGCAGCGTGGGGTGGTGGACCAGCAGTGTTTCAGCATCCCTACAATTCCCAGCTTCTGCCTTCAACCCTCTTGCACCTGTCTCATTTTCCTCAGTGATCACCAGAGAGAGAAGCAGGGAGTGTAAAACATCCCAGATAGGGACATTTTAATGACAGGAGGGAGCACAGCAAGATATGAGTGCTCTCTTAAAGTAACCTAGAGTTAGACACTGTCCCATGCTGTTTGAAGACATAATAAAATTTAATGCATTAGTCTTTCAAGAGTTACCAGTGCATCTCCTCTTAGCTACCTTCAAAAACACTTTTTAAATATTGAAAATCCCTCTGAGCCTTCACCATGAAACTTTAATGGAGACAGATTCTCTGAGCCTGCTGAAAGTGTTTGTCTGCAGCATATATTGGTTAATTTACTGAGCTTCTTTATCCCCAGCATCTTTCTTCTCTCTCTCTCTCTCTCCCCCTCTCTCTCTCTCTCTCTCTCTCTCTCTCAGGTGCCAGTACTGCTCTTTGTTTCATTTTTCATTCCTTCTTTACTTTCTAACCATAATTAATGAAACTTTCAAGACATCTTTTTTCTTCCCATTTGATTTTAGGCTTTTGTTTTGTTTTGTTTTGGCTTCCACTTTCCATTGCCTCTTTCCTGTGGCTTTAGGTGAACTGTTTTTCTTCTGTCTAAGTTTCCATATTTTCTCTGACAACAAAGTTTGTAATTAATTGAATGTGTTAAAACAACAGGAAGAAGGTTTGCCAGATCACTGAGCTCAGGAGAACACCCAGATGCTCTGTAAAATGTGACCAAACTCTATATGAGTAGACATAGAGCAAACATATATTACAAAGAAAGTCTTCCAGATGCTCATAACCTGCCTGGGCCCCTTAGAGTGACAGTCTTTTTATCAGTAGTCAGACAACTCACCTAAATTTAGGGGATTGCAATATGGCATCTGTCTCTGAGGGACTCGTCTGACACCTTTTATAACCAAAGGCAAGAAAAGGAGGACAGATTTTAGATGTCTGTTTGGATGTCAGACTGTCTTCTTTTGTGTTCTATGTAACTTATTCCACAGAGAATTAAGCATTAACTACTTCAGTTTTCTTGATGTGATCACTTAATTCTTGCGGCATTTTCTTTGAGTACGCAGATTATTCAGCACCTTTCTTGAGCTGTGGACAATAGACATGAACACAGCATGCAGATAGTGCTTGTACCAAACAGGTTCATGCATGGCTGGTAGCAAGACTGGAAAATGGTGTATTGGGGTGTGGTGCATGGAAATCTTGTCACCAGACCATGCTGCAACACGTGGACCTCAGGGGTCCAGATGCCTTCATCAGTGCTCCGTGTCTTGCAGCACTAGAGCAGCCGGGAATTACCAGCTTAGAAGAGGACAAGAGCTCTGGTGACCAATACCATATCTTTTATTCTGAAAATATGATCACAAGGCAAAGAAGAAAAAAAGAACAATAAAACCACATGGCAGTTCAACTTCAGTATCTTCTGTGTCAAAAGTGAGGAGAACTGCCAAGAAGAAGTTGCTAGTTCAGGTGAAATAAAGCAGAAATTACCTATTGCCCAAATTTGGCCTCTGACATGACACTGTTAACCAGAGATTCAGCAGGAACCCATTAACACATATGACTTTTAGGAGACTCGGTTCCTGACCACCCTCACTGAAATTGTCCCAAAAGTCAGGGGGTGGGGCTGTGGTGAGTTGAGCCTCGCCAGCAGCCAAGCACCCATACATCTACTCAGCCTCCCCTCTCCTGCAGGATGGGGAGAAGGTAGGAGGAAGGTGAGAACACTCGTAGAATAAGATAAAGGCAGTTCAGAAGGTGAAGTAAAAACTGCATAGACAAGCAAAGCAAAAAGAGGAATTTGTTCACTTTATCCCTTCAGCAGCTGATGTTTTGACACTTCCTGTAAAGCAGGCCTCAGTACATGTAAAGGTTACTTGGGGAGACACATAATCACCAATGTCCCCAATTCCGCCTCCTTTCCTTGAGCTGTTACTGCAGCACGCATTGCTGTAAGGCACAAAATAACCCTTTGGCCAGCCTGGCTCAGTTCTCCTGGCTGTGCCCCCTCCCAGCTTCTTGCCAACCACCAGTCTACTTGCTGGTGGGGCAGAGAGGAAAAAAGAGAAAAATGCAATGCAGTGCAAGTGCTGCTCATCAACAGGCAAAACACTGGTGTGTTATCAGCACTGTTCTACTGCCAAAACCAAAACTCAGCACTGTATGAGCTGCTAAGGAGGAAATTATCTGGTTCCCAGCCAGGCCCAGCACAGGGAGTCAGCCAAGAGCTCCAGTATGTAGACAAGTATTTCCAGCTGACCTGTTCTCTGAGCTTCCATGATAGTTCAGGTTGTCTCCAGGGGCTCAGCTGACATGTGGAGGCCCACCGGCTCTGCAGCCAACCCCCCCCAAGTCTCCATAAGTCCTGTCCCATATCTGACAGTCCTGAGTGCCTCAGAAGCCCCTGGAGGCAATGGCATGGTGCCACCATGCACATGCAAACACCTGCATCTCCTCTCACATTGATTCCCCTGCAGGGGCAGCTACACAAAGACCAAGGGATGGACCCTTCTCAGTACTCAGTCCAGGGAAGTCCTCTCAGCTTGAAGGTACCTGTCAGGAGGCAGCTGGCAGAGCACACGGGGACATCACTCAGGGAAGAGGTTCAACAAATGGTTTTTAGACTCCCATCATACCTTTTAAGTCCTGTTCCCTGCCTGTTGTATATTTGTATATTAAGCTTTAATTTTTTCTACCATATGCTATAATTTTACAAAAAAAAAGTTGTCTCATAAGCCAATCTTTTGCTTTGTTATTTTAAAAACCCCAATAATTTAACCTTCCAATTTGTAATTTAAAAAGGATTAATTCTGTTCAGCATTCCCACCAATCATAATTGCCCATGCACACAAAATAGCATGTCTTCATGATTTTATATCTAGCCAGCAAATAAAGCTGATATCACCTTTCTGGACAAATGCTTAACTTTCATACATCAACACAATCAAGTTCAGTTCATTGATGCGAAACACATCTCTTAGACACATATTTTCCCTGACAGTAGTTCCAGGAGGCTAAGAAGTGTTTCTATGGGGTCATGGTCTGGACTTTGCGTTGATGGATAAAGCTGCTGCAGAGATGGGGTTCAGTTGTTGTATCAGCTCTGAACAGTCTTAGTCTGGAAAATAAAGCTCGCTGGAGCTGCTGTGAAGGCACAAAATAATCCCTCCTCTTCCTCAGCTAATAAAGCTCCTGATCTGAAACAGCTGCTGCTATTTTAGTCCTGAAACAATTTCACAGTTTTGCTGAAGTGCATTGAGGCTGCCATGCAGCTTCATTTCTCACTGACTCTTCGGAGCCAGCAGAAACGAAATAGGTCATTAAAAGACTAGGGGTAAAAATTAAAGGAATTGAGAAATGAAAGAAAGTGAGTGCAGAGTGTTTGGCCCATTTTCAATATTCTGGACATTGAAGACAAAATGTCAGCATTTCTTCTGATATTTTTTTCTTGTCAGAAAGACAACTTGGAAGGGAGAGGCCTCACCTCAGAGGGAAAAAAATCTGTCATTGTAGGAAAACATGGGGGGTCAATCTACAGAAGCAATTCCTGGAGTACTGGGAATAGCTGGATCTAAAATGTATGAAATACCACCCACAAACTTTTGATGTTGATTCAGAATGATACCTTGAGAAATAAATAGTAAAAAACTGATATGTCAGATCTTTATTTCATTGACCGGCCCTTTTTACAATCCAAGCACTAATTCTGTAAGACATTTCTTCATGCAGACAAATTCCTTTTGTTCCCAGACATGCCATCAGGTACATGGAGGAAGAGCTTGATGGAAATTCATGCACTTCCTCTGGGAGTCACTCCACTGAATTGATATCTGAAAGATAGGCACTGCATCAAGTGGTTCTGGTACATGGGCAAGGAAGTTTGCTGAGACGGGGTGGGAATCTAGAAGTGCCTATTTTTTTCTCTTGGCCCAGAGGTCAGAAAATGGACTTTAATGGTAATGGTTATTACCTCCATGCAGCTACTCAGCACCTTCAGATATTCAGATCAAACTTGATAGTGATGCAGAGATGTCAAAGATCTATATCTCACAGGATCAGTGATGGTCAGTGACTGGGAACTGGAAAGACACGTAGGTACATGCAGTGAGATAATTCAGCATGATGCCTCCAAGAGGCAATGGCCACCAGACAAGGCAACATCCCACCAGCTGGGCAATCTGCAGAGAAGTTGCTTCCCATTATCTCCAGCACCTGCTGCTGCCATGTGGGCAGGATGTAGAGAAGGGCTGCAATGGGGACAGCATGATGTGGGATTTGAGAGGAGATCTGAGGGGACTGTGAAAGAGCTTTCTCCAGGGAAACCAGCCTTTCTTAGTGCCTCTGCTCCTGGAAAAGCCTGCTTAACTGTTAAGGCTTTGCTATATATAAATGCCTGTGCTATTTCTTCATCTCTTAATCACAGTAATAAACATTTGAGCAGATCTGGTTTGTGCCAGATCACTGTATCTGGATTGTCTGTAAGAATGACTTCATGTTATGGGAATAGGTCCATAAGAAGCCACCTAGAAATATACAGCTATAAAATAGCAATTAAAACATAAATGAGCAATCCAGAACCTTCCTCAAGAGATATAAGGGAATGCCAGATGCCTTTCCCAGCATCTCAGATTATCTCAAAGGATTTTGAAATAAAAATGCTAGTAACAACAGTCAAGAAAACTACCAACTGCAGAACATAAAATTGCTAATAAAAACCTGAGCTCTGAGTTAAGTAACATTTTTAATAAGGCAAAAATATCAGCAAACATAATTTTTAAAAAATCTCTTCGTAATAAAAAAAGGCAGATTAACCATATTGGTTACATAAATTTCTTTCTTAACTTTTTCCCTAAAGACACCAGCTCCTTCTTATTTCTTTATAGTGATCATGTTCGTTCACAGTCTGCCTCAAGAACAGTGTCTCCAGATGACAACACTGCCAGGAAGATGGGTGGACTGGGCTGTGTGACTCCATGGCTACATGCAAATCCAGTAGGCAAAAATGCCAGCTGCTGGGGACACGATACTCTACCTTGTGGGAATGAATCACAGAATCTGAGAGTCATTTAGGTTGGAAAAGACCTCTAAGATCATCGAGACCGACCAAAAACCCAGCACTGCCAAGTCCACCACTAAACCATGTCTCCAAGTGCCACATCTGCACATCTTTTAAATACGTACAGGGATGGTAACTCCACCGCTTCCCTGGGCAGTCTGTTCCAATACTCGACAACCCTTTCAGGGAAGAAATTTTTCCTAATATCCAATCTAAACCTCTCCTGATGTAACTTCCGGCTATTTCCTCTTGTTTTATTGCTAAGAGCACATGAAGAATACATACAACTGAGTGTGTTAAGGGACAGGGAAATGCCTGTCCTAAGCTTGAACCTGAGCCAAACTCCTCCTAGACTTCTGCAGATTCAGTCCCAGTGGTCTCTTGTGTATCTGTATAGTGGTTAGTCTTACATATGTGTTTGGGGAATAGTCACATTCATAAAAAATTCTCATTTTATGTGTAAGAACATTTATGCTGGAAGGACTGCTAAAGTTGAAACCTTCAAATGCTCAAAAGTTAGGAAATGCCAAAATTCAGACTGCCTGAAAAGATGTCAGTCTGTCCCCACGATGGTACAGATGGTCCAGAAGTGATCCTCTGTATTTGGGGGACTGTGTCTGAGATGGTCATGTTCTGTTTCAGAAGTTGAAGGCATCTCAAAGGCCAAAGGGAATTTAAAAATTACCTAAATGTATATTTTAATTTTAAAATGCATCATTTTCATATTCTATATTCTATCTTAAATAATAGATGAACTTGCATCTACCAAAAAGCACTGAAGAGATGTAATGGATGGATACTGTCCCTCCTCTGCATCCTAAAAAAGCAGTGTTTGAGTGTTTACAGGACTTAATGTTACTGAAAAGCACATAACCTCTGTGTATTTTCCTAACCTTTAAAAAGTAAGCCTGAACAACTCTATCTCCTTCCACTCCACAAACTGCTGTTATTTTTTTTATGCCTATGCCTCTCTGATAAAGTTTTTAATCACATTCAAATGCCCACTGAGGCAAGCGAACAAACTTTTAAGCGAAAACAAGAGTTTTCCTAATCACCTCCTGAATATCTGGTAAATCCCTTTGGTTATCATTTGTACAAGTCCCCATGCCCAGCCAGTCAAGAGTGTGCAACTTGAGAGTTCAGGAACAAGTGAATGAAAGGGTTTATCTTTGCCATGAAATTCCTGCTTTCTTCTTGCTCAGCCAGTTGTGCTTTTATCCCCACGTTTTCCAGGCTTGCTTTGATGTTTGCAGCCCACAGTGGTGAGAAGTGCTGTCTCCTGCTCTGGGCTGGAGCTCCCACCTGACCAGGAGTGATACACAGAGAGTGATAAATGCAGGAAGGTGGGAAAGCTCAGGGAAAAAGCTGGGAAGCTTTTATAAGCCAGATGTACTCAGACTTCTATGCTGACCAGGAGACTTGAGAAACTAGTTATCATTTTTCACCTATGGCCATCTGCCATAGCACAGGGCAGAGAGGCATGAAATAGGGCAACATTTTTTAAATGGTGACTGATATAAGACAAGTAAAACTAGGTCCCATTTCCAAAGGGGACATATCTGTTCCTTGTACGTCACGTATAGAAATGAAGTACAAATTACCATTGAAAAAAAAAAAATAAAATGCAGCTTGTGCCAGTTTTCATGTACCTGAAAGAAGCAGGCTCAAAATAAATAGGAAAAAACACTCGTGTTTTTCAGTTCCCCATTTCGTTTGTTTTCCTTTTCTGATTGTAAGAGCTAGTGAGCTCTTTTATGTTTGCTTCAAAAAAAAAAATTGCAGCACTGCTCAGAGTACTCTGACAGCATGTTATCTCTGGCCAATCTCTCTACGTTGGAGTGAACTCCAGGCATCAGAGAGGCTGCCCAGCATGGGGCTGATCGAACAGCTCCGAGTGCAATGGAGTGATTCCCACCATATATTATGGGAACAGATGAAGCTTGTCACGTACAAATAATTCCTGATATTAGAAACCTTATCTTCTCAAATCATCACTTGTAGGTTAAGAAATTTACAGATTCTTTTCTGCTCCTGTGGTTTCACACCAGTGGTAAATAATAGGTATGGATATTTCTTCCATCAAGGATTTTTTTTGAACTGAAACAAGTTCAAGCATGAAGTGTTGAAGCTGAAATTGTTCATTATTTTCGTGTTATTTCACAAGAGCAAGTAACAACTTGAGATCAAAATGCCTCCTCATCTGTGCCATCCCCCAGCTCACACTGGGATGCAAATGCACCTTTTGGTGGAAGGTGACCCTGCCCATGGCAGGGGAGTAGGAACTAAATGATTGTTAAGGATCCTTCCAACCCAAACTATTCTATGATTCCACGATTCTGTGATAACGCACAACTTGTCTTCCTTGAGCATTTTCTGAAGTTCTTCCATATGCTCCTGTAGAAGTTCTTACTTCTAATACTTCAGTCTAAACTGTCCTCCAAGGTCTTAGATTTTTCCTCCCTCATTCTGTGTACACCTTTCAAACGGATATAGCAATATTTGCCACCAGGCTCATCACTATGTTTCTAAACCTGCGGTAATTTTGCTTGTGCAGCTGGATGCTGTGTACAGAATAGGAGCTTCCCCTTGCCACAATGTAGAAGGAGTGGGAGTCCTCTCACTGGTCTTCAACCACTCATGGGGGCTGAGTTGTTGCTCTGGGCTTCCTTCAGGAGCAGTGACCTGCTTTTTGCCCTTCTACAGGGTGCTGTGCTCTGAAACTGTGTTCCTTTCCATAACTATGAAGGGAGCCTCTTTCCAGCACAAAGCAATCGCTGCTCTGCCACACGTGGAGCACCCACCACCAAGACATCCTGACCATGGTGCCTAAGGGGAAACCTGTCTGCACATCCCAGCTCCACCTTTGATGCTGCCTTACCCTCATTTTCACAAGTATCCCCCCTCCTTAACTTCCTCCAGGGCTTTCTGTCTCCCCTGACTATCTCCCTGATGAGGGTGAGGTCCTCCAGCCTGCGAAGTCAAAGGAGGATTCTGCAAGGAAACCTTAATCAAGCCATGCAAATTAAGTTTTAGGCAGGAGAAACAAACTACATACCAGAGCAAATGCACCCAGGCTGCCAGGCCACCCTCTCCTGCCATGGCTCCTCAGCTGCCTTGTGCTGCAGGAACCAGTAGCAGATGTGACATTACTTCAGTCCTCACACCAGCCAGACCTAAGGAAGCAGAAAAAAAAAAAAAAAAAGGAGCTGCTTGCCATGGCTCTGGAGTAAAGCTGGGCAAGCACGTCCTCATTTTCCCACCATAAAGACCTAGTTCCCAGTGTAAAGCACTATTCCTTGGATAGTGGATAAACCTGGATAAAGTAGGGTAATAAGATTTGATGTCACTTTTTTACACAACCACTCCACTTCAAAACATATGAGGTTTTTATACAGATTTTTAAATCTGGATCAACCACTTTTCAAGCATCGGTGCTGATTTTAATAGTACATTTGCAATCACCTCTGGTTTGCATTATTTTGTCAATATTATCACCATGATCCCAACCTCCTTGTTCACAGTTCATATTGCTACATGGGCAGCAGTAACCTAGCCTGTTCTCTCATCTGGTTTGGAATCAGGAGGATGTGTTGTTCTGTCAAGGCTTCATCCAGTTCCCACTGGAATTATGCAAAGCCATGAGCAAGTTAGACACTCCCTCAGACAACAGAGTACTCTGGAGTTGGTAAAGAGTAGTTGCTGTTACTACAGCTTCTCTCCTGCATTTGGCTAGGACCAATCTGCATCTCAGCCTTGTGGGATTTGACTCGACGTCCTCACTCCTTCAGCAAATCCTAGGTGGTTCTCAGTCCCCTTGAGCATGTTCCTCACTTCGCCTCATAAAAAGGATAGAAACAACAGGAATCCAGACGTTTACCTCCTGAGCAAACATCCTTGCTGTAAGCATGTAGCCACACTTGTGTTCTTCCCCCTTCCCCCCTTGAGGCACACACCACGACACATGGTGGCCTATAGGCAGTGGCCCAAGGGCTGGGCAGGGCTAGTGCAAAACCTCCTGCGACTGGGGTGAACTCTCACCACTCCTGGGTGATACAGGCACTGCACTGGGGAGGATGACAGCTGCAGGGGATTTTTTTTTACACACCCACACACCCACACCCTAATCTATCTTTTCTCTGCAGTCAGTAATAATTCAGTCTGAATCAAAATCTCAGCTACTCCAGACTAGTACTGTCTCAGATGGCAGCCAGAATTGAGAAAAGCCATGCCAGGCAATAATATTAGAGCTTTGCAATGAAAGACAAAGGTAAACAGAAAGCAATATGAAGGCACATTGAGTTTCATTAGAATAAGAGTTCTAAACGGAGATTGGCTCTTTTCTAAACTGCCTTTTTTTCAGGCACATCAAAGACTCTGCCACTAGATGTAGCAAAAGCTCACTTAAAAGTTGCCTCAAATGTTTTGCTGTATTTCTTCTTTCAAAGCAGAAAATGGACTAAACTCAAAAAGTAATATAAGGATGACCTTAAACGAGGAGCAAAAATGTCCAGAAGAAATAGCACTGATGCGAACAGCATCATGTAGGGCACAAAAGGTCTCTCCACTAAAAAACAGAGATGCATATGGGGTTGGATTATTGTGCCTGAATGCTCCTTGCTCAGAAAACTCTCTGCCCACCAAATTCTGCTCAGCCTTCTTTGAAGTAATCGTAAATGTTTCATTAAACCTGCACATGAGAGTTAACAAAGGAGAGTTCAATACTCGCAGGGTTTGGGAGCTGAAATGCCAGGGCAATTGGGAAAAGCAGGGTGTATTACTCATGCATTTCTGTTCTTCTGTGAACTGCATTACACTTCAGGAGCAGGTATTTTTGGACGCCAAAACAGCAAGAATCAAATGTAATAAACCACAAATAAGATAACATGGTTTGTTTCATTTACTTACAGGACTAAACTCTAAGAATCTTAACAGAACTGATGAGTGTGAAGAAAAAAAAAAAAAAGTAAATGTCAAAAATACTTTTTTTTTTCTGTGAAAAACCAAAAGGTTGTTTAGGGATTTGCAGCATCAGAAGTGAGATACCTGGAAAAATAAAGCATCAAAAGTTAACAGTACAATTAAGGAGGCAGCTATGTGAGGCTTTGCAACATCGGAATCCAGTATTTCACCAAGAAGTTTCTAACAGAGTGAAGACAATTTAAAAAAATCCCAAAA
The DNA here is from genome assembly GCA_013399855.1 of Oxyruncus cristatus. NCBI lineage: Eukaryota > Metazoa > Chordata > Aves > Passeriformes > Cotingidae > Oxyruncus > Oxyruncus cristatus. The sequence continues at coordinate 192,012 of VXAY01004622.1, forward strand.
CCCAACACCCCCCCCAAGAAAACCACAACAAAAACTCCCCACCAAAACCACAACACCTTTGCATACTTACCAAAGGAAGATGAGAATTGAACAGACCTTACCAAGAAATTATAAACAGACCTAGGAATTCAGGCGGTTGGAATTCAAACCGGAAGTTTTCTTACAAGACAGATCTGGTGCACAGTGGGTAGGGTTCCTCCAGTCCCATGGGGACATGCACATCTGAGCTGGTCACCCAAAGGTGCTTTCACAGGCACACACATGGTGACTGATTCATCTTGTCCCAGATCCACATGCACCTGACAAACCACACACCACTGTGGCCATTCCTCCTCATTGAGCCATGGCAAGATCCTGGACTGAGCAGTTCAGCTGCAGGTTGCTGTGTTGCACAGATCTGGAGGGATCTGTAGGTTGAATCCTATCTTCTCTGGTGACTTAGAGGAAAACTGATTCAAACAAAAACAAATCAAAGCTGAAACTTTAGCTAACACAGATGCATTACCCAGGAATACCTGGAGCCATGGCTATGAAGTGTATGATTCACACTGAGCCCTGGAAGCGGGACACAAAGAAAGGATAAAATGGTCTTTGCTCATTGTGTAAGGACCCGCATCATTGTCTGCACATGCTGGCCTGGCTCTGCCCAAGGCTTGGCAAGTTCACACTCATTTTCTTATGAGATTTTCCCAAAAGTAAACTCTATTTGGAGCTTAAAAGAACTTGCTCTCATTTATGCGATGCAGTTTGGTGAGATTTTATTTGAAAGCAAATCATCTTAATTAAACACATGACTCTGCAGTCTCCTCACACCTTGCTCAACCAGTGCCACACAGGTCACAGCAAGGGGTCAAGCCATCTCTTCTCTCTGCTTGTGGAATGGGTGGTTTTAAAGACAATTTCAGAAGACAACGTGAGGATAAAACACGACTAGTTAGCTGTGCAATCTATCCCATGGGGAGAGGGAATCACCTAAGCAGGGATCAGGGATCTGACAGGATGCATCTCCAGCGCACCATGATTTATTAACAGCTGGCAAAAAGGATGGTAAAAACGGTTTCTAAGTAAAAGTGGACTGGGCACCTAGATACCATTTTCCCACTAAGCTCGCAAATAGGGTAGTGTCTTGTTTCAGAGCACACACTGAGAAAAAACTGGGGGAAAAAGCAATTTTTTCTCCCCTAGCACAACTCAGATAGTGCGAGTCCCTGCAGCACAGGGTGTGAAAGGAGCTTCCAAGGTCTCCCAGCAGGCAACTAAGCCTGATTCCAGGGGGCTGGCCATCAGGTACAGTAGCCAAGAAACCATCTTTGGGAAGCATGTGGTTTTTGTGTTGTGACATACCCTGACAGAGCAGATTAACCCAGGCTAGACATAATCATTAGGAAACAGATGGCCATGGTGTAGGAAAGAAGCTCGTGTGCTGACGGAGCAAGGCACATCCGGCTCATGCGAGCACCTTGAACAGAACAGAGGCTACAAGATTTACAAGGGAGGTCAGAACAACCTGTGCTTAGAAAAACTTAGGGACATGTCAGCCACATTACACAGTCTCTCAAGGGGTCAGATGCACAAATGTATAACTGGGATAATTTGCTTTGTGTCATTTTCACAGTTACTTTGAGTTCTCTTCAGTTTTAAGCTGACCTCCGCATACAAAGCATGTCATGCCTTTCAAGTGCCACAACATGAGCTGGAAAGAAAGTTAACAAGATGTTATAAGCTATTTAATTTATTTAATTACTTAGGATAAAGTTAGTTAACTACATACAGTAGAAAGCTCTTCATATGCAGGATCTACTATGGATTATACTGCTTATCATGTCATGGAACTCAGAAAATTAATCCAAAATTTCCTTGCAGAAAGACAGCCTTTCAGAGAAGGCTGATGACTATGCACCCATACCTATGTAGGAGAGGACAGGCACTCAGCCACTGACCTTTCAAGTCTGGATGAGGGAATGGGGGCTCAATGGTTTGAGAAAGGCACTTGGACTGTGGTGTCTGGGGTGCAGGCACAGGATCCACCCTGGCTCCAGAGGGAGAAATGAAGCCTTGGGATGCAGCACCACAACCCTTCCCTGGCAATGTCTGGGTCACCCTATTGCTTATAGGGTGCCTGGGGACAGGTTACCTTCATGCAGAGAAGCAAGGATGGGTTGGGATTTACAAATCTACTCAAACACCAAACAGTGGCTTGTAGAGAAACAGCTCTAATGTCCAGCCATGCTGTTGCTTGCTCTTCCCATACCAAACTCCTAACTAGAATTTGGGAATATTTGTGTTTTCCTGCTTCCTACAAAGTAAATTAGATCATGTCTTCAATAGGAGATAAAACTAATTACTTTGATAGAAATGAGAAGCGTGTAAATACAAAAGGAAAAACTGCCTTTATATGTGTCTAAAACAATCCAGCAGAGTTCTTAGAAACACACATGTAATGCAAAGTTTGATTTTGTCAGGGTTTTATTTCCATTCTAATAATACATCCCAATTCTTGCCACAAATGCTACACAAGATATTCAAAACATGTTCATCCATGCAAGCAAGTAGAAATAAAAAGGCTTTGTGCATAATGATGCCAACCTCTATGACAGTTTGACCCTCATTAAGCAAGGAGTCCTTGCAGTAATGTGGAGTAGGATATGGATGTTGCTCATAATGTGCCTCAGAGTTGGTTGTCTGTATGAATTGCAAATGGGTGGCATTTTTAGCAAAGGGGTTTAACCAACCAGGGGCAATTTCTACTTACATAACTGCCAGTGTCTCTGGTTCATCTCTCCTCCTGCAGCCAGTCAGTGTGCTTTCAGGCTATCAAGGCTATACGGGATGTTGCAGTGTGCAGATTTACTCCTGACACAGCTGGCTGGAGCTATTTCATGTTGATGCTGCTCACAAGTTCATCTCTGCCACATGTGAAACATCAGGCAGCTTTCAGGCTCTCAGTTCTGCAAAAGAACGTGCATGGACTTATCGCTTAGTTATTGCTCTCATTAATGTTAATAGCCTAAAAAGATTCGCCACCTTCCCATTCTCTCCATTAATCAAGAGTGATACTTGGCCTATTAAAAATCAGGAGGGAGAAGAGAGAAAGTTAGAAGGTAAAATGGCCTCTGGGACAATAAAACAACACCAGTACCACCCCCAGAGTCCAGCAGTGATGCACAACACACGGAAGTAGTGAAGGCACTGAAGACTCAGATTTAACAACATTGTGCCTTGTTGATTGCCTTGTACATATCCCAGATCTGCCTCTGTCCCCTCTTTGTGGCTCCCTCCAAGCTGTTTCCTTTCTCCGCTCTTTTCCTTCTGTGTTTTCCCCCAAATATCCCCGTGCTCTTTGTCTTGCTCCCCTTGCTGTATCTTCCTCTCCCTCTCTGCCCCTACTCCTTTTCCTCATTGTAGCCTCCTCTGCTGTCACCCAGACTGTGCCCAGAGCAGGTCCTTGTCGGTCCCAACAGCTCACAGCTCAGACAAATCAGGACTGGAGCCACCACTTCATATATCTCATCAGACTGGCAAATAGACACTCGCTAGCCTTGACCTGTGACCAACATTTTGACCATAGATCATGGCTGACAGGTCATGCAAAGTTGGCATGGGTGGAGTGAAGCCAATCTGCAAAGCAGATTTTCAGAATGTTGGCAATCATGCAAGTTTGGTAACAAACATTCTTGCAAAGGTACAAGTCATAAACCTTAGTGTTCACACGAATATTTGCACTTTCTTGGACTAGCAGGGGCTGGCGTGTGACCTCCTCCAGATGAGGGGTGGCCACAGGCATATCTGGCAGGTTGCCATGGCACAGTTTCCTCACCAGGCACTAAAACCTCTAGGCAGAAGGTCCTTCCTCACTGCCAAGGCTTTGCACTGTTGCATACGTGGCAGCTCAGGGAAAACCACCAGGTTGTGGGACAGCATGTCCCAGACCACTGCAGCAACAGCAGCGGTTTTGGAAGAACCAGAAACATCTAAAATCTCTGATGCTACTGGGGAGTGAGTATAGGTCTGTGGTTATGTGATACAGCAGAATGGGGTGAGGTGAGAAGATGCTGGTGCTGATCCTGCTCAAATTAGTTGAGGTGCCAGGAACAGAAGTGTTGCATTAGCACCATGCTCTGATATTTCTTGCCTGAAGGAAAACATGACCAGAAGCAAGAAATTTGCTTGATCACTGTTCTCCCAAGCTATTTCCTCAGACCAACAGTCAGAGCCCAGAGGAACATTACTCTTCAAGACACACAATCTGTTCTGGTTGCTACCAACAATTTGTATCCTGAAGACTTAAGTCCTGCCTAGGATATCATTCACTAATATAACTCTGGTCCAGCAGTCCCTCTGCATCCACAACACTGCTATTAATCTAGAAAACTACTACTGGAAAATATTAGAACAGTCAAACCAAGAGAAAAATTTCCATTCAGCTGGTAAATAGAGGATAATGAAGTTTCTTCCCAAGGTTGGCCATCACAATAATGTTAGAAGAGCTACATTTTGTCCAGGTAAATGTCACATAACAGCTTGATGGAATCCCACAGAACATAAATAACTTCTAAATGAAGTACAGACGAGCAGTTCTTAATGTAAAAATGCAGAAAGTAAAGAAAAAAGCTTTTTATATTTTTTAATTTAAAGATAGATACTCTATACCAAACTCTCTAGGTTTTGTTTTTTGAGGATGGAAGGACAGAGAAGCACTCTTGATTCATTATGTAGGATATACAGCAGCTATGAATCTTACTTTGTTCCTTCACATACATATTTACTTCTCCTTTGAACCACAAGACCTAAATGCAAATACAGGCCGTTCTTTCCACAATGTTAAGTAATGAGTGCCTAGAGACACTGGTGCCATCAAACTGAAAGTTAATTATTAAAAAACACAGAGACCATCCAGTCTTTCCCATCCAGATGGAGGGCTTCATCCCCTGCAACAGTGATCTGATATTATACTTGTCACTACTGACATTCTGTGCCAAGTCAGTTCAGCAGGGCCATGTGCTCTTAAGTTTAGGGGTGAAATTTTATCAGTCAGGAAACTATGGAGTGGAATACTTTATCCGTAACAACTTTATTTTCTGAAGAATAAAAAGAAATGTGCTCACTGCTCCACAGAAAGCATGCTTATCGTCAGCTGAAGGGAAGCAGCATGCAGAGTGTGAGGGCCAGCCACAGCCAGCCCATGAAAGAGGATGGGAAAGACAAGGAAAATGGCAATTATACCACACTGTTATACACATTTCAGCTGGGCTTTTCTGTTCAACCAGAGAACTGGTCTCCTACATCTTACTCCTGTTAAGCTGCATCCTTAGCTTAATAAAAGTAGAAGTGTCTGGACTCGGGGTGAGGGATTATTACAGGAACTTACTCTCAAAATTGTACCCTCAAATTCTTGTGAAGTTGTCATATGACTTACAAACATCTGAACTGCTTCACCTTACAGCACACACCTGGAAGCTGGCCCTGGGCTTCCTCAGTGTGCCTGATGGACACCAACAGGCATCACCAATGGAGTCTATTCCCACTACTCTTGGGATAAGAGCAGTCCCTGCTGGAAGTGCATGTTCTTCTTCACTGGCTTTAGAAATTCATTTGTGTGACCATCTTAGACTTAGACAATGGACTTAGACTCTGAGTAGGGTCAGGTGACTCCACATGTAAATATTTACTCCTCCTAGGTGAATGTTTGTCCCTAGCTTTGCTACAGCCTTGCTGTCCTGCCTTGGTGGCCACAGCAGCAGGTCAGGCTGGACAACTTAGTGCCCAAGTATCATAAGAACCCATATCCCCACTGCACTTGCTCATGTAGGTCTTAGGCCCCCCATAAAACACGACTGTGGGAGATTACTCCAGTGGTGTAAATCAGGATTGGGTGTTCCACTAAATTCAAATCATGATGGTCAGGTACTTCCTCAGATTCACCTCACATTTAGCTGTATGCAACATATGTCTTTACATCCAAGACAGGTACACCAACCTCCCTATATACAGAGAAATGGAGAGAAAGTATGAAATCTTGCTTTTATGTAATTAATTTTCCTCCAAGCCAAACATCTGAGGGTGATCAGGCAAATTGGCTACTTCTCCTTGCTGACTACAAAGGAAGCCTAAAGTTACACTGAGGATATCTGCATTTGGCAGAGTATACACCCTATAATATGCATATGTAAAGTGCATGTTATACTTCAGAAATTCATAACAATTTTCTATAGTTAATAATTCTTCATAAAATACATGAAAGCTGAAGTTGTGTCAAATCTAACCTTAAATTCTAGGCCTTCGGCTGATTTTACTTTAAAATGCATTTCTTGGTGGAAAAATAATGGCAGAGCAAGTGATCAGCACCATCTGTGACTAATTGCAAACAATCACAACATGAAATTATATTTTCAAGTCTTTAATTAGCTGGAGAATGAGTGCCTTGATTATTGCTGGTACACTTCTGTACTGCCTGACCTAACAGAGAGAAGCCACTGGTTTTTTTCAAGGTCATTATAACATATTGCTGTATTGATACCATGTCCTGCCAGGTAAGTTTTGTGGTTACAATTTGAGAAGGTCAAACGTTGCACTTGATGATCTTGGAGGCTTAAGAAAAAAAAAAAAATGGTTTAAGAAAGCTCTCTACTCTGACCAAGGAAACTGGAAAATCTTGAGTCTACCTTCTATGAGCAAGCTATTAGTCACAATTACTGAACGTTACAGACAGTATAATAGTGGCATGCCATACCTGGGAAATATTTAATTGTCTATTTGTCCCACCTGGTAACTTGCCTAAAGCAATGGCTGCAGCTACAAAAATGTTTAAAAAGAAAAATGAACCTGCAGCATCAGCTTGAGGCAGGGTCTGGGCTGCTGATGGCTAACTCTGTCTGATTTCTCCAGATTATAACACTGCAGCAGGTCTGGCCTTGAGGTCAAGCTGCAAAACAGATCTTTGGACCTGTGCTGAAGATGGCTAGAAAAAAGTGGGCAATGTCTGTCCTGAGAGCAACGGACTTGTCATCATGTCTGGCAGGTTCTAGTACCATGGCACTGGTTTTCTGGGGAATTTTCCCTGAAGGTGGCCAGAAGCAGCAGCAGAGAGCAGATCTGTGCTTAGGGAAGTCCCCCAGAAGGTTCATGCCAGTCTCTGAAGAGATACAGAACAGGCTTTAACCATAGCTCCAGCTGGAGCTGCATCATCTCAAAACCAGCTCAGCAGCATCTTTCACTGAGATCTATTTCCTAAACTAGGGGAGAGAGTGCTGGGCATCAATGTGCTATTTTTATGCTGGGAGATTAGAAATGTTTCCAGTCTGCCAGTATTGGCAATCCCTCCATTATAATCTGGCCCCTATACAGGCAAGTCAATCCACCCATTCACTGTGGTTTCCTTGGAAGGGATGTGGGAACAGAGGCAGGCCAAAGTTATGGAGCACTTTCTCGCACCACAAACAGCCAGAGGATTTGAGGGGTAGGAGGGTATTCCCTGTCCTGCTTGGCCTTGTTTCACAGGCATCTCACCCCACAGATCGCTCACACTGTCTAAGAACTGCGATGAAACTCTGCGACATCAGCTGAGGAGGAGAATCCAACCATGTCCTGGAGAAGAAAAGGTCAAGTCATGCTGTGCAGACAGGAGCCCACCAGTACTGTGCAGAGCCAGAGACCTTTCAGTGCCACACCAGAGGAAGCATCTTTGCCTCTTGCACTGCTTAAGCAATGTCAAAAATGACGCTCAGGAGATGTGTCTTCTTCTGCAACCAGGTGCCTTGGCATCTGAGTGAAGGACAAACACAGAGACCCTGACTTCAAAGAGAAAATTCCTCCTCAGCAGACCAAAACATAGCAATTTTGCTTGTTTTGCTGGTATTTTTCCATCCTTTTTTCATCTAACTTTCTCTACTTTACAGGATACGTGGCCTTGGTCCATCACACCACATGGCTGCTGCTAAATGCATTAGGATCAGCTCACGGTGTTTGCTCATGCCTCTTCCAAGGATAAAGAGCTAAAAAAACTATATATTCCACTCAGACTGTGTCATGTGTGGACAGCAGTTGTTCCACAGCAACAGGGTATAAGCTATTTTCAGATTATAAATCAGATGCCCGCAGCCAACGATTAAAAACCTCAATATTATTCATTTATTAGAAGCTATTAGTACACACAGTGAGACATTCTCATTACTAAGCACCACTAATAGGTAAGGACTTGTATTAATTATCTGCATTATCACTGTAATCTATGTAGGCTTTTCTGGTGTATTGCACTTTTCAGCTCTTCCCCGCACAGCAGAACTCAAAAAGCCAGTTGTCTCTTGGGTATCTGTTCTGTTACCCACAGCTTCCCAGGCTGATAAAACCAGCTCTCCCTCAGTGCATCTATCACTCGTACCATCGGAACATCCTTGGTTCTCCCCACTGTGCACTCCCATCGTGTGGTAAGCTTCTCCTCTTGCCCTAAGCCCCAAATCACATTACTGTTGGCACCTTTCCCCATACCTCCCTCCCTTCACCTCACTTCTCCTGGGCTGCTCAGACATGCTGGGGGGCTCTGAATGGCCACTGCCCAGCAGAGGGGGTGTGTTGTTGTGCACACCATGATAACTTTCAAATCTGTTGATTCATAACAGCTCGGTTTGATTGCAGGCCAATCTTGCAGGCCAGTTTGTCTCAGATGTGACACCTGAAGATCCCAGGGACATGAAATCTGCAGGTGACAGACACAGTGCAGAACATCTGGACACCTTGAAGAAGAGCTGTGTGGCACACATGCTGCCTAGCCTGCACAGGCTCAAGCACCAAATACGGCAAGTCTCGAAATGCTGGCCTTCTGTGCAAAGGTTGACAGCCCAAAGAACATGCAGGAGGACTGAGAGGTGCAGGATATGCCTGACACAACCTGAAGGAGGTTCAGGAAAAGCTTAACACCACTTCACTGATATTGAACAGGAGCCCTCATATGGGAAACCAGGGATGTCTGCTCCTGTGCAGACCACAAAGTCCACCACCCCATTCATCGTATGGGGCTCAGCAGAGGTCACAACAACACTGTGAAAGAGCTCCTGTCATATCAGGTCAGTCTTAACTAACAGAATAATCACCTGCTTGTATGTCGAGGTTAAAGAAAAACAGCTGAAACACGGCTTTGTGAAAGATACACAAAAGGGTTCATACACAGCACTGCAAAGGAAAGGAAATAGCACTATGGGTCCACCACATCCAAACAGTCATCCTGGGCACAAAGCAGTGCATAAACACTCTCAAAAGGTCAGGAGCCATTGGCAATATTTGCAGGGAGTCGGATTCAAAACCCAAAGATTTCAGGAATGGCTGATTTTTTTTTTTTTAACCAGTCATTTCTTTGGAGGTTTTCAGCAGTCAGTAACCTGCCTCAGGCTGTGCACAGTACCTTGTGTTTCAGAAGCAGCCTCAGGCCAGTGCCCCATAGCTCTATGCTTCATGCTGCTGGTGGCCCTGGGGACGCATGAGTATGGAATAGTGCTGGATGCGAACTGCTTTTGGTACCCCAGCAAAGGGGTCCGGAGAGTCTGAGCGACGTCCAACCATTTCACAACCACCCTCTCTGATGAACCACATCCAGTGCAGCACCTGATTTAGCCTTGTGTTTATTTTATGGATGCTCTCTACTCCTGCTGGGACATCTCCTGGGCATCCCAGGCGAAAGCAGAAGGCTTCTAATGGGCTTGATGAATAATTTCCTACAAAAATTATCCAAGAGTGGATCAGCCAATGTTTTACAATGAGAGAAGAAGTGGAGACTCTGATCTGGAGATAACAGAGGCAAACCTGAAGCACACATCAGCACTGAAGGTTGCAAGGTCTTGGTGGCATCTGGCTCCAGAGAGCACAGATTTTCATCACAAAATCAGCTCATCAACTTTTTGTAATCCTTCACTGCTCTTTGACTTCTCAGGTGAACCTGGGCAAGGGGGTGCACTCGAATTACTGTTAAAATAGAAATTATACTGTTCCCTCTCTGAGGCCCTGTGGGTATGGTGAGGTGCTACAGCAGCTGCCACAGGGACATTCCTCATCTCAAATTGCTCCTTTAAGCATTCATGTAGCACAGTTATCACAGAATCAGTATTTACCAATTCAATACACAAGTAGTTCATTTTATGTGCACTGGTGTCACTGCAAGACAGTGATTTACTACCTCAGCAAGGAGGTGCTTCCTCTGGGGGAGAAGCTCACTTAACCCTCATTCAAGCCCTGCCAGATGTCTCTGGTTGGCACGTGGAGGAGGGTGGTGCTCTGCAGCATCCCGGCACCTGGGTTTGGTACAGCGCCTGGCCGTGCTCTCCTGCAGCGCGGGGAGAGCAAGCCCAGGGCATCCTGAGAGCTCAGCCTCTCGCACCAAGCTGAACCTAAGCCAAAAGCAGAGGAGCTCTGAAATGCTGCCTGATTTTAAAGGGATCATTTTAACAGAAGGATCAGCGCACTTGCGTATGGCATGAGTTGGGTGACCTTCTTGGTATCTTCAGCACATGGCACACTCATCCTGCCCCTGTGGGACCATTGTTTGTGTCACAATCTGATGGCCCTTGATCTGAGGAAAACAAAGTGATATATCGTTCATTGTGCTTTCCTGGGTGGCTCCAGTCTTTCGAGAATGCAAAGGTCAAGGCAAGAGCTGGGACAGTGCCAGGATTCTCCCAGTAATGTAAAAACCACTGTGGTCTTTCTGATGAGGTAGTAGACATGTTTGATTTTATTAATTTCCATACCATTTTCAGCTATAGTTTAAATTATTGTTATTTGGTTGCTTTTCCATTTGAAGTGTGTTGGTCCTGTGGCTACAAGGTGGATTCTCTTCTGAGAGGGAGTGAGAGAAGAATGAGTTTGGATATGAATGAAAGACATGAATTGTGAAAATTTCCCCAGGTGCCAGATTCCCCTGCCCTAACTCTCATTTTCCTCTGCACATACAGGGGTAGAATATTACTTTTGGGGGAATGGGGTAGGGGAGACAGTAGTATCTCATTTATTTTCCAGTCAAAAAGAGGAAGGAGCCACATTTTCTAAAGGAAAGAGTGTGAAAATATTTTTCTTGAAAGGATTTAGGACAAGAGGTGAATCAGAGATCTACTAAGAAAGGATCTCCATGTGTCTTATCAAAATTAATGGCTCATTCTTATAAGCCGATAGTGAAATGATGCCCTTTTTTTTTAACCAGGTAGATTCTAAAGATACCAAAAGACAAACCTGAAAATATCAGCAACCTAGAATATGAAATGGGGACAATTGGCAGCCTGGAATGTAACACATCCAAGATGTTTGCCTTCTAATAATAGAAAGCTGAAAGAGGCATATGGAGAAATTGAGCTCAAAGATTTTTATTTTCTATGTATTAATACACTGAAGTCACAGATGTCTCCACAGTCTCAATCTGCCAAGACCAAATGCAAGGAACAGACCTCAAAGACACTAAGAAATGTGGAATAGCAACCTCTCCATATTGAAGAGTTTGTTCCCTTTCTGACAGATGGGTGTTTAAAAAGCTCTACCAACCAATCTGAAATAAATGGATTGATCTGTAAAAAAGTCATGTTTTCTTTACATTGTCTTTTTCCATTAAACCAGGGTGTTGGTGGCTGTACTATTAAGGGAAGCTATGTCTGATCACCTCCAGGAGTCATGCAAACATTGTCTAGCTCTACTAGAAGCCTCTGTAGAAGGTCTGAAACATTCTGAAAACAACTGTTGCGTAGGTAAAACCTGTTTTTTACGTGCGCCTGGTGACACACAGATCAGATCTTTGCCTTGTTAACACAATCTTTGAGTTTTAAAAGATGAAAATGTAACTTTCTTGCATATCTCATAAACAGAAATAGTTAAAATTCATGGCATTTACAGTCTCCAGCACTGCAAGCAACACTTTTGCACACCAGACCAGCTCGTAACCTGTAACTCTTATGAGATAATGACTGTGATTGATATTCATAAAATCTGCAAGGGGAGCCTAAGAGTCCCAGGAGAGCAATAGACTGTCTACAGTTTTTACAAGTTCTACCGTAGCAGGAGGCCAAGATTGCAACTGCCAGGAGAGAAATATTTATGGGTCATGCACCTTCAGGCTGTGCCAGGAGAGCCTTCAGCTATTGTCAGGAGCATATATAAACTCGGGTTTTATGTTACTCACTTGTCCAGCCGTGGGCAAATTGGATTCATGCCAGCACTGCCAACATCTGCTGAACTGGTTGTAATTTTTTTTTTGGTGTCATTTCTTGATGATGTATCAGGCAGAGTATGACAGATTTATTATTAAACTCATATGGGAGGCAAAAAGCTTTTGCTCACTTTTTCTAGGGAAATCAAAGCCTTGCACAATCTGGAAAACTCCACAAATAAGTGAGAAAATGAAGGGACCAGGAAAGAGAAAGGTGGTCAGACTAAGTGAGGAGGTATTTTTTACCAAACTAATTTATTTTTTGACTTCTTTGGAATTTGTACTTGTAGAGTGAAGGGAAGGTGGGCTCTCTCTTTTCCCTAAGTATTTAGGATTGCATCCTTCCCATTGCTGGGAAGCCTAGAAGACACCCAGTATTCATGACTTGACTATTCAATGGTTCCTTGCAATGAACAAACAAACAAACAAAAAAGATTTTATATTCCTTATTACTTCAAGGACACAAATTAAATAATAAAAAAGTACTTTCTAAAGTAGTCAGAAAAACAGGCTTCAAACATTAGGTTTTTAAATACCTCGTTCCTTCTGTAAATCTTTCAGTAATTTATGAAGCCTTTTGAGATCATTCATATTATACTGCAATAAAAATGGAAGCTATTATGACACAAGGTGTCATTTGGTGCAAAGGAACATGTATAATCAGCCATGAAAAACCTTCCTGCTGAAAGAAGTCAGATTCCAATTAAAGAGCAAGGCTAATATCATCACTGAGTGTATTTATAAGGCAGCAACCACCATCACAAATAATGGCACAATCAATTCCATTTCCAGAGGGCCTTGAACAGATCTCTTTCAAATTTTAAGAATATATTTATTAATAACTGAATCATGGTACAGCAGCAATGTAGCTGTGAGAAAAGCTTTGCTAATTTTTCCAGTGGTATCTTTTTTTCTAATAAAAGATATTATCTCTTACTCCAAACTTCTGCCTTTTTGAAACTATTCCTAGAACTTATACATACTGGGTTTTTTAGTATGGAGCATCAAACATCTGTAAACCTCCTCCTGATTGTTTTTTTTCCCCCAGTTTTTCTCAGGGAATTTGGCATTCAGCATCTGCCATGTCTACTAAAACATCAGGATAAAAATCAGGTCTGCCTTGTCCAGAGCCCCATCCTGACAAGTATAAAACATTATTTTCCCCCCAGTAGCAACCTCTGCAGATCATTCCTTACCCCAGTGCCTGGGTCTTCTGCAAAGCCATCTGTTAGCCCTGTAAAAAGATGGGCAACCTGACACTGCTGCAAGAGGGCTTGGAGCCTGAATGCAATTGAGTGACTGTCGACGGAGGAGCTCAAGAATAACTGGACTTGACCAATGTGATCCCAATTATTCCACTTTATTTACATTAACCACAGCTTATAAGCCTTTACTGCACCCCGGCGCGTGAACGCTTCTAGTCTATTGGTTACATGTGACTGTCCACTAACTGGACATGCATTACTAACACACTTTCTATTGGATTAACACAGGTGCCCATGAGGTATGAGAACATTGTTTCTTCTTCAAGGGTCCTCCTTTATTTTGGCAAAGATTCCTCTTTGTTCCTGCCACGAAACTCTTTATCTTTAGCCTCCTGATTATCTCAAGGCTAGGCCTGTCTCACGGCTAGGCCTGCAAAATGGATCGCTCACACAAGAGCCCTGCTCTTTAGATATACCACAAGTGACAATGCCACAATGTCCCTGTCCTACAGCTATTCTCACTGATAGAAAATATTTAAAAAAAAACCCAAACAAACAAATATGAAAAAGTAGTGGAACCTCATAGGGAAGGTGCTATCATCAAGCAACTACCAAGGAGTCACCAGTTGAAGCTACTCCCTTCAATGTGCACAGGCACAGGCATCCCTGCTGCCTCTTTGGTCTTCAGGTAAACATATGGCAACATCAGCACAGTGAGACGGACAGGGAAACGAGGGGTTCCCAGCATTTTTCCTTTCCTTGTCTTGCTGCTGACAAGGAGCTCTCCTGCATTCTCCATGGGGAGGCAGGTAATGGGAGAGAGATGGAGAGACGGCACTAATGTACAATCTGGGTCTCCCAAAGGAATTAAATACACTTTCATCTATGCCTTTGGTGATCCATCTACAGTACATATTTTCAATTCTGTCCAATTAGCCAATAGAATTAGCATGATGAAATGTGAAACTCTGATTATTATTATTATTATTATGTATTTTAAAGAAGGTTTATGGCAAAAAACAGAATCCCCCCATCCTTGTCCTGGGAAGTGTTTTAAGAGTCATCTCTTTTTCCTGCCATTTGCCTTACCCCTCTTCGATTGAGCTTCCCCACATGTTCCCAGTCCTTGCCTGCAGCAGCTCAGGCAGGAGATGCCCCAGCCACTCCCCTCCCTTGCCAGGACCTGCTTTTCCTGATGTCCATTGCAGCTTTCTCTGATGAGATCCCTTGTGCAGGAAGACATCATCCCCTTGCAAGTGTCAGTGCTGTGTCTTATTCCCACTGAACCCACCTGAATCCCTCACACTTCCTCCAACAAGAACAGGGTTGCTTTAAGCATTTTAGAAAACCCTCTCTTTGCAGCCATAACTTTATAAGCAAGCGTTAGAGTGGGGATGGTTTTAATCCAGCCTGTTCAGTGCCTCACCTCATTGCAAAGCCTGAACTCGCCTGGTCTTGGTCTCCCCTCTGAACTGCAGAAGGGAGTGTTGCTGCCTTCCCCAGAAGGAAGCTCCAAAAAGATGCTCAACTTCTTGAGCAAAAGCAGTGTGTCTGCAGGCAGCAGTCACCTCTGCACAGCTGCTGACAGGACTGACGTCACGCACACAAACCCTCCTGGTTGTGCCTGTCCTTCCTGCAGCCATGTGGGGTGGCAGAGAAGGGAACAGCACAGCATGACTCATGGGGACAGCATCCAGACAGTCCCACATAGTGTTAAAAACTGGTAATCCTGAAAAGCATACGCATTAGCAACCCACCCCTGTCTCCAGCCAAGGTCCTTTAAAAAAAAAAAAATATATATATATGTATATGTAGTGTTGTATGTGTATGTAATTTTCTGTGGCAAGAAAACAAAGTGTTTTCAAATTCTACACCCTCTGCTGTGGAAATGATTTCTTTTTCCTTCTCTTTTTCAGTACTAGCAGCAAGAAAATACAGCCCACCTCCATAAGCGAGAGCTGAACAAGGCACGTCTTCTTTGCTTCAGACCTGCCACTCACACATAATTTAAGCTGCACGTTTCCAAACCAGGGACACAAAAATGCTGTTTCTACCCACTACATCAACCTGCTGTGCAGAATATCACATGCAAAAAAATCACTTTAGATCTTTCAAGTGCATGGCCAACACCCAAGCTGCAAAAACAATCTGATTTTCCCTTATTCCAGGATCCCCCAACCAAAAAAACCATGAGTCTGTATCAGTGATCATAAATGTTGGTAGAGACAAAAGCCAAAGGTAGAGCAGAAGTGAGGAGTCTCTTGCCTGTAGGCAGGGACAGGTGACACAGTGGGCACGAGCCAAAGAAATCCCTGGTGGGGAGCTGGGAGATGTGATCCTGTAGCAGAGCCAACTTGTTCACTGAGTGAATGCATCAGAAACAACCAGAAAAGATGGAGAAGGGCCCAGGACTGAGGATGTGCCCAGGAGTCCTTTGCCGAGTGGCACTTGTCTGGGACAAAGGTGTAAGGGATCAGATGAATGGAGGTGGCAGAGGGCTCTGCAGCCCTGAGAGGAGGTGGCTGCAGTGGCATGCCACTGTGCGATATCATAAACCATTTATCACAGGGAATTCTCTGCATGATGAACCCAAAAGGCTTATTATTAAGGCAGATGCTAGATTAATATTAGCAGAAGAAGATGTGAAGATCAGCCTCTGCAGTATTCCCTCAGAAGTTAAAAATCCATAGCACATGTGAAACCACCACAACACTAAAAGGAAACCCAACTGTTGTTACAAAGAAATCCCCATAAATAATCCCAAATTAGAACCTTGGTGTGAAGTTGAAGGTCAGGTGGGTCTCAGACAGTGCTGGTGAACCCATCTTAGATGACAGCAACTAGTGCTGGGGGGTTTTGTGCTTCAGCTTGCTGCCAAATGTTGCAGGGTAGCTGCTGACTGAACATGGCCAGTGGCTTCTCCTGTGGCTGGTAAAAGTAATGCAAAAAAAAAGGGCTTTCTAGGGTCACATCTCATAACATGCAAAGAAAACCACATGTAGTTGAAAAGACAGTACTAGAAACTGCCCTACACATCATCATCCGTGTAGGTACCTCTTGGTATTTACTGTGAAGTATATTTTTTTTCAGTAATGTGACAGATAATATTGGAAAGCACAGGAACGGTCAATTCACTCTGCTCTTTTTCCCCCAGCAATGCTTTGTTAGGGCTATTGCTCAACAGCATACTAATAAATGCAATAAATCTGTTCAACTTGACAGATTATTTACAAATAAAAAAGTGCCACCCCCTCCAAACACACGCATGACTTTTTCCCAAACTGTGGAATAATTTAGGTTGGTAGGGCTTGTGGAAGTCCTCTAGTCCATCTCCTGCTCAAGCCTGGACTCAAACACTTCATCAGTTTTCTGAATTTTCATCCTGAGTGGAGGGAGAAGCAAAAGGCTTCTGTGCAAAGAGGAACTGAGCAGACCCTTCAGTCTGGAGAAGACATTGTTGAGAAAGTAGATGAGAGCACTCCTCAAAATCATGAAAGGTGTGGAGACTTTTATAGGAAATTATGCTCACTGCCTCACCGATACAAAAATTACAAAACATCTAGTAAATTTACCAGGTGTCAGATTTAAAACAACAGAGAGAGGTTCCTTGATGCAATGCATGATAAGTTGTGAAGCTCCTTGCTGCAGGACACTGCAGGCAGTGAGATTTTCATAGCTCCAAGGAAGACCAGACAAAGCCAAAGAGATATTTTTTCAAGGAGCAGTAAATACAAAAACACCACTCCTGGTTTAAGAAGTCAGTGCAAGTCTGTCTTCCTATTATCCACTTCACCACTCAAAAGACCTGTGTTTTGGCCCAC
The DNA here is from genome assembly GCA_013399855.1 of Oxyruncus cristatus. Classification (NCBI taxonomy): domain Eukaryota; kingdom Metazoa; phylum Chordata; class Aves; order Passeriformes; family Cotingidae; genus Oxyruncus; species Oxyruncus cristatus. Next base: position 209,213 of record VXAY01004622.1, read on the forward strand.
AAATGCCTCAACTACATAATCATAACTGTGTCTCAGAGCTGTAGGTTCCAAATGAGAGAAAAAATGTCTGGAAAATGATGACTTGCAGGGCCCAGCATTTGGGCATACAGTTCCACGCTATCAGCCCTCTGACAGACAAGCCAAAGATTCAGGCTAGCACAAAGCTGGTGGATGCCATTAACCCATTCCAGACTTGTGAAGAAGGAGAGCGTCCAGAGGAGCACTGGACAACATGATGCTCTATTTTCAGTCTGAACTAGGAGCACTCAAGCAAGATTTACAGTATCCTCGAACCGTGGACTCAGCTGTCCTGGTTAAACCAGATCTGTGAAGTGACCCGGCTGAACAAAACATTTGTAAAGTCAAAATCTGTCTCTGCCAAAGAACAAAAACAGTTTTCTTAAAAATGGATCATTTCATGGATCTTTCCAGAATCCACAGAAGCAAAAAAGAAGGCAACAAGCCCAGTCCAGAGGGAGGAAGCCTGTGGGAAAGGATGAAATTCCTCCGGGTGCAGGAGGCCCTTTAACTTCCCTGTTACCAAGGGATGTGTGTGATGGTGAACAGCCCCTCCTCATATTTACAACTCCTTACTCTTTTCTGGTCTGCACTGCTTAGTATTTTCCTCGCTGCTTACTAGATCCTCAATGCCCAAGAACACATCTGCCTGTTCTGTTACTCAAGACCTGAGTCACAAAAAAAGCAAAAAACCTCATTTATTGAACCTCCTGCTGCGGCTTTGATCGAGAAATGTAACACCCCGAGATGAGTTATTGGCTCAATTGTCACCCATGAAACGTGTGCTATTGGTGACAGACTGAGAGTGCACAGCACATTCACACAGCTCTCAAAACCTGGAGCCTGATGTCTGCACGTCCTCCACCTTGCCATCCATGTGTGCTACAGATGCCCCGACTGGTGCTCCCTAAAGCCTGCAGAACACCAGAAAACTCAGGTTCACACAGTTCTAATTTATATCTCCATGGTTTCATTCTCTTAATTATGTCATTTATGGGGTTGAGAGAACTGGTGCTGTGAATATGAAGCAAATCTTTGAGACAGCCTGCACAGTTCGTGGCATAGCTGCCATAACACCATGTCAATCACCCAGCTCTGAGCACAGAAGGCGGCAGTGGCACTATTAGATTTCAAATAAAGATCACTCATGGGGGAACTGTGTAACTTCTCTACATGGAGCTGTCATTTCAAATGCCTGGAAGAGAAAATAGAGCTAAATATCATTCATTATGTTTAACTCATCTGATTTTTAAAAGAAGAAATTTGCCTTAAAGTGGCTTTAAAGCTCTCCCCTCTGGAGCTCTGGGTATTTCAGTCGTCTGAGGCTGCAAGGGAAGGGTATGCTATTTACTTTCCTGTCCTCAATTTCAACTTCATTGCTAAATTTAATTGAAATGCAATTAAAAAGGTATCCATATGAAGACAGGCTCATAGCTGTGAACATCCCTGTGTCACACCACATATTACAGGTATCACTGGAATTTCCCTTCATTTAGTGCCCTCCAAAAGAAAGGCTGTGCATGGAGAGCGAGGACCATGAGCTGCTCCCTTCTGTACTCCTTGCTGTACCAGCAGACACAGTAGTGAGCATCACTAAAACAGTACCAGGTAGAGCTCCATGAGCTGTGGTTTAACATCTTTAATTCCTGGACACTTAGCTCTGAATTACAGCTTCATCACTGCCTTTGAGGAGAGTATGTAGCCCCGGCATGCCTCTGTATTCGGCCTGCTATCTTTTCATTAGTACTCAGAAGTGGACATATCAGGCTGTGCAAGTTCATGGCACCTCAGGGAAAAGCCCAGCTTCTCCAAGCTACTTCCACACTCCCTTCAAAGCACTATTAGCCATCAGGCTGCAAGTGACAGCTGCAGCCCTGCTTCATCATAAGGATATTCAGGCATGTTCAAGGCCCCTGGAAGCCTCACTGAAGGCTGTAAGCTGAGTGCACCTGGGCATCGAAACTCAGTAGGCACAGATGGACTCAGGGGTCCCATGAAACTGCATATACAGGTCAAGTTGCCATTGCTCTTTGTACAGGTAGCCAGAAAATGCAGTGAAAAGATCCTTGCAGAATTGCAAATGGCCATCAGATGTCATCTGAACTTTCCAGCAAGTCAGGAAAGGGGATTTACAGTCCTCAGAACTGCACATCTCCAGCCAGCTCCCTTGCACAGGCCTTTCCTTCAGCAAACTTTTAATGCAGAGTGGGCACCCAATCTTACTTAAGGTATCAGCCACCTGCTACAGGATGTGCTGCACTGCACTTCTGAAGCTCTGCTTCTGTGTTGGGAACCTGGAATGAGTAGTTCATATGTCAGCTTTTACTTGGTGGACATCTACCCAGGGCAAATCCATCCTCTTTCCCCCAGGCTGGCCCTCTCCTGGTTGCTACTCTGCTTTCAAGTCAGAGATCCAATACACTGTTACTTGTAGGATAGAGAGGCACATCTTTTCCTGAACATCTCCTAACTTCTGCTGCATCTTTCTTGTGCTGTTACCTTCTTGTTACGATTTATCTGCAAGAGTCAGGACTTGTGGAACTCACAAAACCTTTAAAGGGAAAGAAAATAATCCCCAAACCAGGGGATTTAGCTGGTCTACTCACCAGCTAAAATCCTTTTTCTGCCCCACCACAAGTATAGTAGTTAGGTTCAGCATAGGCAAGCACAGGCAATCTTGCCTCACTCTAGCAAGTTCTGTAAAGTCCTCTGCTAGGCCAAGACAATGCCTTACCTGCAAAGGATGGATTTCCCCTTAAGAACTCCTCACGTAACATTAAATGTTCCATATTTTTCTGAAAGGTTTGGTTTACTCTATATGCTGCATTTGTAATGACCTCCCCTGAGAATTGTGTCTGATATCCGACGTATATCTCAAGTATCTGGCTGTGCAATAAATTTGCAAAGATGTAATTAATTGCACCTTCCAAGGCAGGGAACCTAAGCAGCTATTAAAAAACTTTAATTTATATTAAATCAAGTAAAGTTAATTGCCTGTTCATAACAAATGAAAAAGAAATATGCACTTTGGAAGATGGCCACAGGTCTCCAATCGATATAAATTTAATGTGCTTCTATGTATCTCAGAGCAAAATTGCATCTCAGTACTTTATTGAGCATTCTAGGAATTCCTTGACAACACACTACTAGGAAATCAGGTCACTCCCATATTCCTATGGAAGGCATGGAAAGGCCAAGTTCAATGTAATCAGAAGGGTACACATCATTATCCCACAGCAAAGGGACTAGCTACTTCTTAGGTTTATAAAAAATACAGTAATATGAAAAAATAAGCATTTCATATGTTACATATTTCTTAAGTAGGTAAGAATGCATATTCTAACCTTTATAACCCATTTAAGTGCAGAAAAAATACATACTGGTTTTTAATTCTTTACCATTCCTCACAGCACTGAGACCTTTTGCAGGAATAAAAAAAAACCAACCAAACCACTCAGTTGAGTATGAACTAGAAGGTCAGGCCAAATTTAAATGTTATGTGGTAGTGAATCTCCTGTCACTTTCACTTGCACTCACAGAAAACTGTTACCTCTGATTTTGGTTGCTTGCAGGAGAGCAGCCACACACTCAGGAGCTGAACTTGTCAAAACATTTTCTGGCTTGAAAGTCTCATGAGTTCTGACTTCTGACCAGATTTTTACTACCCCTTGGGTTTAGCTGAACTGAAAATATTTTTAGAAAAGGAGATCACCTGATATCTCTGCAATTATGGGCTCAAGCAGAGCCAGAACTTCCAGAGAGAGGCTCAACTAAGTGGAGAGAGCAGAGGACTTTGATTCGGATCAAAATGCATTTGACTCAAGTATTTGTCACATTTGAGAAAAAACAGAACTGTATTATAATACAACTTAATTATTTGGGAAGGTATACGCACTGAGGCAGTGTAAGACTGCATCATAAAACTTTCGTGACAGTGGCACAGCACATACGGAAGCCACGAAGGAGGTGAGTTGGGTTTGCATCACTGTTTTCAGTGGCACTTGGCTTCTCTATGCCACCTGGATGCTCAAGCTGTGAAAGTCTGCTTGGCATTACTTACTAAATTCTGCTTTTAAATGAGCACACACAAAATAAAGCAGCCAGAGGCCAGGAAATATTCTTGGACTTGAGCCCTTCTTTCCATCCTTGGGGAAGTGTTTTGCCTGCCCTTTGTTTCAGTGTTTCCCTTGTGGAATATAAATTTTGTTCCTTCAACCAGCCAGTGAGTAAGCCTTAGACATATGCACCCCATCGAATGGGATGCGACACATCCGTGCAAGTGTCCACCTGCTCTCGTCACTGGGATGAAGTGTGTAAGAATTAAGTCCACTGAATATCACGATAACATGCAGTTGAACCACAGAGATAGATGAATGTGCTCAACACCACACAAGCTGCCCACACAAAATGATCACTTTTCATCAAATGATTTCATAAATGTGAGTTTGATTATAACAGAGGGAAGAAGTTATTCCTGGTTTTGAATTATGTTTCCCCAATGCAGCCTATTGAAATTGCATGGGTGAAACCAGAAGGGGAAAGACTATCCAGCTGAAACAAAATATCTCCATTATGCAATGAATAATCTCTGATTATAGCACTGGTGCCCATAATTAATCAGAATCCAACAAGCTAGTCCATTTCAGTATTTCTAATTGTATCACTTGGCAATTAATCTACTTTTGGTAACACAGTGCTTACTGTAAAAAGAAACTGCCTCATTAGACAGAAAAGGACCTGAAAAATAGATGAGAAAAGGTGCATTTATTGTACATGTATTTTTCAGCAGTTAAGAACACTGCAAGGAAGAGCAGGTGTGCAGCACAGGTAAATCTTCCCTGTCACCTGAAATGTCTGGTATTATATATATTTATAATAAAGTCATTTATAACCAACGACACTCATAATCTCAAGAAGATTTCTGCATATCATGAATGGTTATTTAGGTTCTATTTTGCACAATACCTATCACAGGGCTCCATTTACAGGTTTCTGAAGAAGAAATATGATGCCAATAGAAATAATAGTAATGATTATTCATGGTAGAAGAAAAGGATGACACCGAGAAAGTGGTGTAGCAAAAATTATTCCATCCACCACAAAAGTGTTGCAGTTACAAGACTGTCCCTAGAAGATTGTTTCACTATCCCTTCAGAATAAATGGATGTAAGTCCATTAACCTTATTTAGCACTATCCCCACTGCAGTAGGGTAAACCTGATGGTTTGTTCCTGCTCAGTCATCTTTAGGATTTCATCTGAACAGAATTTGGATGGAGAGATGTGTGCCTCCACGCATACAAGTGACAGTGCTCTCAATCTTCTTGCCTCATTTGTCATCATTCCCCAATGAGCTGTGATGTGTGGCACCCCTGACAACACCTTCACATCTCACTGAGCCACGGGAGTGTCAGTAGGTCTTACTGTAAGTCCACAGAACTGAGGTACTCTGAAGTTGTCACAGCAGATCTCAGACTTTACACTTCTTCTGCCTCTGCCTATGCCAGCAACTTCTACTACCTCAAAGCATAAAAGAGTTTCCTAAAATCATTTGCGACTTCAGTAGCTCTTCTATATACAACACACCACCTAACTGATCAAGTATCTAAAGATTCAGATGCAAGAGCAGAAGCACTTTTGGCTAACATAAACCTCTTCTGTAATGCCCAAGGTTTTCTCACTTTAAAAAGTGGCTGGCTGCAGAACAGATTTGCTTATCAAGTTGGTTTTTTTTTACAATCTCTCTTTTCTTGCTTGCTCCCTGCAAGAGCAGTTTTCTTCCAAATTTTCATAAGTTTCTCATGGGCTTGCCAAAGTTCAGCGTTGCGGTTGCTGAGTACACAGATAGTACTTGATAAAGAGGGTTTGTTTATTGCCTGTTCAAGGTAGCATGGAAAAGATATAAAAAGACACAGTGCATCCAAGACTGGGCATACCCACTCCACCCCAATTCGCAATGCCAGCTCAGGCGTGCCCAACCCGCACATCCCCGACAGACATGTGGAGCTCAGTCCCAGTACTGGGATTTGTGTAGAGGAAGAGAACGTCTTCAATGACTGGCCTGTAACTGGAATTCAGACACAGAAAGATTTTGAGCTCACCATTGTTCAGTGGTGAACTCAGGGACTTGGCAGAGAGAGCTAAAGGGCAGGCTTTATAGGACTGACTTTCTTCATGACAGAAGCAATTCCCCATAGACAGTTTTCATATAACCATCCCGTTTACAAGACTGAAAGAATTTATCAAATTGATTTCCAAGAAGCCTAAGTTCAAGAGGGCCATCTTCAACGTGTGTAATTTTTGAGTGTAGATGAAGCCAAAATGTCCTGCTGCATTCCCATTCCATGAACCATGGCCATGTATATGAAAAAAGCAAAGCCTCTCCTTTTCAGTATGACAGGTCTTTTATTACAACCTATTCTAAATATACCTTTGAACTGGCAGGTTTTCTAAGACTGTCACCTTTTTCTTTTTCTTCTTTTGCTTTTAGGTCTCAGATTCCTTTTCTATAGAAGCTATTAGCACTGCACTGAGAAATGCTTCAATGACAGCAAGATGCAGCACTAGGTGCAATGTTATATTCTGAGTAAATTATACCATTCAAAGGGCAGAGCAGAGCATGAATAGTATTGATTTCCAGAAGAGCTGTTTCAGTACTTAGCAAAGTTTGATCAGACTGTTCTCCTTCACTGCCTGAGTTAAGACACTGTGTCTCACCCCAGCAGGCAGCAATATGGCCTAAGCTAAATGTAACTTCATCACCTTCCGCATGGTTGTCAGCATCTTATTATGCCTGGGCTCACCACCCCAGCCTGGTGGAAAACACAGCACCTCACACTACCACTGTGTGCTAAGGTAGGAGTATCCACACTGCACTTTGCACTCTGCGAGTGCTCACAAAGCAGAGTTTTATCATCAACACACTCTGTGACCTACTCTGAGGATATCTGAAATCACCTGGGGTCAAAGGATGAAGGCCTGACTAGTGGCTGAGAGCCCCCAAGGGTGAAGATGCACAGGAAGAGACTCTTTGGAGCCAGTCCAAGACAATGGGATGTTCTTTCAAAATTTCAAAACCAAGAGCAGCAGCATCATTTCAGAAAACAGTTTGTCTAATGGATATCATCTACCTCAAGATAAGGTGAACTATACCTTGAGTGTGCTGCCTTCTCTGCTTTAAGTAGAGTCTAGAGAACCAGCTCAAGTGTAAAAAAAATACATCTACAGGTTGGAATACACAAATCCATCTCCAAGAAACTAATTGAGCTCTGCCCACCCACACAAATAGCCATACTAAAAGCAAAAGTTTTGCAGCCAAAATCCATAAATTTATATCACTTTTCAGAGTAAGTTCTATGAAATTGAAGTAAAAACATTTTGAAGATGATTTGAAGAGAGAAAATAACCTTGTTTGCTCAAGTCTATTAGTGTGTAAAATCTAATTTTTTTTACCAATTTTGAAGCATTTTCTATGAAATATCTTATTTTTCTCTAAAACATAACATTTTAAATCTATTTCTGGTTTTGCAAGTTTCTTGAAAATAACTTTCTTCTACTTCACAAGCACAAGTGTGTCAATCAGCTGTTGTCTTATTAGAATGTCCTTCATCCAGTTGAATAACTCAATATTGGCAGCAGTTCAGACCACAAATCTTGGCAGAGAAATAACCTGGCTATATATCCAAAGCTATCATTGAGGATACTTCCTGTGGCATGCTAACCTTGCATGCCTTGAAAGCATATGAGTATTTTGAGAAGGTTAAAATGCTGTTGCTAGTCTGTCAATTATTTTATTTCACCAATTACCATAGCTTCAGTTAATCCTTAGATGTCCCAGGTCTCCTAAAGCTGCTGCCAAATTAGAAAAGGGAGAGGGATGGATCAACAGAGCCATTGAGGGAATGAGAGTCCCCGTGCCACCACAGCTGGAGGCTTGAGACTTGTTTACTTCAGTTTTAGCCTATTTACTGAACACTGAAATGGGAATCTTGATTGCTCCTGAGGAAATACATAGAAATTCTTGCATTTTTAAAGTTCCAAGTTCTTCATGCTGAGCTGCGGAAAGGTGACACTGTGGGCAGGAGCTGGGCCAGCAGAGAGGACTGTGATGGGACTGATCTTTCCAAAGATAAACTGTTTGTAAAATCTTGTATTCCTAATACTCTTGTTGCTACTCCAGTTCTCCTTCTTCACGGCCCACCTTATCCACCCACAGCCCACTCTGTGGGAGCTATCAGGCCCTTAGCAGATGGACAGGCATGTCTTTACAATCACAGTAGTTACCAAAGCAGGTAACTACAAAGCAGCTCATCAGGATCTGGTTCATCCCTTCCACCATTTCCAGTCCACCATCCCTTCTTCCCTGCTCTCGCACTGTTCCTCTCAGTTAACTCTCACATATGCACAAGATCTCAATCCAGGACAGGTCCCTCCGTAGAGAAAACCTTTCCCTAATGCATCACCCCTTCCGCTAATGTTTCACATACAGCTTTATTGTCCCGGCACTGCCCCTGGCTGCTCACCTCCTCCCTGCCTCTCTGATAACTGCGCAGCCAGTGAAAGCAGCAGCAGGCCAGTAGAGCTAATGCTGTCTTGTCAAATCTCAAATCATCTGCTTCCAATCCCAGCTGGTTCCTTCAAGGCTAAACAAAACAAAACGAAAAAAGACCCAGAACACGGAAGCATGGAAATGCCTTTGCAAAGTTTGAATGCTGATGTTTAGTTTTTTGACATGATGAATTTAACCAGAAAAGCTGTATCTCAAGCGTACAGGAATCTGTTAAGAAAAAGGCACTGCAAGTAGCTGGCAGGCAGCAAGGCATTATGTCAATGACCATTACCTTTCTCGGGTAATATCCTTGTCAAAGACAACAGGATTGCTCTGTACACGTGGGATGCAGAAGCAGCCACTGAGCGGGCAAATTCCAACTCATTTCATCAGCTATAAAATAAATCCTGAGTCCATCAATGCTTGTGCAGAAATGAAAGCTGTTTCATGGCCAAAGCAGCAGAAGAAAGCCCTTCAAATGCCACCTTCCAAGTCTGAAGCTCTTTTTTACACTTCTGACTCTTTAAATCCCTTCAGTTTTTTGCTATGAGTGCAGTTTTAGCAACAACACGAACAAGGAAATAACACCAACACATCGGCTTAGCACCATGTGTGAATTCTTATTTACAAGCTACAGACAGCAGCATTTTTATCCCTGGCTCAGCTCTAGAGGCAGCAAGTCTGAAAGCAGGCGCACACCACGAGGCCAACAGCAAGCAGGGTGCAGCCCCAGTTCAAGCTCTGCTTCTCTCTCCTGAGGCTCCACACCACTGATGCAATCAGGTATTGCCATTGATAGCTGAGGATCAGGGACTTGCTGTGCACAAATATGACTTATTGCTGTCCATGGGTCTCCCCAGGCCACTTCTTTTCTGATTTCTGGCCTTCCTTTTTTCTCATCTCCCACAAAAAAGGTTGCTCCTATTGATCATTTTTTTCTGCTCTACAGGGCAGCAAACCATTCAGTGGTGCCGGAAAGGACAGCAATAAAGACTGAGCAGGAGCCTGTGACCAGAATTCAAGGTACCCACACAGGGAAGAGTTAGAGGTCCTGGTTCCCATTCCCCAGAGCACGCTGGTGTACCAAGAGCAGGAGCACGAGCTCTGGACTCAACTTTCCCCCTAGTTAGTCACGTATCTACAGGTCTTCGTCAATTGCATTTATACACAGTTGGTTACAAATATCACCACAGGAAACTCAGTGGATTGCAGTTTTTTATCTAGCTGACACTCTTCATGTTTTCCCACATTTCTTGTGGCATGTGGAAGGGGAGGAGATCCCACAAAATCCATCATCCTTTTTCATGGATTTTCAGCAAGTTTTCTCATGAGACAATAAGTAAGATTTCAAATCTACATTTTGGCAAGGGTTTCAATGGGTTAATTTGAAATACATATGGAGATAATGATGGCTTTATTTTTTTTCAGATTATTAGATGAGTCACACTAAACTCTCTTCAGAATGATGGAGGGTCCTATTTATTACTCCCTCTTCAGTTTCCATCACTTGTCTTTGCTCTTGCCTCAAAACATTTAGAGGTGTTGTAATAGATCTTCCAAATGTACTAAAATACAATTTGCCTGTTGCTATTGCAATGACAAAGACTAGATGAAATGATTGATTTTTTTTGTTTGAATCAAGGAAGGAGAGTCCCAGGAGCATAACAACAAGGTATAAATAGCATCCATTCTGCCTCATCTAACAAATACAAGCTATAAAAAAAAAAATAGCTATAACATGCTCCAACAAATTTAAGATCTTTCATACAAAAGACTCAAAACCTCAAAAATTACATTGTGCAATCACCTAAAAAAAACCAAAAACACCCCAAACCCCACCAAAAAAGCCCACACAAAACCCAGAAGAAGAGTACAATTTTTCTCATGTTTCTGCAGGGACAGAGTGTATTATGTAATAGAGCTGAGATGACCTTAAAAAAAGACCATGCACCATAAAAAGAAAAAATTATACTGCTTGCTGGTTTGACCTGAAGATAACCCCCTTCCTGATCTTAAACCTACTGACTGGATCTAGGGGGCTGTGTATATCTCCATTTCAGCCCTGCCACACAATAGGCTATTTTTGCACAAGTATTTTGTTCCTAATGTAAATCAGGCACGTGGTTCTATCTTACCCTAGGAAGGCTGATCTCTATTTGCTTAAACCGAGGAAACTTGGCAGCGCAACTAAGCTGAGGCTCCCAAATACATTTCATTTTAGTGTGAGAGTCATTATTAGAGTGCAGAAGTCCTAGGGCTAGCTTGTTAAACCTGGTACAGCTCCAGCCCTTCGATGTGCATGTGAGACACAAGAGGTAGGTATAGCTGGCAGAGAAGGAAATAGCAGGGAGAAACAAACCAGCGCCAGGACTGCCCATGACCCACTCTCTGTAAAACCAGCACTAATATTTTTTTTTTTAAATTTCACAGCAGAGAAGATTTTCCTGGGGAATCACAATGCAAGCAGTGAGGGAACTTTGCCACTATTTATCTGGAGTTCCTTCACACACTTAGGAAGACATCCAGCAAATAATCTTCCATCGGTAACTTCACAAGTCATACACTCTTTCTTAAGCCAGGGGAGAAAATGTGAAGTTGCTTGCTGGAGTGGTTTATCCAAGTTGTCAGATATTCATGGAAGAAAATCAAGAGCTGATGGAGAAAATTCCAGTTTGGCAAGACCAAGGGATTTTTCAGAACTGTATTTATTTCAAGAAACCTGGAAGAAGTCCAAGTAGGGTGGATGTTCTGCTAAAAGCCAGAGAGAGAAAGACCTCATCTGACCTGCAAAATCTGAATGCTGCTTGTGCATCACGAATGCTAAAACTGAAACGGCCTGTAGATGTCATGCCAGAGAGTACTCAATGGCAGCCCAGAATAGCCAGTAACCATCACGGCTGATGTAAAGGCCAGGTTCCAGCCCTGCTTGTGCCTGAATCAGGGAAGCAGTGACACCTTATACGCGCTGCATCCCAACAGAGCACTCTTGTCATTACATCTCTCATCGTTCTTAGTGAATCTATTTTGAAAAGTTTGCAGTTTCATTTTGACACAAAATGAAAAATGATTTTGGAACTGCAACATCTCTTCATGGGATGGAGTTCCTGTTTTCCAAGCCAACTGAGCCTTAAGCTGTATTTTTCAATGCCTAATGCAAATAATTTGAAATAGGAACACTGGAAGGCCTGGATGCATTCTGAGCACTAGTATTACAATTCAATACTCATAAAACATATTTTTAACTCACTCCTGTTCCATAAATCCAGATTTCATAGTAAGTAAAGTAGAAATCTTCCTACAAATTTGAAAGCAAACAACTTTCCAATCTCCCCTCACCTGTTTAAATTATGCTGACTGCCACAGAAAGTATACCCTGTAGACATAACAGATGATTAAACAGCCTGCTTCACCTGTAAATAAGCATGGAATTTGGTGTCTTAGATTGTTGTTATTTGCTTTGCACCTACTAGTCAAGCTCTAGTCCTGTGACTATTTATCTAACAGAGAGACTCCAGGGTTGTTTTTTTTCATTTGAAATAAATGCCAAATGACAAATTTGGTTTTGACTCCAGCGATTTGGAAACTGAAATGCTGCCCATACATGTAAGCTTTTTTTGCTGAGGAGCCATCTGCAAGGCAAACACAAAACTCTGACACCATTATTCCAACCCAACATGAAATACTGCAAAATACAAGCTCAACCCCCAGTTGCACTCATACACAAATGACACAAGACTCAAATAAGTGTTCAGCTGAGAATATTTATGTCTTATTCTTAGTTTTGTTGTGCTTAGAGGCTTAGTACATCTTTGGTTGCTTCTCATCTTCCAAATAAACAACAGAGAAACACTTTTTTTTTGTGGCAACCACATCCTATCATCTGCAAAGCAGAAAGAACATGGCAGGTGTACACTAAACATAAGAACAGGTTTCCTGGTGTTTACTGCATTTCAAAGGGATATTTAAAAAATGGGAAAAGTTTTACTGATTGCAGAATATACTTTCAAGAACCATCAGCTTTCTGATATGTGTTAATCTAATCTGCACTCTCATGCCTCCAGCCAAAACTGCAGCAAGGTGCCAGAGGGCTCCAGAAATCACTCTGGTCCTTCAGTTGTGATTCTCCACCTATGGATATTTGGCAGATCATACAGTTCTGTCACCTGCTTTTCTCTAAACACATAGGAAAAAGTTTTCTGAACATCCTCATTAGAAAAAACCACTACCTGACAAATACAAAATATCTCTCAAATATATCCCATGGTATTGTGCTGTTGTAATAGGTTTTCTTTTTTTTTTTAAAGAAAAAAAAAATCCTGCTTTGAGTTTTTTCCCTTTACCACTGTGAAAGAAAAGTGTTGTGCAGTTGGACAGGAGAGGCGGCTAGCTGACTGGATTCCCCTGGCCTGAAGGGATGGCTAGAAGAGCAATGAGGCTGATGAAGGGACTCAAGTACAAGTCCTGTGAGGAGAGGCTGAGGGAGCTGGGGTTGTTTAGCCTGGAGAAGAGGAGGTTCAGGGGAGACCTCATCACACTCTACAACTCCCTGAGAGGAGGTTGTAGCCAGGTGGGGGTTGGTCTCTTCTCCCAGACAACCAGCAGTAGGACAAAAGGGCAGGATCTTTAGCTGTGCCAGAGGTGGTTTAGGTCGGGTATTAGGAAAAAAATTTTTACAGAGAGAGTAATCAGACATTGGAATGGGCTGCCCAGAAAGGTGGTGGATTCACTGGAGGTTTTTAAGAGAGAGACTGGATGGGGCACTTAGTGCCATGGTGTAGTAACCACGGCAGTGTTGGATCAAGGGTTGGACTTGATGATTTCGGAAGTCTTTTCCAATCCAGTTGATGCTATGATTCTAGCCACAGACAAAAGGATCAGCTGATAGCCACTAGGTTGGAAAGTGGACTTTGGGAGACTGTAGAGGCAGGTAAGTTTTTTTTTTTTTTTCTGCTGGCTGGACTTTGCTTTACTTTTTCCCTGACTCAGGGAGTGGTGAGGAGAGGGTTCATTTTTTGGCCGGGTCACTAGTTTCTTCTGGCCCCGCGGGAGGTCCCGGATCGCTTCCGATTCCTCACGTCTTGCTCTGCCCACTGCCTGGACTTGCCTCGGATTCATCGGAAAGCCGGTGCCAGGTGCGGAGGAAACTTTGAGAGGAATGGCGGCCATTCCCCTCCTCTTTTCCCGTGTCGGCAGCAGCTTGCACCCATCGCCGAAAGAGGGGGTCCCGGCCAGAGTCAGCCTTCGACAGCGTGAGTCCACAGGAGGGACCGCCCGTCTCCCTTCCCGTGCCAGTGGTGCGTGTCCTCGGGAGTGCCCGACAGCGTCCCATGCTGGGGGTGGTTATAACTGCACCGAGAGGCAAGGGAAAATACCCGATTGTTTTCCGCGGAAGTTTTGATTACGGAATTGTGGCTTGTTCGGTTGTGTTACATATATATATATATATACACATATGGGGGTATATATATATATATATTAGTAAAGAGATGTTATTTTCTTTTCCACACCTCTTAGACTGAAACCTCTTCAATTCAAAGTTATAATAACTCACAGGGAGGATATTGGGGTTTTTTTCTCCTATCCCGCCCTCCTTAGCAAACACTTTAGTCTCGTTAACAGCTGTGCAAGTGCTTATGTTATTGATGGAAATTATGGAGAATCCATGCCTCTCACTTGCCTTTCAGACACTAAAGTAAACATTTATTAGTATATCTGTGAGCATTAAGTTGGCAAATTGCATACACTCAGACAGTAGGTACAGAGTAATGAAATAAACTAATGCAAATGTGATTTGAACAGCAAAAATTTATTATAAAAGCAATAGGTGATTGCCTTTACTATACAATTACCATACTGGCAAAACTAATGGTTGCAACAGCTCTGCAGTCACTGATAACTATTTCTTAAGGCACTATCATAAAACACTATGCATTAAAGATGTTGCAAAACAACAACATTTAGAAAACTCAATATACTCTAAAATACAGAATCTGAATACAGAGATAAATCAAGAGAGGAAGGCCTGTGTTTGAGCAGCTGTGTTCTTTCTCTCTGATCTGGATATAAATACTGTCTTGTAGGACATGAATGCCAGTTACCAGGCATCTGATATAATTAAAGGAACAAGTAGTGACACACAAAATTTCCCCCATGTGTCTGACCATGAATCTTGTTGACAGTGACTAAGGTACGCTAATTATGATTGCAGGGAGGAGACACCAAGACTATCCACCCTTCCACCAGGAGCAATACATCTAAGCTTTATCACTACCAAGAACTTCTGTGAACCTTTGTGACTACTGGATTCATGAAATCTGTAGGAAGATTTTCCAAAGGGAAATGTAAAGCTGTCAGTGGGATCCTAGGAGGATTTTTTCCATTGCCACTTGACTGATCTCTGCAAACTAACTCACAGTTGTAGGCATCTCACATATCTCAAGAGTTGTTTGCCCAAGGCGCTGGCAAGGTGCCCATCACCAAATGAATTACCCAAATAGTTCACAACATATTTTGACAATTTGAACACATTTAATCTCATATTACCCCCACTATTTCATAGGGTATTATACAGATGAGGAGTTACAGCACAAAGAGGCCAGTGCCTAGATCGTGGAAAAAGAACACTAACAATAATTTACTATTATGTGCCATTGCAATGCTCAGCTTTTAGCATCCTTGTCCTGCTGGTGGAATATGGACATCTGAAGGTCTGATCGCCTCATACTGCGGTGCACCCTAGGCAGCAGGGAACAAGGGCGGGGAATAGCAATCTAGTTCAAATCCTACCTTATTTCTGTGGCAACAGAGAGGCACCTCCAAGCTTCCCTGAAAGTGATGATAGACACACACTGAAGGTATATAGCAAGAGGTCTCCATAGTAGCAATCTGGGTAGATGACTAGCCTTTCAGGGAGCTGTGGAGAGCAGTTTTTTTCCACATCCACCAACCTGGTTGCAAAGTAAGAGATGGTGTAGGCATGTCATCTTGTCTGTCATTTGAAGGTGGTATTGTCATATTTTAGGAGGAGAAGGTGTCTTTAAGGAGTTGAAACAAGCTGTTCCTTGACCATGCAGGTAAACTCAGGCCTTTATACATGCACTTGATACTATTTCTTAAAAATTAACCTCAAGACTTTATCATTGCAAAGGGAAACAGATTTTAGGGCAAAAGGAACTGTTAGGTGCAATGATGAGCATTACCTTGTTCACCACAAGCTCTGGAGTTTTTTCGCATGCTTACGCCTGCAATCTGCCCAAAAGTTCAGTTTTGTTTTAAGGAAATATTAGGACCTGAACAAACTGTCAGGGACATTAGAATAGCCATGCACGGACAAAGCAATTGTCCATCCAGTCCTGCATCCTGTCCTCACTCTGTCTGGCCCAACAGCAAGTGCCCAGAGCAAAGCATGGCAACAGGGCAAGCATCTGTCAGCATCTCCCAGCTCCCTTTATGTTGGGACTCTGAGACATTGCGGACCAGGCAAAGCATAAACAAGCAACAGCCAATAAGTCAACGTCCAGTGAGCATCCAGGATTAAAGACGCCCTTTCTATTTCTCATGGTAAAGCATTATATTCAGAAAAAGTATGTGACTTTTTTGCAACCTCTGCAAATTTTATCATTCTTTTTTTTCTTTTAAAACACATGAATGTAAAAAATGAGTACAGCCTTCAAGTACCAACCCTACTAATGCTAGGTACAGAGTTCAGCTTCCTTTGGAATCATCAGTCTTTTATCTATACATATTAGAGAAATGTCTATACATATTATACATATTTTTGCTGTAGCAACAAACTAGAATTTCATACTTAAGTACATGATCATTAGAATTCTTAAGCTTTTATCAGCATCACTGTTTTCCTATGTATAGCATCTGTTTGATTACATCTTTGTGCAACAGGGCCAGCTTATCTAGCACTCCAGACTTCTCCATAGGTCTGCTTCCTTATCTTTCTACAGTCTTTGTGTGAGTTGCAAATTTTGTTCTGGTTTTGAGTTCAGTAGAAAAATATTGAGTAGGACTGGTACTTGCATGGAGCCTTGAAGACTCATGAGACACACTTTAATCTGGTGACGATTTCCTGTGACAAGCCTCTAGACTTAAGCAAATTCAAGTCAATTTAAGGTGTTTCTATGAATAGTGCTCTAAAAATGTGTCTTACATACTACTCATGTCTTGCTTTCAATGAGCAATGCAGAGGTGTGTGCTGGAGAGTCTGGCCTTAAATATGGCTGTCACAAACCAAAAATGGACCAGAGTGTTATATATATTGAAATAAAGTGAGCAGGAGTGTGAATGGGGTGGGAGTGAGAGCTTTTACACAGGCAGTGAGTGCCAATCAACAGACATCAGAAGTTTGTGCCAGCATGAGGCAGACACTCCCAACCCACCACCCACCACAGGCTCTGCTCTGCAGGGCCTCACTACAAAAGTGAGTCAGAAGCACTCGGGGCTGTGGAAACAAGGAACCACCAACCTGAGACTACTAGGAATAGGAAAAGAGAGTAATGAGGGTGGTGGGATTGATTTGGAGTTCTGGCCTGTGGATATGGTGTGAGACAAGAGGATGGAGCTTCAGATCCAAGTGTTCAAAGGATGAGTGATGTGGTAAGCACAGCTTTGAGGGTGTGACACAGCAGGGATATGCAAGCCAAAAGCTTTTTCTCATAAACAGTTACAAGTCTTTCTCCCTTCCTTTTTTTTGGGTAAACATGATTCTTTTTAGCCTTCACCAATTAGCTGGATACTCATCTATTAAACATGCACATTCTTGATAATGTGTAGGGGTACCTTTGCAATCAAAATGTCAAGTGGCAGATAAAAATGCCTCCCAAAATTTAAAGAAACTGCATCTGCTCTATTCCTGTAATTTGCAACATTTATAATCTAAGCAGAAAAGAAAGCAGATTTGCTTGATGAGATGCAGCATGAAACACTGAAATCCCCCTTTGCCCCGACTTGCCAGCCAAATAAATCACAGGCCACTTCATACAGCCCCTATCTGAATACATAAACATGACAGGACCGCTTTGGGAACATCTACTAAATCTCATTAAACACTTCCACTGATAACATAATAACATGCTAAACATATTCTAGATGCCACACTGCACTGAGAATCAGAGTTCCCCTCTCCTGCTTTTTATAATTCTGAGCTTTGCCTCCATAAAAAGAAAAATACTATCATAGTTTAGTTTTAAAATACTTGCTCACCCTGCAGGTTGTATATTTTCAAAACTCAGTTTTTCTTACTCTCATTTTTGGGACACATCATTCTTTAACCTTGGACTGCTCTCCTGACAAGGTGAAAACTCATTAACCACCTCTGTATAATTTAAACACACAGCTTTGTCACTATGCTCGCACTGGCCCACAGGGATGCCTGGGTCCCTGTAGTGATAGCTTGTTCTTACGGCAGGGATGTCCTCAATAGCTCTCTCTGGGACAGAAGATAATTACCTTCCCAGTAAAAGAATCACAGTACCAAAAAGCCACACAAATGCTCTATGAACTTGTATAAGGCAAGACCACCTCCCCCAGGACTGTCACGAAGAGGGGGAAAAAAAAGAGCTCCTCTCCCTGTCTCTCCCAGTACCTGCTGGTACAAGTGAGCAGCACACACAGCTCTCATGTCAAACACGTTTCTCCCCTCAGCAGCCTTTTCAAAGGTAGACAGTTTTTCTGAAGTGCCTGTTCTTAATAAAGAAATTGAGAACAATGTCAGTGCTTGGTATCTCCTGTCACTGGCCCCAGTTACAGGCAGAGAAACACTAACTTTGCTGCAGCAACATCGGTGAAGTGGCAGCTGGAACTGTGGCTACATCAAACTGATCCCTAGTTATATTTGCTTCATTTGGGCTCCTTGTGGTTACCCTTCACTCCTCTGCCAATCTCCCAAATGTTTCCCAAGGCCTCATGTCACCAGGGAGACAGGCTCCTTTGGTGAGGATCACTGAGGATCACTGATTCACATCCACTGTGCAGGATCTGCTTTTAGACCTGCTCATTGCTCCAGTGGGTGGATCCAGCACTGCAAGACTTTCAGCATCACCAGAGACCCACCAGTCTCCAACAACTCGTGGTATCTGACAGCAAAATCAGGGCTGTATAATTTAATTTACAATAGTAGTGGAGAAGGATGGGAAGCAGCTTAGCATGGTAGGTGCTGAACGCATTAGCAAATGAAAGCCATTGGAACCCCTATTTCAAATTTCCCCACGTGGTTTTATTTCTAGGCTGAATGCTAAGCAGGATCTGTCTACTTTCCAATTTCAGTTTGAACGATGCCAAAATCTTTTGAGCACAACCCAAAGAAGTCAAAGTGGAAGATACTCATTTCAATAAAGAAAAAATACTCTGGGAAGCTCTCCGGAGTGCAATAAAGGCCCCCACGCAGAGAGCCCTGAGCTGTGGTAAACCACATTGCATTCACATTGCAGAGAGCTTCTGGCATTTGGCAAATCCCCTAATCTGCCACTTCCTATGTGTCTCAGGTGCCACTCAAAGCTTCTTGCCATCTACTCTGGTGAAGATACAGTGACAGTCCAGGGGCAACAGCAACAAAATAAAATAAAAAAATAATTTAAAAAAAAATTGAGTCTAGCATTTAAAGAGCTAAAGTTACCATTTTTTTCTCAACATAACTAAATGGCATGAGAAAATTTTGAATGGATCAAGCTATCTTTTTCATATTGCTCACCTTCCCCCTCCTTACACCCTCCTTTACCTCATTCTTATCACTTTCCTCCATGGAACAACTGAGGCTTTGCATGTCCTTGCCATTGCATCAGGACCCTTCCTTCTCTTTCTTTTGCAACTGAATCCTTCAGATCAGGACCTAAGCATCTGCTTAAGGCAGGGTTTGCAACACCTCCTAGGAACCTCATTTCTCACCACACTTCTTTATGTGGAAGGCTCTGGCTGGGAATAAAGCCACGGTTCTGGCCAACACCTGGCCTACACCTGGAGCACTGTACCAGCTCCCAAGGCAGCACAGCAGTGAGTGCGTGCTGGCAGGGAGATACCTGGGCCTGATCCGAACCCCCACACGTTAGTGGCAGAACTCCCACTGACCTGAATGGAGTTTGGATCTGCACTCTGTTGAGATGATTTTGGAGGTAATTAAATGGAAAAATCCAAGTAAACAATTGCCGGTGAATGCCATGCGGATGAGCAGAAGAGAGAGATCGTAGCAGGAAGGAAAAATTGTAGCAGGAGGAGCGACCACTCAACAGCAGTAAAGTAGAATAAATAAAATTCCTACAGGATGATATATAGATAAATTCTCATGGTGTGCTTTCTGTAACCCCATCCTTGCAAATTTCTTTTATTGACACATAGTTTACACTGGCACCTACTTTACCTCCAAATTTGGCATAATACACTTCAGATCCATGCAGCAAGCACGTTTCATAGCATTGACAATACAAATGAAGAGACTGTTTCTCAGGTTTCCTCCCAGTTTACGTTTGTGCAGATCCTTCTCCCTCTTTGGTCTAACAAAAGCTACCTCTGTAGCCACAGCAGTGACTTTTACCATGAAAACTGATGCTAAAGTATTTCTTGATGTTTATTTGGACAGAATTTAGAAACTGCCTTTTTTTAGGAAGGTGACCAAATCTCTAGGCAGAAAATGCCAGGGAGGTCTTTTAGAGCAAATGAGTGCATAAAAACTGCTGCTAGAACTACATGGAGACTAACACTGGAGATGTGTTCACCAGACCCAGCTGTCGGCACTTCAAGAAGAGGCTGAGGACCTACAGTCCAAGGAGAAGGAAAGAGACCTCCAAAGACAGATCCTAGACTGGGTTAAGCCCTCTCTGAAGGTACTTGCTTCCCCCACACACTGTGGAAGCCAAATTTTGCCTAACACAGACCTGTGTTCAGAACAGACCTCGAAGCAGAGCCCAGGAAATAGACTGGCTGCTCAGGTAACACCAGACTGAGCAGATGAGACCACTGGGATCATTTTTCCTGTTAATCATCCAGTTCTGTAGGACTGGAAATAGTTGATGTGGGCACTTGCTCATGCAGGCAAACAGGGCAAACTTAGGGAGGACAATGGGGATCAACCAAGCATCCAGGTCGTCAGGCAGGTTTGTTGTGATGGGGCAGGTCCAGGTTTGAGCTGGGAGACCCATCCGCAGGTGAGGGCCAGGCTCCGAAGGGGCACCCAAGGTCAGACACTGCCCTGGGACAGCCAGGCAGGGCTGTGGAGAGCTGGAGACCAGCACTGCTGCTGTATGGCTGGGATAGGGACTGACAGCCCTAGGGGGCTGGAATGGGACCCTGGCCCATGGGCAGGGTGAGAAAAGGTCCAGGAGGAGGTCAGGCAGGGCCATTAGGGCCTGTTGGTGCCCTCAGGACTCTGGCAGTAGTTTGGCTCAAGGACTCTAGCTTTATCAGATTTCATTAAAGCTAATGGGATGAAATCTTACATATTCATGTCTTTTACCCTCCTTTTCTAAAAATGTAAAAGACTGTTGCTGTAAGCAGATCCTTGAAAACAGCTGTGAGAATAGCTTTTTATGAAGAACCCAACCTGCAGTGCTGTAGGCTACTGCAATTACCTAAATTTTTACCACTGTTGCAAATTATTCTCATTTGTCCGTGGCCCCATCCTGCCCAACACGCGTTATGTCATTATCATTGCCTTTGGTTTTGAATATTCCATGATGCTGCATTTGTTGCAGAAGGAGCCTATTTAAAAGCAACATAAAATTTAGAGAAGACTTTTGCTCACAGTTAGCCTGAATAATACTACATTAGCATTCATCGGTCTTCACTAATTTATTCTTGCTCCTTTGTAATAAGCATACAGACACTGTGTAAACAGGAGCTCTATCAGAACAAATGATGCAGAGTTTCATTCCTCATGCACAGTAGACAGATTCTCACTCCATAAATTGTTCCATTTGTAAATTACTCCATAGGTTAATAGATTTTGGAGCCTGAAGGGACTTCTGGCATCATCTAGGCTGTATTACCTCTTGTGTAATCACTGCATATTTTAGCTGGACAATTTCATCCAGTGATTTCTGTCAAAGAAGAACTTATTCTCCCAAACTTATTGCAGCTGGGGATCTTTGAGGGGAAAACCATGAATGAAATAAAGAGACTTTTGCCCTTAAAAATTACTTTCAAAGAGAGATTTTCGAAGTATATAAGTCACTAGTAGTTAAAGACAGATTACATTTATAATACATGATAGATGTTATCAAAGTGATTTCAGGCTTGACTCCACAAAGGCACTTAGAAGTGAATAGCTTTAAACTCGTGAATTGTCTGGTAGATTTCCATGGGCCCACTCCTGAGCTTCCAGCAGAACCGGCGTGTAAGAGCTTTGCTACAACAGCCACCTCAGAAATTACCTGCATATATTTATAAAACAGCTTCAGATGAGCTTCAATGTGAACTAAGACTCTAGACCAGTAATAGCTGCACTGCAGCAAAATGCCTTCAAGGCAGGTCTGGAAACATTATGCTGTCTATATATAACACCAAACTGATTGTCTGTGAACATGGTGATCACCTGTTTAAAAAAGCAGCCTTGTTACATGACACTCATGCTTGAAAATCATCGATTTTGCTATCAGTAATCACAAAATAATGCTCATTTCTGAAGCATGGGACAAGAAATAGTTGGTGTCAGTGATACATCAGAGCAAAGACTGACTTTTAAGTAGTGACTACAGCAGCTGTAGATATTTGCTTAGCTGAAGCCACCTTCATTTACCTTCCCTTGAAGATGACAGAACTGTCACAACAGCTGTGCCATGTTATAAACTCAACCTCAAAACAACATCAGTTGGAATCAATGGGAAGCACCTGATATTTCAGGAAAATACAAAATTTTATCAAAGTACATCAAAGAAAAGTAAGTTACACAACAAGAAAAATGTCAAAATAGTATCAAGATAGACAAATAAGATGCTGAACGATGAAATGCAGCAAACAGTATTGCCAGACTTTGGAAATTACTGCAGAGTTTCCAGGTGACTGAAAAATAATTGGGACATGGGAAAAGAACAAATTAGCTCACTGGCAAGCCAGGTATGAGCTAGGAACATAACTAAAATTAACAAGACTGAATAATATGGCTTCAAGGTGAAACCGTAAGATTTATAGAATCTATGCAACAGTAAGCTGATTTCAGTAGACCATTATCCAGTCTATACTTTGAAGAACACCCTTTATTTCCTTGATTTGTTCCACAGGTTTGTCCTGTGGTAAAGGTTCATTTATGACAAGGACTGACTCTATTAATTCAGCCTCTGAAGAACACCTATAAGATTCTGATTAATTTTCCAGTCAGAGCAGAATTAAGGCTGGAAAAACCATAGTACGACAAAGCTCCTACAAAAAACTAGTAGTGCTATTTTTCTTTCCTCCTCTCCTCCTCCTCTCCTAAGGCAGGAATGGGATACTTGCACTAAATATTTTGGATCAGAGTTGTCAGTTAAGACTTTTTCAGTTAAGGTACCTCTCTAAACCTTTGGTTTTGCAATTGTAACCTGAAAAGAAATTATATTCCAAACCTCTGGGAAGGTTTGTTACTGGCTGTGCAGATAACAAGTGATGCCTACACGTGGCATACTGAGAAGCAAAAGGAATGGATTCACAGAGTGAAACAGTCACATGCCACCTACATACCACCCCACAAGCAGCAGCAGTGCACAGGGGTGCTTCTGGAGGGCATCTTTGGTTTAGTTATGTTTAAAGGAAATTCAATTTGTGTACTCCAAGACCAGTTTTTTATGTGAACCAAAACATGCTAAGGGGACAGTTGCGGCTAAAGCACACTCCTACTTTGCACTAAAATATCACTGGTACATTGCCTGCAGGCACCAGCCTGTTCTGCTCGGTTCTGAAACTGAGCAGTGAGCTAATGCTTCTGCCAGGATTTGAAAACAGGTTTACTAAAGCTCTTTGGGATCTCTAATAAAAGTTCAATACTCAGAGGGAAAGATTAGGCCTTCGGATGTTTTACTATAGTGAGCTGCTGTTGTGTTCTGAGTGCCAAGGTAGCCACAGAAGACTTCAGCACCACATATGAAACTAGAAAAAGAAATCAATCCCCTTCAAGCTTTGGATACAGAGATTGAAAATTTCATAAATGATCTGAGGTAACAAATTTCCAAAAACTCAGATGGAGACAAGAGTTTGCGATTGAAGGACATGGACATATACAAAAAATTAGGAAAACTGAGAAAGCCATTGCAAGGGTTCACTTGTTTACTATACAATTTGGTTTTAGCCTTCAGCAGAACTTGGAGGACTGAAATCTTTGGCTGAAGGATAGTGGTGAGGACTGAAGGTGGGAAAAACTATAAGTGACCTCCTTTGATCTTTGAATCCCAAAAAGGAAATCATCAATACAGAACAGACACTTCTCAGGTAACAGTAGGTCCTAAAATCTTCTTGGCCCACATCTGTTTCCTGTTATAAGTTTCTATTTTGACACTGACACATGCCAACTTCCCAAGCAGTTGTTTTACGCATCCATAACCTAGATGCAAAAGAAGCTATACACTTTTGGGTTTTGTCATTTGGTTGCTTCCAAGAAAGATTTTGCCTGGCTTTGGAAGGACTACTCTGTGGGCAAACTGTTGGTTCATAGAGTAAAAAAGACAGATCAAGTGATGCACAGACAAACCAGTATAACATCAGTCACATGTCACTTGTCTCATCAAAAATTTACCACTAGAAATTCTCCGTGCCTCTTAGCTGGCGAAGGTGCTGCTCCTGTGGTCCTCTTGCACTGATCTCAAGAATGATATGAAGGGAAAGAATATGAAAGCAGCTGAAGAGCAGGAATGGCCCCAGAGCCTGTGGTGGTTCTTTATCACTCCCTCATCGCTGGTCCCACTTGGAGGTTGGGCATACCCACTTCCCTGCACAGCTGCTACTGTGAACAAGCTGCTCTGAAATGGCCTGTGTCCCATTTGTCTGCCTTGTCCTGTGTGGTTTCCTGTAACAGGACAGATACTCCACAAATACTCCCAGTGCAGCTCATTAATGGGGGATTAGACCAGTACATTTATGCCATGGGTTTCTAGCTGCAGTTCTCCGAGATACCGAGATATGTTTTCAGATACAAACATCACTGTCCTGATTGGCATCAGCAACCTTGAATGTACCTTAGCAACATGGCCAAAAGTGAGAAGCCTCACACACACAAATTACCGTGCAGTGACAAGTTGCTGTGTATCAGCTACCCTGCAATGGCTATCTGCACTGATGCTGTTAAATATCTGCAAGGAAAGACTTGTGGCTGTGATTTCCTTCTGCCACAGACAGAGTATATGCAGTTACTGCACATCAGCTGATAGGAGGTCATTTCTTTCCCACTTTCCTCCTGCTTGTGCCTGTAGTATTTTACTGGCTGATTTGACAGGCCCTGTATAGACACAGGCTGTGGATGGCTGGAAGCATGTTTCTATAATTTCCCACATCCCTCTTGTTTGAAGGACAGCCTGCCAGTGTGTACACAGACGTGGGTCTGGGCAGGCACTGGTTGGCAGAGGGCCCGGGGAAGCACCCATGGAGTGGGAAGAAATCACTGGCTGTGATTCGGTGGTTGGGCAGGGGTAGGAAAGAAGGGAGCATAGAGAGAAAAATTATGCAGATGTTTCTTAGTGGAGTGGGGACAATGAGGGTTCGCAGAGGCTGGAAGATAACAGCTGATAGTGTGATTGCAGTTCTGAGGGCTTTGACTCAAAATGAGAAAAAGCTGTCTTGTCAAACAGGACCTTCAGCTCACTACCAATAAAAGCATAAAGATACTGGGGAGGGAGAGGAAAACAAACCCTGGTTGTTCTCTTTTTGTTTTCTTCTTTTTATCTGAAGGCTGGTACAGCAAAATAGGAATTTTAGAAGCACACTGGAATTTCAGTGAAGTGACTTCTCTGAGAACAATCTGTGAATTAACTTTAAGACTAAAGTTCAAAAATATTTTACTGCTACGCTACTTTCTACACCTGCTACACCTCATTCTACAACTACTCGATGTTTCAAAACAGCTTATTTCAGAGCTTACAGTATTACCTGGTTACAATTCCCGTCTGAGCCTGTGCTGGATCAGAGCCTGTGCACCATATATATCTAGTTAATGTTTTCAGTAAGAAGAAAATAAATGACTTCAGCAAGAAAATAACTATTGCAGATATTTGCTTGCATTTGAAAAATGTTTAAGTTAAAGAACAACCCCCCCAGAAGGAAAAACAGAGAGAGAACCAAATAAAATCAGAGACATAAACAGAAACATACATCACATCTTTATCCTGGCAACCAGCATGAAGGTTCATAAAATCTGTAACATCCAGAATGACATCCAGCTCAAGGTCCAGCACTTTGCTTTTGTTACTTAGCTGTTTGGATTAAAGCTTTGGATTTTTTTCACTGTAATGTTTTAAGTGATTGGGACATGGCTTTCACAAATTAAAACGTCCTACTTTCTTAAAAATGCTGGATCTTGCCGGCTGGCAAGTCAGATGGATTTCAACAGAAACACTGGCACAATCTTACTCAAGTTGACTCCATACAACAGTAAAGATCAAAGCAAGCTAAGTCTCATGGGAACAACAGACAGGGAAATGCACACTCCAGAATTTGCTGGATTATTTATAAAATGTGATCACTTTAAATAGGCTATTTCTGTAGCAGCTTATGGATCTTCTGAATATCTGAGATTTAGGTTGTTTTCTTTTTTTTTTTTTTTTCTTTTTGTCTCCTGGGTTTCTTACAATATAAGTTGGAGTTTTCTGTTTGTTTGCCTTACTTCCCTAAACACCAACAAAATTTCTGGAATTGGCACTGGTACTCTAGATGCCTAAAGAAGTAGTTTTTCGAATTGAGCTATGCACAATTTAATTTCTCCTGAAATTAATAATCACAATATCTTTCAAACATAATGTAGAAAACTTCCTTTCAGAAAAACAAAAAAAAAAAACCAGATTCAATTTTTATGTGTCTGCCTTATTCCCCTACTAAAGACAAGATCTCAAATTCTCAAAGCAGCAAAGGTAGAGGCAGCTGCTTAGTTATCTGAATTTGTATATCATCATTGTTTACTGTTTATATCCCAGTGGCATTGTATTATACACAGTGCAATATAGACGAAGACAGTCCTCTGCATCATACAGCTTACAGTCACAACTATAGCTAATGAGAAAAAGGAAGACAATCATGGTCGTTATCTCTCTGCCTCAGTTCATCACCTTTAAAATAATGTCAGTTGGGCTTAGAATTCTTAGTCATGTATCTACCATGGAAAAAAGTGATACTAAAACACTTAAATAGCTAGATACTTTTAGAGACTTCAACAGAGACATAATTTCAGCACTTTTAGCTTCACTGTTGTATGTGGAAAACAGAACAAATAACACAATAAGTGTTCGTGTGAATTCTAATGGCTCAAAGACAGAGGACAAATAAGACAACCACAATTTATTACTAAATTAAAAAAAATCACCTTGTATTATGAAGGATAATATTACGAGCTTTAGATGTGCGAGTCATGGTTTCAAACATTTGGAGTTGCAGGCTTTGTCCCTGCATTTTTTACTGCTGTCAGAGTAGCGCGGCAGTTTCATCACTGACGGACTTCTTTATTTTATTCTGCAATATGTCAAGAACTGCATTCTTAAAATCTGTACATTAGAGAGTATGAATCGGCAAACTTCTCACCTTTTTCATTTACTGTTAGATAATGGCTAAACAAACTACAGTGTAACCTGAAACAACAAACAATAAACACTCAATGAACACTGAACTGCTTGGTTTCTGGTTTACAGGCTCCTGGGCTCCCATCAGCAGGAGGATCAGATGTGCAAAGCATAATCAAAAATGTTATTTGAAATATAACTCATAGTTCATTTATGGTGGGAATTGTTTGCTTCTTACCCCTCAGAAAGTTTCACTTGGTTAAACAAAAGAGGAACATTTCTTGATTTTAGGACTTGGATTTAGGAAAAGGATCCTAATGCATTTTTTTTCATAATCCCCTTGTTCTCTTCACTTTTCCTTTGCTATGTAACTCTGTGTCTTATGAGCTGCTGTTTAGTTATGAGGAGATAAAATGTACTTTGTTCCAAATCACTGTGAGGAAAATCCACATAAACACTAACTATGGGGAA
The DNA here is from genome assembly GCA_013399855.1 of Oxyruncus cristatus. NCBI lineage: Eukaryota > Metazoa > Chordata > Aves > Passeriformes > Cotingidae > Oxyruncus > Oxyruncus cristatus. The sequence goes on from VXAY01004622.1 coordinate 236,913, forward strand.
GAGAGGACTGGAAAAAAAGTAACTCAAACTTAGATTCAAGCTGTGTAATTAATGTCCATATGAAACATATATGGAATTAAACATTAAAAGAGAAGACTAAAAGCTGCCAACTGGATTGTCAAGTAACAAAAGATTCAAGAGGCCAACTCACCAACTCAGTGAGTGAGGGTAACCTCTCTGATCAGCTAAGAAAGAGGTTATTTTCACTGCCTCCTTGCTACTCTAATACATATCAAAAATTCACAGAGTAAAATCTGCCCAAAAGCTTAATTCTCCCTCCTGTCAGAACTTTTTCAGATTCTGCCCTTCATATGTGACCTGAGTCCTCCCCTCACCCAGTCACTGTGGCCTTAAATGCCTCCAGACTGAGCTCTGTTACGTAGTATGGCTGAGCATACCTAGTACACAGCCACATGAACAGAACTGATGATCAGGTTTATAAAAACCTGCTGCACTGTCATCTCATCCCTTCTCACACACACCACCTGTTCCCTGGCCCATCTGGTTTTGGGTGTTTTTTCCCCCAACCATCTGTTACACCCTAAGCTGGTAAGCCCTAAGCTCCACCATTGTATGATATCTATCACAAAACGATTCTTGTCAGCTCTGAGCTATTAATGAAGTTTGCAATAGTGGGATGAAAACAGGACCCTGGCCCAGAACAATTTTTACCCAAACCAGCTGAACACACTTACCTAAAGGAAACAAGGCTGCTATTCCAGCATTTTATGTATTCAGGATTTTTATTCATGGAACAATTAACCATTTCTGCCATTACAGACAGCGCTGGACAGTTTTATTTGCACAGCAGTATATCTTTCCTGCACTAATCAGTAAAGCACTGACCTTTTGGTGGGTAGTAGCAGACGGGCTTGATTTTGCTCTGTAGCAGTGACAGCTCCCTGCAATGCTGCAATAAGCATGCTGTGACAACCAGTAATGACACCAGCCTGAAGACAATCTGAAAAGCACTACAGTAGTGTTGAAGTGAACAAAGTATTTAACCATGCAATCTCTCTACTCGTAGCATTGGACCCACATCTGACTGCTCGCTGAAAGCAGGACCCCATGTGTCTGCACAGGGCTGGGCTAGGACAGTGCCCACTTTGGGTATGCAGAGCATGACAGGAAGGGAATTGTGTGTAAAGACTGGAGGGTTTGGTTCCTTCTCTAGCAAGCAGAAGAATAAGTCGTGCAAAAAGGTATGTTTGCACAGATATGTATTAAAATCTGTTCGCACACTTAATTACCTCAGCATGAAGGAACTGGAGAACCACCTGCCTTTCTCCATCTTCCCAGTCAAGTGTACATCACACAGCCAGATGCCAAGTAAGCAAATCTGCTCAAAATAATATAAAGAGAGGGAATAAAACAAAGGGCCTTCACATTCCAAGGACCGGGTGAATTTTCCCTTACAGCAATTTTGTGATACATTTTTTATACAGAGCTACTGGCACTTTTTGAAGTTCAGTTTACATCTTGACAGCTCCAGCTGTCAGGTCAGTGCTGCAGACCAAGAGAAGCTAGGTGGGTCAGGATCTTCTCTCAAAGTCCTGGTTATTTCCAAATTCGTAGCTAGTTATAAAGAAATTGAATGCTCTCTGGATGAAATGATACAATACAGACCATTTCCTTCTGAGTAGTGAGGACAAACAGCCTTTTGATACTTTCTTTCTCATTCATTCCATCCCACTTGTATCGGAGATTTCCACTACTTTTCTTATGAACCATGGCTCTCGCTTAATTTTTTCAGACTTCTTTCATTCTCATTGTAAAGACAGAAGAGCAGATTGCTCTGTAAGAAAATGCACATGAAATAAAATGTGTTTTCCCCGAACCACACAGCTTGTTCCACGGAAAAAGTAGCAAATGCTTCTGCATCACCAATAGGTGCCTAATATAAAAGAGAGTACCCACAAGAGAAGTAAGGTGCTCTACAAACTACTGGTGCAGATAAAAGTATTACTCTGTGCAGGTATACAAAATGCAACATCTAAGGTCAAACACATATCTGCCTGCAGCTTTGCTAAAGTTACAACATGAATGCTTTTGTCTCCTCTGCTTTCTTTAATTATTGTCACATCCATTACTGAGCCGTAACGAAACTGACATTCCAGGAAACAATGCCTGGCTCTTCCTAATCAGAAAGAGAGCTGTAAATCTTGCAAGGAGAAATTGGCTTGAATTTGTGCCTATGGGATTCTGATATTGAAATACTGGCCTTAAATATCTGCTCCATGGGGAGTTACTGCTGCACATTAATTCTAAACTTACCAATTGTTGAGCTGCAATAAGGAGTGACATAATGTTAACTGACATAACACTGGGAATGCTGTAGCATATGCAGGAGTGCACTCACCCGTGAAGCACACCACACCAATATTCACCCCCTACACACAGCCTGTACTATTCACTTGGAGGAAGAACCAGCTTCAGACAGCCCAACTGTACCACATATCGACTCCTACATACACAGAGTTATATGGAGCAGCAACACACACCATTAGAAAGACTTGGGAGGTTACCATCAGTTTTGCCACTTCACGTATTATTTTCCTTGGCTATAATGATTCATACAGAGACATTTAATTGGGTCATCTTCCGTGCACTGTCTTAGCAATAGAAAACAGAGATCAGATAAACTTAGGAAAGTTTTCTGAAGTAACTCCCACCAGCTTAACACACTTTCGGTTATGCAGCATCCTGTCTTTGTTGTGAGGTGATATGAGGTCATCATGGTCCATTCAAACTGCCAGAGTTTTACTACATTCACTGCTGGAAATGGAACTCCAGAATGCAAGATGCTCTTCAAATTACGCAGTCAAGAGCAAAACCTTTACACAGTATTTAGCAAGTCTCAAATCCCTCTTTGCTGTGGCCCCTTACACTGGACCTTTTCACAGGGATGCCTGTAAGATGGATTGCTGACTGTCTTTTAAGGTGCAGTAAGACAATTTAAGGGCCTGTCCTTTCCTTAGCAGTCTTGGTAAAATACATACCATTACATTTTGGGTTTTAAATAAGCCTATACAAAACACATAAAAATTCAGATTTCCCATATTCTATATACAAAAATCTTTCTAATACCAAATTGTAACAAAAATATATTTGCTAAAATGCAAAATTATGAGAAAGTCCCAACTGGATGAAGATAGAAGCTCTCCTTTCCTCATGAGATAAATCTTCATATTCATATAACTTCTATTATGATTCATTAATATCTCATAATTATTAACATCCTTAGGGCAGCTTCCTGAGGAATGGTGATGCTGCTACGTGTGCTTCACAGAGGAGAAGCTGAAACACCAAAAAACTGAGGCTCACATAAATGGTCTTTGGGTTTCTTGATCTAAAGCAGTGACCTTGGCTCCCCCCGTCATGAAAAGAAAGAGAAGCATGCACTTTCAAAGCAACTGGTCCTTCCTAAACTAAGTAAATTGAAATTACACTCAGGGATTATCTAACCCTAAACTATATACAGAGAGAAACTGGATGGCTGGAGGATACAAGACACTGACTTTGTTCCCATGAATGGGGACTTAAATTACAAAGAAAGTATGATTTTGAGCTTGTGTTTCTCTCTAAAATAAGCATTTGCTAAAAATCTCCTTCGATGGATTTGATGCAATAGAGAAATTAAAAAATTATTTTAATCTATCATTAGTTCTATAACACAATAACAGTATATTATTACAGATGCAGACCAAAGTACCTTGTTTGAAAATGTTTGATAGCTACAATGATGCATGAAAAAATTATTACAAAGAAGAATGGTAAAAATAGTGACATCGTTGAATCCTAGAAACAACTTTTTAAAATTGCATGCAGCAAGTCATCAGACATATAGATGGATCATGGAGCTGTTTTTTCTTTTAAATCCACTAGAACAGAAAATGAAAAAGTAAGGTCAAAAACCAGCCTGGATTTTTGAATTAAAATGTACCCACAAATGAACTAATAATCCATATTTAAGGAACCATCTGGTTCATTTGTTGGACATTTTACTTGTTTTCCTTTACTTTGCTTCTATTTCCTTAAAATATTGTCCTGTAACAAATCTTTCCTGGAGCTTCTGCATGAAACATGTCAGCTTTCAAGTAACAAAAGGGCAGGAGAAATGAGCTAACATCCAAAGAGAAAGGAGAGAATGAACCTACAAGAGCACACTTGAGTTTTCGGTGTGTTACAGTTATCTTACAAAATTCACATCAGTTTGGCTAGTTATACTGTAGTTTTTCCCTAATATTTTTTCCAGAAGAAATGAAGTGTGATACTGTGGATTGTGTTCAAAATCAACTGCTATCGCTGATTTCAGTGGAACTGTTTGGAGTGTAAAGCTAAGTGCAGAACTGAGGTCCATCTTGTACAGCTAAATGAAAACAGGTGTTTAGAACAGAATGAAATGGGGTGGCCAAACCATAGGTCTATTCAAACTAGTATTGAATGTATTCCACATTTTGGAAACCAAGTTGCAGCCAAAGTGTTTCAGGTTTAACATAGTGACTGATTTTATTTATTTCACTTTTACAACTGTTTGACCATAACGAAGGTGATCAATTACAAATTTCAGACAGAGCTCTGGTTTCTGCTGGGCTTGTTTTTGTATGCTGTGGCACAGCTGAGAAACCTATGAGGAAGATTCCTTTCTTTTCTTTACCAAACCTGGCTGGTTTTCAACATTTGTATTTATTCTGAAATAATTCAGATTGACTCACTTCTAACGAGCCTGCTCATACATCTACTAATTTAAAGAGGAACTGAAATGCTTTAAAATAGATACATTCCAAACTTCGCTTCACTCTGGTAACAGTAGTTCATGTACTGTACAGGCAATGAAATGTCAAAGCACTGAAACAAAAGACCAGAAAAAAAAAGAAATCAGTCTGTAGAATTGATCACAACTACATCATGGCAGCTACAGAGCAGGAAAAAAAAAAAAAAATCATAGCACAGTGTTTCTATGGTTTAGACAAGTAGTTCCAGGCATCTTGTCAATACACTGGCCATATGATCTCTTGTGCTTTTTTTTTACATGATGGAAAGGCATACAAATATATTTAGGTCAAATAAATAATACATATCTCACAAATAGCACAAGCCAGTGGGTGTGTCCTTGGAGGTTTCACTGTAGTGGGCAACATTTGGATCTTAAAAATGGATGAATTGTGTTTTAACCCTTTGGACCAAGATGTGCTGATTTGGGCTGGGATAGAGTTAATTTTCTTCACAGTAGCTGGTATGGGCTGTGTTTTGGATTTGTGGTGGAAATAGTTGATAGTAAGGGGATGTTTTAGTTTCTGCTGAGCAGCACTCACACATAGAGTCAAGGCCTCTTCTGCCTCTCACATCACCCCACCGGCGAGTGGGCTGGGGGTGCACAAGGAGTTGTGAGGGGACACAGCCAGGACAGCTGACCCCAGCTGACCAGAGGGGTATTCCAGACCATATGGTGTCATGCTGAGCATACAAACAAGGGGTAAAGTTGGCTGAAGGTTGCTGCTCAGGAACTGGCATTGGTCATTGGTTGTGAGCAGTTGTTTTTCATTTTGCATCACTTGTCTTTCCCGGATTTTATTTATCTGTCTTTTTTTACTATTATTATTTTCCTTTTCATTACAACTCATAAATACCAATATTGTTATTTTATTTTATTTTAATTATTAAATTGTTCTTATCTCAACCCACAAGATTTCTCACTTTACCCTCACAATTCTGTTCCACACCCCGCTGCTGCAGGGGTGGGGAGTGAGGGACCAGCTGTGTGATTAGTTAGTTGCCAGCTGGGGTTAAACAATGACACAAGAGTACTGATGATTTATATAATGTTCCTCTTTTTTTCATATACATATCCAGAAGGTTGCACTTGGGAAAACAAACAAACAAACAAACAAACCCACCAGGAAAATAAAAATCAAGTAAACACATTCCAGGCATAAATGAAAAATATACTGGATCAGTTACCGGTTGATATATCTCTTTCTCTCATAAATAGAGTGCTTACCAACTCGTCTAGCTACTGAGTGGTCCAGAATTTTCCTCTTCCACTAGCCACAGATCTGAATTCTGAAATAAAGACTAAAATTAGGACCAGATTAATCACTTATAGAAGAATACACAAAAGTGCAGCAATTTAGGAATCAAAATGGAGATTGAGAGTTGGAAACCTTCAGCAGTCTGAGACCAACAACTGCACATTCCAGCTTCTATTGTATATCCTCTTTACATCATATCATACATTTTCCTATTCGTTATCAGCCTACTATCAGGAATGAGCATGTGCTCTCTAACTCACTGCTTTGCTTAATAATGCACTTGCTATATCTTCTTGTCTCACAATGCATTTCCAAGTACCCATTTCAAGCAGCTAATTACAGTCATAATCGGGGCACCTTTCAGACCAGCACACATGCCTCATGTTTGCCAGATGGTGGATCCAAGCTCCCTGTCATGTGTACTCAGCAAACATATAAAACCATAGCTTTTTTGAAACCTATTGTAGGTCACTGAGACCTGACTCAGTGACATGCAAAACCCATTTTATCCCAAATTTCCCCAAAAAGATTCCCTTATACTTAAATACTTCAGTCAAAACTTTACAAAGATTCTAACCCCTAAGAAATGTAGTGTTCTGCAACATGCCTATCTGAATTTTCAGAGGGCTATGACAAGCAGAGGCAATAACAACTTCAAGGTCCTGCCACTGGATTCATTACTCAGAATGGATACAGATCTGTAATGCGTCTGCACCTCAGAGTTTGCCATCTACTGTACTCACAACTTGCCCTGCTTAGCACACAAGGGAATGATGAGGGATGTGTAAAGACAGCCCCACAATGAATATCCATAGAATTAATCAAAAACATCTAAGAGGAAGAAATACTTAAGCTAGAACACTTCCAGTTCATGGCTTGCACCATTTCTGCTGCAGGAACTTTAGAGTTGCAAGGACAGAAGCAGAGGTACATTTACTTCTTCTATACAATAGCCACCACACAGGAATTCAGAACCTCCTCACATTACAGCTGGTCAGCATTGTACCCCTTCGTCTGGACACTTAGCTGCCTGCTGTCCTGTTTCATGCACTATAAGCCATCAGAGCCACAGAGCTTATATGCCACAGAGCTTCAGAAAGAAAGACGGAAAGAAGAATTGTAGCAGTCATTTTATCCATAAATGAGGACAGAGGATTATTATAGCTTCTGTTCAGGCCATTTCTGGGGTGGTTATTGGCACGTACAGCAGTTCTCCTGGATTCAGCTGAAACCTGAAAGATTATAGCGGCCCTTGTAGCATGATTGTTAAAAACAGAGCTAAACAAAGTGCAAAGATACAAAAAGCAAGGCTAGATTTTCCAGTGCTGTCAGTGAGTTTGCTACAGAGTGTTAAGCTATGAATATGGGCTAATTTTACAGAAAGGCACTGAAACAGCATTACTTCAGATTCAGAAGTGGTGCTTTCCCCAGGGAAGGCTCCTGGGAGAACTGCTTCCGATGGTTTTTGTTCCACCCCCCCTTCCCTCTCAACCCTGGGAAGAAGTGCTATATTTCCACCCCTGCCAGAGAGAGAAAAATGAGAGAAAAATCATTCTACCAGTCTTGAAGTCCCCAAATGCTTTTAGTGGTTGTAATTTCCCCAGTGAGCAATTTTTAACAGAATGAGCAGATAAAATTACACTGCAAACCATCAGACTGAAGGATAGAATCTTCATCATAATCAAGCATCATTCTCACAACTGTTTCATCTCAGGAGTTCTTTGAATATTCATTCCTCTTAAAGGCAAGGGACAGAGGTCTCTGAATGACTCTAAATACATGCTGTATTCAGGAGTTCCTTCTACACTTTATTGCAATAGAAACTGTGGTTATATTTACTGGGCATGTATTTGCTGTTCCATTAGGGTAAGCCAAGGCAGCACAATGCTCTCAGTTACATGTGTACAGCAGCTGTACACTTGGGCTGTTTATGCCATTGCTATCTCAGCCTGGCCTGAGTTCCCTACCAGAAATTTGGGATAATTAAATACCAGTCAGGCACTGAACCCAAATATGTAGAGGTGACATCGAGCAGTTACAGATTTACAGTCATGTAAATGAAATCATGATGAACCACCCGCTCTGCTCATCACGCTTTTCCTCCTGATCCTCAATCCTTCTTTCTAGTACTATTTTTTGTTCATGTGACTGCTGTCAATAATGATTGTTCTTATAAATCTTCACAGGTTCAGATACTTAATCACACACCTCCTGCATCTATGACCATGGTAGCAACCCTACAGACCTGGCTTTTTAAGGCCACTTTTCAATTATCAGCTCTACGGTCACGTATTTTACCATTCCTCTTTCTTTCATGGTTTCTAAATGTCAGATGTATAAAGCATTTGACATTTAGGGAAACACCAGTATTATAACAATTCCTCCAAGATATGACCATACCCTAGTTTTCAGACAATACAAGCTAATAAGCATGTAATTTTCAAGACTTAATTTCAACCCTAATATACATAATTTAAGTCACCAATTTAAAGTATCTTAGAATTTAAATGAGAACAATTGCTAGCCTAAAAAAATTAAATTATAAGCATGATCCCTGAACCAAAAATATGAGTGAGTTATAATTAGCATGTCTGCATATAAAAGCCATAGTAAGAACTGATAGTGGTTACAAATAATTGATTTGTGAATAGATATGTTCTCTGTGAACTTCAGAAATCCTTAACTCAAAATCATTCTCATCACAGAAACTGGTCATCTTAGCAGAAAATATTTCTGTGGATGAATGAGCCATGAAAATTAATCACTTTTATGGCCACAGAAAGAGGTTGTTCTGGGTCACTGTCCAGATAGTAAAACATTAGAAGCCTGTGATCTAGTTTATAATTCATGATAGGCTATAGTTAGCCCTACAGATATTAAAAAAATTCTTTTTCCTCCTGAATCAGAAATTGCTCTAGAGACATCTGCAGCCTTATAGAGTTTAAATACCAAGCTCAACAATTTTGTTAATATTTGTCTGTAAATTACAAAAGTTTTGAAGAAATTGTACATTAGTATTTGAGGTGGGCATCCCAGAAGCAAATTTATCAACAACCCTAGCTCTTAAAATTTCAGTATTGCTGCAATCACATGAAAATTCAGCATAAGTTAATCCTCATCATTATGGCTAACAGTGCAATTATTCTGAAATATTTGAGCCCAGCAATATATTCCACAGGTCTACAGTTCTTCCCCAAACATCAGTGGGTGTTTTGATAGTGCAGGAAGGGCAAAGTTAATGACTATGGGAGAAAGGCAGAAATTAAGGTGTAAATCAAAATCAAATCATATGACTATTAGCAGATGAGCCTATAATGGTTTTGCACCAAGAGACATGAAAAGAAGCATGAATGTCAAGTAATATAGAAAATCATTTCCTCATATAGATTAACATTTAATCACGTTTAACACACAAAAATCTGTAACAAGGCAGTTGCAATTTTACTGTCTTTACTTCTAATGTATATGACACACATTAGGAAAACTTTGACACACATTAGGAAAACTTCATTATAAGTACAGCCTTAATCACTGCATTTTCAAGTCTGTGCTAAAGGTATTACTGTGAAGAGTTTTCCATTATTCTAAACAAAACTCAACTTGTTTCCTTCTCAGTCCCCAAAAATTACTAGCAGTGTTATTACATTTTTTTTTCACTTGGAACAATAAAATATAATATTTTCAAGCACTGAAAGAAACCCAGCAATATTTACTTGTTTACTATGATTTAAAAAAAAAGTGTCATATTGCCCATTACAATTTCTTATTGATTTTCATTACTTTCTTTCAATATTTAACTTTAGAGTCATTCCACTTCATACATTTGTTGCCCAGAGAGACAGGGGAATCTCCATCTCTGGAGACACTGAAACTGGACATGGCCCTGGGTGACCAGCTGTAGCAGTGGGTCTGCTTTGAGCCAGGTTTAGGGATTTCCAGAAGACCCTCCTAGGCAATCTGATTCTGTGACTAACTGCAGAGTTTCTAGCCTCTTAGATTCTCTGGCAAACTATTACCATTATCAAGTCCCCAAATGTCTGTGATTGCCCATGCAATCAGTTTTGGATCATGAAAAATGCAAAATGATGCCACTAATTCTTTTTGACCATAAGATGAAGTAAGCCACGTAACTTCTCAGCTGTGTATGAGAACAGGGACATGGGCAGCTAGAGCATCTCAGCCAACAAAGAGTAACTTGATAAACTACTGTCACTTGATCATGACTCTCTCCGCTCCTAGACTGTTGAGAACAAGGACAACAGCGTAGAAGAAACCCCAGTTATGAATAGGCAAACTAGACACAAGAAAATTTTCTACGTAGTATTTTAAAAGTGACATTAAGTTAGGGGTTCAAACAGTTACGGGCAGAACACCAACAAAAAGTACAATAGTAACTTTATTCCACTACTATTTGTTTAACAGAGGAGTAAAAGTGAACTTTAAGATCAGTTAATATGAAACAGAGTTTCTATTTGTTACCACACCTTTAGGTAAGTGACTTCTGCAAGCAGCATTCTGGATGGATACCAGCTGGAGAAGGGTCCATTAGAGCTTGGATAGAATCGTGCTTCAGTGACGAGGGACTAGACAAGACCTATCACCATGCAGGTGGTCAAGGCAGTATCATAATCTAAGGGGCATAGATTGAGTCTGAATGCAAAGAGACAAACAGGTCTGAGTTAGAGAATAATCTCTAAAAAATAAACAAGATGGTGACCACTGACCAAGGCAGGAAATAACTGAGAAAGTCAGGTAAGGAGGTGAGACGGGCCGTGCCAATCTAGGGAAGTGTTATAACATCACTGTGTTCCATTTTAATAAAGTGAGGTGAATAGTTTCTGCTTCTGGTCAGAATTCTTTCTTTCACTTATGTACTCCCTAATGAATACATACACACATATTTCCTTCTTTTGAAGATGATTGGATGAAAAAAAAGCACAAATTTAAACTTGTCTTTGCGATGTCTTGCCAGAAAACATAAAAACAGTTCTGCTGCTCTGCTCTACAAACATGGTCATATATGGCACCCACTGTTAATATTCAAGATTTGAGAGGTCTGGCTAAGGAGTTTACATGAACTGAAAGTATACTCCTTTCAACTAAAACCTAACAGGGATGGTTTCCAACTCCCCACTTCTCCACGTCATTAAATATGATCATAGTTAATCAAGCTTCTGTCTGACCGGTCGTAAACAGTACTTGTGTTATTATGCACTTGGATTCCCTGGGTCTCCGACACTGGTATTGCCAAATAAGCATTCAGAAAGGTGCTGCCGTTCAGAGTGTAACTGCAAGCTTTTCTTTCAGTGGATTTGTTCCTGGTAAAAAAAACAACTAGCTTTCATTTGATTACGTGGATTGGAGCATCTCTTTTATACATGCAATAATTCTGTGAAAGACATGTTGGATCCACAAAGAATTTCTGAGATTTTCCTCTTTGACACAAAAGAGGAAGTCAAACTCTTCCATTCAGTGGATTTTGCCACCAACCAAACTCACAGTTAAACCCTTTTCACTGAACATCCCATGTAATACACAGCAATCATCAGACAATAAAGCTAATGTTTCTGCAGGAGGAGTACATCTAGCTGGACAACCTCTCCGTCCATCCTTCTCACACAGCTAACGTTTCCCATGTCATGAAGTGTCATACATTTCACTTCACTACTTTTTTTAATGACATTTGTGAGTGTGATAACATATCTTTAAGCATTGTTACCACAGTTTCCACCAAGTTGCAAGCATGAACATTTATATGATCATTTATATGTCACAACAATATGGTTACTTGCCCTTCTGTCAGAGAAGTTGGTCGTCTCATCTATCATAACTGAACATGTTTTTCAGAATACTCTCAGAAATATTCCCCATGCTTTTAAGAGCCATGATGCCCATTATCTCATTATAAAATAAGTAGAATAATCAATGTGCCTCAAATAATTTACAACTGTGGGATATTACTTTGCCGGCAACCAGAGTAACCAAATACAGCTGCAAGCCAGCCTTTCTGTTAAGCATGGTCAATACAATGGTTTGTAGCACGAACCTTTCACAGGACAACATACACCTTTTAATACCTTTATTACACTTGTTTTCTGTTCCCTGAGAAGTGAGCAGACCGCTGATGTCTTCCTCTGTGGTCTTCTGAAAAAATTCAGGTACTTCGTGGGGCTCTAAAGAAGCTCAGTGCCTCTCACACTCATCTCATGCTTTATTCCCAGTTAAGTGTCATGAAAGCACTTCATGTACATGTAATAAAAGAATAGTGAAAAGCTGTACAAAAGTCAAAACAAAGCGTACTGTCCTCAGTTCTAAAATAATCCAGCCAAAAAAAAGAGAGAAGAAAGTTATTTAAAGTACATATGCAGAAGAAGTAAAAGAAAACAGTATGATGTGTTAAAGAAAGCAGTAAAGAGACACAGTAGGTACCAAGGAAAGCATGAGATATGTATGCAGGGAAACAAGTCCCCAAGACATACAATTCTGAAGCCTATGAATACTCAGCCATTTATCAGACATGAAAGCAAGGATCCCACTAGGAGAGGACAGCTCCTCAGAGCAGCCTAGACTACTGAAAGCACTTAGCACCCAAGGGAAAAGGATTTCTTGTCAAATTTCTAAGACCATCAGAGTATCATGTTTTTTTATCTAAAGAAAACAAACAGTGAGTTCTAAGAAAATTCTCCTTGCCATAATAGCCTGCAAAAAAGGAAAAAATTAAATTACTAATTACTACTTAAATTACTAATTTTGGGTAAGGTTTTTATCCTGGAATGTGCCTATACAGAATTTATGTTTTATAAGGGTGTCTTCCAAGAAGGTATTAAGAGGAAATGGAACTATAACTTGCCCTGAATGCATTGTTCCAGTGGCTAATTATCTTGCTATTAAAGATTTGAGCTTAATTTTCAATCTGAACTTCTCTAATTTCAGCTTCCAGACATTATTACACCCTGTTCTGTAAGATTCAAGAGCCGTTCAAAATCCTGGTGAAAGTATGCTGTAGTCCAGGTATTTCTTGATCTTCTTTTACACTAATTGAACAGCATAACTTCTATAAATCCTTCACTATGAGACATTTTCTCAGTTCTTCAGAATTATTTCTGTGACTCTTTCCTGCATTCTCTCTCATTTTTCAGTACCTTTTTAAAATACACTGGCCTGAACTGTATCAAGCTTGCCTTCTGAATGCTCTGCCTTCTTCTTTGTTTACCATTACATCCATCTATCTTTATAACATGTCCATTCTTTGCCAGCGGTCCTGTGGGTTATTGAATAACCGCAAGTCTGGCACAGGCTCTGTTGGAAGCTAGTGTTTTAAGAGGTTGTAGGAAAACAAGTTTTAAGCCCCTTCAAAAGTATTTTAATGAAAATTGGCACTTCTGTTATAATAATACATGATAAGACAAGTGCCTTTCAAAAATCTGTTTCATCTGTGGGGAATAAAATATATCTTCCCATTGTAATAATATCATTTGTGTGTGACAAGACTTATTTTCTATTAAATTGATATATATTGGCAAGTATTGTTTATGCTCTGTTTTCTTTATTTCCTTTAGAAATGGACAAAGACTAATTTAGAATAAACCCAAAACATTCTCTAAATAACCCCTACTTTAGTTATGATCCTAATTGTTTTCAGTTTACCTAGCAATTCAGGAAAAAAAGAGTGAAGACTTCCAACACCTAGTTCATCAATGGATGGAGGAAAAAAAAGGAAGTTTAAAAATAGAAAGGTTGAATAGGCTGTGCAGTGCCCAGGGTATACCGGTTCAAAGATTCTGAAAGGTCAGTAATAACTGCACAATTTTGTGCGTGGGCAGAGTTTGGTTCATTACATGAGTGTCTAAATGACATTCATGTAACACTGAATATTAAATAAATGTGAAGCTGAAGTGGCCTGAAATAAAACTCTAACAAAAGCCATTTCTAAAATGCACAGAGCCTGCTGTCATATATTTGCGTTTTTCACACTTCGTTGTATAGCAAACCATTACTATCTGTAAGAGTTGTTACTAGAACACGAACTTACTTAATTTTATTTAAGTTACCATGAGACTATGTATGAGGGAAAATAAAATCCAAAGGAAAAATAACTCCAGGTAATGAGGACTGTGATTCGACTAAGGGGCTTCTTCAGTCTGGTTCTGGTTAGATGGATTAAAGCTTAGGAGTCAAAACAAAGGGATTAAAATAGAGGGTGCCTAGAAAGGAAGAAGAGAAGCATGCAACCCTGTTGGATTTCATGAAGGGAGGCCTGCTAGATGGTAGGGCCCCAGGTGCAGAGCATGTCAATATGTTATTTCAGGATATTTTTTTTTTCTATTTGAATAGGTGTGTTTCGTTTCTCTGGATAGCTCCATATTTACTTGCTGGGTAACTCAGGATGCATCTCAAAGCCTGATGCTCATACTGTTCAGGAGGTCACTGGAGTGGGTTATATTTTTCATACCTCTGCTTTATGAAGAGGGTTTCTATCCATGGCACAGCAGACTGGCACAGATGGTCCGGGAAGCAACTTGCCACTCAGGAGTAGTTCCCACGTATCGCCAGTCGCAGATATGTGAAGGAAAGAAGTGCATTTGCCTGGACTTACTCAAACCTCCTGGATCCAGCAGGTCACAGACTGCCTGAAGAGTGAGTAACTTCAAAACTACACTCAAGACAGAAAACAGCACTAGACTTCACACCTGATGCCTCAGGATACGCCAATATTATGCTGTCACATTGTGTTACCTGAGCTAGGTCAGGGTATCTTTGTACATCACCATGGCAGTCACAGCGTCAGACAGGGATCCTAGCTTAGATCCAAAGCTAGCACAGTCCAACCTCAGCTTCCTGTTCCAGCACTAGGCTGTTCTGTGCTAGCTTGAGGGTCAGTAAACATCATCTATATCAGAGGTACAGAAATAAGTAGCAAGGCAGTGGTACAAGAGCTCTTTAGCTATGACCTGTCACTAATTTTTGCATCTGTTAATCTTCACAATGCCTAAACAGAGATTTTCCTCTAAATTACAACTGTTCTGTTGTGCTACAGGGTGAAATCCATGTCAATGCCATTTGCCCTAATGACAACAGCACCATCTCACTAAAAGTGACAAACTGGAAATACAGGATACAAACATTAGCTTGCTTATAATGTGTTTTAATTGGAATGGAAATCATTCACAACTTAACTAAGTGAATAAACACAGTTCCCCAAAGTCCTAAATTAAAATATTCAATTGAAACGCTTGTCTTCCCCATTCGTGAAACAAATGTTAAAACATTTGAAGAAAAGCTTTTGCATTTTTATTGCAACTGTTCTAAATGGAAGAGTGACAGAGGATAAAACACACCAAATATACTAAGTCCAGATCAGAGGAAAGTATTTAATACACTGTCACATAAGAAATCAGTGGATAAAACTGGAACACAGTGATCAGCAGCAAGGCGATATCCATTTTGAATATTTGTTATAAAGCAGGAGGGGCATCAGAAATATGAATGAATAATCTTAAATCATCCAACAAAGTTACACAAGGCTTAGCACAATGACTGAGGTTGACTGAAATGAAGGATGGCACCATGCGGGATTACTGAGTACATTACTCAAGAAGGGAAAAGGAAATCTTCCCTCCAGATTCCAATCACCCCCTAGGACCAGATTTTCCGAAGTGGTTTGGGTATATAGTCATGTAAATGAGGAAAAAGAATGTTTTCCTAAAATTTCCCAGGCTTTTCTATAGACCAACTTATCCCACTGTTTTGACTTGCCCTGGAGGACAAGCTTCTATCCACTGACTGTATAGGGGAGCTTGGAAGACTACCTGCTGCACACAAAATACGCATCTGTTGTCTAAAGCTGTTTTGTGTGGCTCCTCTGACACAGTGGCTTATATGCAAGTTCAGTTTCTAACTCACTACAGGTCCCACCTGCCTGCCTGCACTACTCAGTATGTAACAGCTTTGTAAATCTGGCCATGTGTCCCTAAGAGGGACGGCAGGCATCCCCATGCTCAGGCTGCCCCAGCTCTCAGCACACTGTCAGGTGCTACCTGCTCTAGATCTGATACTGGACACCGCTCCTTTAAATCTTTTATACCGTATTTTCATTTTCATATGGTTATAGACCACAGAAGCACAGAATGGTAGAGTCTCCAAGGTGGAGCCACTCTGGTGGTGGTCTGGTCCAGCCCCGCATCTCAAAGCAGCTTCAGAATAAGTCATTCAGGACCTACCAGAAAGGAGGTTGTATCTGAGGGGGTTTGGCCTCTTCTCCCATATAACTAGTGATGGGTATAAGAGGACATAATCTTAGGTTGTGTCAGTGGAGGTTTGGGTTGGACACTAGGAGGAATCTCTTCACAGAAGGGGTGAATAGACATTGGAATGGACTGCCCAGGGAGGTGGTGGAGTCACCGTCCCTGGAGGTGTTTAAGGAAAGACCAGGCATGGCACTTGGTGCCATGGTATAGCTGGCATGGTGGTGTTGTGTCATAGCTTGGATTCTATGATCTCAGAAGTCTTTTTCAACCTAATTGATTCTGGCATTCTGTGATTCATTTTCACATGGTTATAGACCACAGAATCACAGAATGGTTGAGGCTCTAAGGTGCTTCTGGTGGTGGTGTGATCCAGCCCCAGTCAGCTAGAATAGGTCATTCAGGGCCATGTCACAGAATCAAGAACCACAGGATGGTTTGGGTTGGAAGGGAATTTGAAGATCATCTAGTTCCAACCCCCCTGCCATGGGCATGGATGCCAGTCACTAGATCAGGTCACTCCGGACCCCATCCACTCTGGCCTGGAACACTCCCAGGGATGGCGATGTCATCAATTTTGAGTATCTCCAGGGGGGGAGACACCACAAACTTCTCTGGTCAAACCCATGCCAGCAGCAACTGACCACCCGCACAGTATACGGGCAGTTTCGATTTTAACAATTTTCAGGAGGCTCTTGCTGCAAATTAAAATCCATACGCCCGCTGCAAGGCCGGTTTGAGAAGAACCACCGCCTCCGGGGTGGGCGCGGCGGTACCCCGGGGGGTGCGGGGAGGAGCGGGCAGGGGGCGTCCCCCTCTTCCCCCCCGCGCCTCCTCCGCGCGCACCTGCGCAGGCGCGCGCGCACGAGGCGCGCCCCC
>VXAY01004622.1:260290-317346 GCA_013399855.1 Oxyruncus cristatus
AAAAAAAAAAAGTGTTTTCTGTAATGTTCAGAACATGGTTTTCAAAATGTTGGCCCCGACTTTTATGAAAAGAGAATATACATGGTCTGTTTTTTCTATACATAATAAATAAATAAAAATAAGAATTGGGCAGAGTAGTCACTCTTTAAAAAACCACTAGCTATTCTGTCACTTTGTCTGAGGTACTGAGTGGTTCTAGTTCTGCTTAGTGGTAGTCCAGAGATGTTAAATGGAGAAAAATAAAGATCTCTCAGGTCTCTGCTTATAAAGAACTAAAAGGAAGGGACTGAAAGGAAGTGGTCTAATTTATATGTCATGAATAAGCAATAGGTCACGAAAGATAAATTAGGCATGTGTATCTCCCTCATTTGTCAGTGTAAGAATGATGGGACTCCCCATAAACTTGAAAGGTCTCTTGTCTGGAAATACTTTTTTGATCCAAAAGGAAATTACCCCTTAAAATTGGGTGCTGCTGTCTTCTTCAGACCAAGAATTTGCAGTTCCTTTTAATGCGTGAGAAATCTGGGTGAACTACAAGAATATCTGCTTTCATATTAGGTGGATGATGAGAGATGGAAGTCTTTATGGCTTGGTGAATCAGCCAGATACTCCCTGCTTGAGCTTGGATGGGAAGGATGCTTGAGTAAATGCATCCCCTGTGAGACGGTTATTTTGAGCTGTCCATTTGGAACCTCACCCAATGCACATGCAGCCCCTGAAAGGGGGCCTGGGACTGCCCTTGTTCTGGGGTGTATTGCAGCAGTCCTGTGTCCTTGAGGCTGGCAGTATGGTTGCTCCTGTCGAATGGTGTCCAGAGAACAGAGAGAAAGGGATATGATCAGAAGTGAAGTCCACCTTCCTTGAAAATGTCACCTCATGTTTTATTCAGATTATTACTTGTCTTGTTAGCATAGTCTTGTGTGGCTCCACTTGAAATCAGAAGAGGGGTTTTGTGGAAAAATATTGAAAATCCACAAGTAACACTACCAGCAGATTATTTTACAATAAGTCATTACGTATTTCTGTTTCTTTTAAGGAGCAGCTGAGCCTGTAACTTTGCAGTAAATGTTTCTTTGAAAACAGTATGCCTTTGCACTAAAAAAGTTCATGCTGTGGTTTATTCACAAAATTTTTGTGATCTTTTAAGCCACACAAAAAGTTGCACATTTCACTTACTTTTACACAAACTTCTGGAAGAGAAGGAAAAAAACCAAACCTGAATGTAGGTTAGGTGAAACCCTATTGCAGTTAACTAGTGCACCACTGCTATGATGCAAATTAATTCAGTGCCTCTAAAAGGATAAGGGGAGATTTTTCCAGTGGAGATTTTTTGCAAATAGGCTGAGAGAGTAAAACTCATTTTAGAACAGCAATCAGTTAAAGTTGCCATCTCAAACTCCTTGAATTGGATTTTAAGGAAACTGTCTTCACCTCACCAGACCTTCGTTTTGCACTCTACATATGCCAAGGCAATTTTTACACACTGACTGCCATGCTAGATATTTAACTGAACAAGACAGTATTATGGGTTCCCCCTCACAGGTAGGGGGAAGAGTCTTATGTCCCTGAACTAATGAATTGATTTAGTTATTTGATAGCTCTAAGTAACACAGACATTTCTAAAAAGCATAGAGTAGTTAGGGGCATTCAATGCATATTTGGGGGCTTCCTTAAATTACTAGTGTGGAGTGTTAGAATTTCAACTGGTGGCCATAGGATTATGGCTTGGGGGTCTTTTTACATTTTTTTTTTTTCCATCCTTCCCCTCACCACCACCGCACTCCGCAGTAGCAAAGTGTCTGGTACAGTCCTTTTTCTTTCAAGACAAACATTGGTTTACAGTTGGATTCGATGATCCTAAAGGTCTTTCAACCTAAATGATTCTGTGATTCCGAGTACCTGCGTCTCATAAGTACAGTGGTGCATTCTTAGATAAAAGCTTATTTACAAAGTTTTTTAATATTTTGTTATAACCCTTTCAAATATATCTGCAGCACTTTTTTATTGAACAACTTTAGTGAGCATTTGCCTCACACTGGAAATGTCTGATTCACCTGTGGAGAGGAAAAGCTGGAGGGAAAGTGTACTGCTACCTGTTTTTTTTACACTAATATTCTTTTTTCCGCAAACCATTTGATCCCAACTATATGATGTACCATGAGGTCTGAGCACAGGCCTAGTCCCAGTTTCTCAAGAAAAAAGCAAGCCAATACAAACTACATATGCTGAAGACTGCATCCTGCAAGGATTTACCTTAGGAAATGGAGGAGCAAAGAGGTACTAATAAAATAGATATTTTTTTTTTTTAAGTATAAACTCATTCTTAAAGGGAGATGCCTGTGTTCAGGTTTAACTTCAAGAGTTTAAGTACTAATTATATTATGTGCTGAATAGAGAGTTTCTTAGAGTATTTTGGTATGCCATTAGTTTAATTACGAATGATGAGCTATCACTTTTAAATAGCATAATTACATACTTAAATATTATATATATATACACAGAATTATTATTATCTAATTTACTTTTTACATGCATGGTATGGTATATCTCATGCTCTGTACCTTCAGTGTTGACATGGTCAAAGTGTAACCTCTTTCTTGAGGCAGTTTCATATGTTTAAAGAAAAATATTGCCAAACTTATGTATGAGTCTTGTAAACACTGAAAGATTCAGTGGCAATTGATATTTCAACAAAGAAAGACCAGTTAGAGGTTTTGGAAGAGAGGCACATTCTCATGTCTTTAACTTGGATAAACCCCACTGCTAGCTTTGAGAGGTTTAGGTTAGATATCAGAAAGAAATTCTTTACAGAGAGAGTAATCAGCCATTGGAATGGGCTGCCCAGGGAAGTTGTGGATTCTCCATCCCTGGAGGTTTTCAAGACGAGGCTGGACGTGGCACTTAATGCCATAGTCTAGTAACCACAGTGGGGTTGGATCAAGGGTTGGACTTGATGATCTCCGAGGTCCTTTCCAACCCGTCTGATTCTATGATTCTATGATTCTATGATTACAGGAATGTGTGCTATCACCACATATGGGACAGAATGCAGGAAGGACATTTGTCACAAACGTGAGCCTGTGTAGCAGCTATATCTTCCTGAACACAATGTTCCCTGTTCTCTCTTTCTCTTTTTCTGTCTTGTTTAGGTGCTTTGGTAACAGGGCTGCTCATATCATGAGTCTAAACAGCAGTGCACCCAGTTACGTGACACAGGTACACATTTTGCATTGGCTGATGCTAAAGTATCTGAAAAATTTTATGCATTCATTTTTAAAGGGCATGTAAAATACCTGTATGCTTCAATAGTGTTTTAGGGAAAGTGTCTAGGACTTGTAAGATTCAGGGCCAACATACAGAGCTCTTAATGCATTGATACTTATGGTCCCCATAGAATTTTCCTCTTACTTCAGTGTTCACTAAGATTAAACCTATCAAAATAATCAGGAATTTGGCTTCCCACATTTTCAGGGAAGAGATATTTTTATAGTATGCAAAGGAAAGCAGTGCGACTGGCCCTTTGAAAACTGAGGTACCCACATCCTGAACAGGACATAACTATTGTGTCCCCATGGAGTATGGGGAGTTGTGCCCCATTCATGAGTTTTCTGCCACTCTTTGGTTTCCCTGTGACAATGTACTCCCTCAATGTATGAGCAACACTCAGTTCACTTTGTGGAGCCTCTGCCCCAGAGGGCTCACAAGAAAAGAGTTGTGGTGAGGCTTTTCTGTAGGACTGATCATAGATCAGAGCATGCTGGGTTTGGAAGGGGACCTCTGCTCTCAGCACAGAGCTTTCTGAAGACATGATAGAAAATAGCGAGCCTTCTTCGATCACATTCCAGCCAAATATGAGCTCTTTTTTTTTGTATTGCTCTTTCAGTGTAAGCAGAGACTTCCCTTAGTCTAGGAAAAGGAGAGAAAGTCGTTGCTGGGCGTTAGCACTCTCCAGCATGGAGCTTTTTACACAGCAGCTACCCCAGAGCCAAGCAGCTGAATGTACAGTAGTCCTGCTTCTAAATGCAGGCTGGTCCCTATAGGAAGAAAATGCACTTTTCCAGAATGTAGGAACAGTGTGTGTGATTTGTGCCAAAAGTATGGAACGACTATTGCAGCTGAAGAGGCAAGTGAATTGCCTAGATTACATATGCAGCAAAATACTCAGGCAATCTCTAGGCTTACTTGTATGTGCTCAAATATATTTTATGTTGAAGATGATACCAGTCCCATGTATGTATGGAGGGGGAGAAGAATACTGACTTTTCTATTAGGCCTCAGCCAGAGCCAACCAAAGGAAATGGGCGTTCTTGGTTTTGTCATTGTTTCCAAAAAAGCCACGTTACACTTCTATCCATTTTGATGTCTGCATCTTTTTACTCTTTTGGGCTAAAGTCATCCTTTGTTTGGTCTCAGCTTTACTGTCACAGCCAAAATCTACGAAAGTTGGTTGTAAATGTGTTTACAAATGAAATTTCCTTTGTATGTTAATAAAATATGATAAGATGCTATGAATGTGCCTCTGAAATAAAGCTGTAAAACTCGGTCTTTAACTTCAGGCCGTGAAATTTGGAATACCCTGGGCTAGTAGAACCACTTGGAATTTACTAGACTTACTAACTAGACTCCCACATTTTTTGTTGCCAAATGCAATTAAAAATAACCTGTGGTTTACCATGTTCATCTCATCAAATTTTCAGTGAGAACTTTTCTTAGGACACATTGTATGATTCAGGTAAACACCTGGTACTACTGACTGCAGTGTAGTTCCGTGCTGAATTCTAAAAGCCTTAGCAAAAGCATCTGCATGGGGGATAGTTCTCATGCTACACATCTCACTGGGAGCCAGATGGATTGAAATTCTGCATGTTATGCTTTTTATATGAAAACCAATTACTGGTTTCATACATAAAGGCCTGTGGTTATTGCTTATACTAATTTAGGGGTTTTTTTTTTTAATTTAACCGTGGTCGAAGTTTGAACCATACCTTGCCAGTGTATGAAGTGATTTTAAAAGGAAGTGAAACATCTTGGCCTCAGTTTCCCTTAAGCTTAAAGCTTTGAATTGCAACTACAGAGCTTCTTGTTGTATACAAGATAGTAATTTAATGCACTTTATTTAAAAAAAGGCACAAATTATTTTCTTTATAAAATGGTACAATTGCACTATGCTGTAAGAATTGGTTACTAAATATAGACTGTACAGTTTTGTAGTGAACATTGTGTTTAGTCATAAATGATGGAAACAATTACATGTTTCAGTTAAATGTTAATTTTGTATGTGGTGTATGTAACCATAAATAAATTTTCCTTTCTAAAAAAAAAAAAATTGTTGTTTGTTTGATTTCATTGAATTTCACATTATATTGCAAATAACAAAACAATATCCTTTCTACAAATATAAAACTAAGTATGTTCCAGTGCAAAGCAATGACAGATAACACTGACTAAACCTGGGGAATTAAATTCAGATGTCCAAACTTCAGTTGAATTTCTGCAGATTCCCTGCATCTACTAACACTGCAGAAGGAAGTATCAAGCATTACAATTTTGTACAAAAACTCTGAAAGAAGGGCTAAGAGGAATTCTTGAATGTAGAACTCCAAGTGAAAGCCAGAGTGCCCTTCCAAGTCCACCTTTCCTTTCTCATTTTATCTCTACTGTACTCAATTCTGACACATGCCATTTATTATAATTGTATACACTCAGATTTGGGGGGGGGAAAAGTCTAAATGCTAAATGGATGTAAATACGTAAGATTTGAGTTAGCAGTCATGAACTGGGAGAGGTAAAAGTTGCAAGAAACTATGTTAACCTAGATTTTTTTTTTTTTTTTTAGACCTTTGGTCCTGATCCTCCAGTTAAGTAACTGCAAAATCAGATGCATGATCAGAGTTCTGTATTTCCAATTTGACTGTTACAGACAGGCTAAAAGAACATGTTGGGTCATCTCATTTTCCAAATGAAATTTTTTATAAAATGTATATCTTAATTCTTTTAAATGATTTTCTTGAATACTCAGCTTATTTTCCAGGCATATAAATAGATAGGATGAGTTACATCTCTGATCGTAAAACTGACTGTTATGTGCCTCCTGAAAGAAATTGGCCAGTGACTGGCAGATACCCAGGTAAGTGACTAAGAGTGCAGCTGCTTCCTTTACATGATGCAGGACTACAGTCCTCCAGCTCATATGTATCCTGGAAGAGATCTTGGTGATGTGTACTTCTACCAGACACAGCTGTCCTGTCCACCTCTCATGTCAGACATTGAGGAAGCATCTGTTTTATCTAGAGAAGAAGTTGGTATCATGGTGCAGAAGTAGAAACCCAGCTTGTTTTTCTGTAGTTGAACTTCACCAAAAGGACTACAGAACAATGGTGATTGGGATGTATTTGATAAATGCTTTTTGCTTACAATAAATATGAACCACAACTACACAATACAGACCCTTAGGAACGGTCAGCCATCCACACCGTTAAACTAGTAAAGAAATAAAAAATTAGTTGGGGGAAAAAAAAAAACAATAGAGAGGGAGGGGAAATAAATGTTTCACCTAATGGAGAAGCCAGTATTGAAATCATGTGGCTGTGGCTGTTTGGATATCAGTTTGGGCTTGATTAGGACTTTAGTTTGGACTTCAGGCTGGAAGCTAAAGTAGGACAATAAACTGAACCTGTTCTGACTGTGCAATGCATTTTTGTTCTGCTTTTCAAGTCAGGAGGAGCAGGAACAAGCCAGGAACGGAAGGGTTGGATGGTTCAGGCATCTTGGTGTTGCTGTGTTGGTGCCCCTTCCACATCTCCCAGCATCGGCATCAGCCTAATGGATGGAATTATCATTAAGAGGGCAAAATGGCTGCCCAAATTAATAAGTAGTAAAAACCTGCCAAAACTTAATGGTGATCAGCCAAAATGTAAAAGAATTCCTATTAAAATGGTGGAAGTATTAATGACATTACAGAAGTGGTAGATATCCTGGCTGCATTTTTGTTCAGTGCAGGTAACATCCTGCTTATGAAGCAACCCAGCAGTATCACAAGCTCAGGAAACAGCACTGTAATTTAAACAGTGTTTTGGGTTAAGTGGGAACCTTAGGCATTGGCATTGCTTAGACCAACGAGTAACAAGTGCTTTGTGCCTCCTGCCGATTGTGTGGTGCTTTATGCACTATGGTTGAATATCAGATATGCCAACTAAGTCTGGAACTAAGCAGAGGGTAACAGACTTGTTAGTAATGGAAATGCAACAGAAAACTTCTGTGGCCAGTAATAAATGGCTAGTGTACTTACAAGGATAAAGTACCTGAAAACTGTCAGGACATGAAGTGGTTTCCATGCTACGGTAAGCAAAAGAAAGATTCTTTATATGAGGCACACATTTGGAAATTAAAAAGTGTGGTTCAGTATGTTTTTTAATTCAAGGAGGCTTGACTGCGTTGTTCCAGGTGCACATGTCTGTTCTTAGGTTCACTTAAGGGTTTGTAAGTCATATCAGAGATGAACTGAGTGGGATGGACTTTTGTACACAGTGCAGCACATCTTACTTTCTTACTAAATTCCTGCGAATCATCTTATTTCTATGAGGATATCAAAGAGCATATGCAACCTAACCCCTGTCTTATGCAAAGTGCGAGCTCTGTGTAGTTAATGGATATTTTACACTCATTGCTGAAAACGTTACAGGAGATATTGTCAATCTGGCATGTATGATAAAGACAACTCCATTTGCACATATTCACACTTTTAAAAACACTCCATATATACCTTTAAAGTTACTGTAGTAGGTTAATACAGGCCTTCCTATTTTTTAATTTTTTTTTTTATTGAAGTATCCTCATATCAGTAATGCTCCATGGGGGTGTTACTATTTGCCTGCCTCTAGTTTGGATGTGAGCTGAGCAAACCCCACTGCTGTACAGCATGTTACAACCAACAGCTAGTTACTATGTGCAAATCAGCTCTTGAGCATTTTCTGCTTGCAGATTTTATTGTGATTTTCTTTTTTCCTATCTACCAAAGTGTTTCATTCCCTTATTTTGTTCTAATTGTAAAGCTGGTGGCCTTTCCATGCAGGCATTCTTTATCTGAGAATAAAAGGTATTTTAATGTAACCAGGACACAACCTTCCCACTAGTGGCCTAGCGGAGCTGCTTTCACCTTCATTTTTATCATGATGTATGGCGTTTAAATGGTGCTTGACAGAAAGCCTATATAAACACATTTTCTGAGATACATCGAGTTTGCCATCATCATTACTTTGAGCTGTCAAGCTCAAAAACACACTCTTATAATTTCCAGAACAAGGATCAACACTCTCCAAATCATTCAATTTACAAGGGGAATACAGAGGATATGGCAAACTAAAGTGAGCGAGAGCCTTTACAACTCCAGTTTCAGGCATTAGGCAGCTCTAAGTGGGAGCAGAATATTCCAAAATCTTGAACTAACCTCAGGATTTCCTTTGCTCCCCTGGCTGTTCCTACTCTTTAACCTTTGCAAAAGGGGTGACTAAGAGGTGCCTTCGTGTTCCCCCCTTCTCTCTCACATGGCATTCATTGCTGCAGCGTCCAGCTCCTGTTCAGCTTTTTCCAAGACCTGGCCTCTCCCAGCAGTGCCAGTGGTGGTGCAGTGCAAGAGCATATGTGGAAATCACTGTTATGCAAACCACACATGTGCAAGGGCATCAGGCAGGAGAAGAAAGCATTTGCAGTTTGCTAATTTGTCCCAACAAAAAAATACTCCCATGACATCCAAGCAGATCAGACAGCCCCACTTCTCTTCAGAGGGAAGTTAGGGCAAGCTCCCATTTTGCTCCCGCTGACCTAGAGGCAGGAGGCTGTTGCAGTGGAGAGGCTGGTCCCTGTACAACCTGGAGATGCTCCCTTGGCTCTCTTAAATCTGCAGATGTGGTTGAGTTCACTGCCTGGCAAAGTAGCATGTGCTGCACAGAGCCAGGGCCACACAGCAGCAGCTCATCTCTCCCTTGATGCCTTGGCTCCTTCTACGGTTTCTTGCTGAAATGGGCTCCATGATTTATTGTCAGTGCTGGATTCCCAGTCCCTTCACAGCTTTCTGCAGGAACTAATAAAACAGATCTGGGTTTTGTTATTCAATTAAACACCCTGTATTAGTGTCCCTGGAGTTCTCTATGCTGAGGTTGGGTTTGGTTTGTGTTTTTCCCCCTCTTCTTGGAAGATGTCACAGAAAAACGTCAGGGCTTCTTAATGTTTCCTCTGTTTCATTCATCACACTCTGTCTGGACAGTGTTTGTTTGCTTTCTATCCAGCCACAGCTTGCACACAGCCTTTACAGAAACACAGCCTTGCCAGTAGATGTGTATGGTCTTAGATCTGCAAACCTCTGTGTCTGCCTCATAGGGTAGTTCAGAGTGGCTCAAATTCAGCAGCTTCATGTCACCTCCGTAACTGCACCCACAAGCTGCCCTCTGCCCCCAAAGCAACAGCAGCAGACCTCGCTGATGGCAACCTACCTTTGTGACCTACCTTTGCACCCCACAGAGCATTTGCTAAAATTGGCTGTTTCTTTTAGCAGAAGGGGAGGCCAAGAGGGTGTTCCTTGGGGTGCTGTTTTGCTACTGCTGTGGTCATCCCTGCGGCCTGTGAAGAGTGGGGTGTGAGGGACAGACAGCACCAGGCATTAGTCAGGGAGGCTGGTTTTCCTTCCCTTGTGATACCACGTTGCAGTCAGGTTCATGAATAGACATTTACGTGTCCAGGATGTGCCTCAGACATCCTTTTTGCATCTCCCAGAGAGAAGATTTACCTGGATAGCTGGCAATGTGTCATAAGCCAGACTTGCCCTGTGGGCATGCAGCTAGGCTGTGCTGGTAGGGGTGTGCACACAGCAGACCCCTGACAGCTTGTTGGTTTCCGGCTCGTGTCAATTCCATGTTTTTTCTTCACATCTTCCCTTAATTTGTATTACCATGCCGTGTTGCGTTCTTCTTCAGAGATGAGGTAAAGAATTAATCAGAGCCCGGTAGTTTTCACTATTCTCTTCAGTGGTTTTCTGCTTCTACTTGATTCTATTAGAGGCTGTTTTAATGAGCAGTCATTAAACACACGCATCTGTCTCCAGAGATCTAAACAGCAGAATCTCCGTGATTTCCACTGCTTCACAAAATGATACAGTGCTTCAGTAGAGTCAGGCTAAATACAGAACAAAACACTGCTCTGTGTCCCTTTCAATCATCACACCTTCAGCAGTCATTTGCAAAAAAGACTGTTCCTTTTTCCTCTGCTTCGAAGTTATTTTCTACACCATTTAAATGACAGCTTAATCATATGATAAAGGACTTCCCCGAGCACAGATCTTCCTCTTGTGTGAAAATATGACTGGATTCCGTATTTAACATCAGACACAGCTGCATTGCAGCCATAGGTGAGGTTTCCCCTGTGAATAGCTTGCATGATACTATATCACTGCAGAGAGTGCTTCCTTTTGGAAAGCTGTTTTGAGACAGAAGTCATCAGGGCTCCTACCCCCACAGTGGCAATCAGCAGCAAAAATCCTGAGCAGCAGCTCAGTACCTGTAAAAATGTCAGTATACATGGAAAGATGGTGCCATATATAGAATAATGATTCAGGCCATTTATGATAAAGTAACAGTTTTGTTTTCAAAGATAGAGAAGCGTTGAAAAACATGTCTAAAGTGCTTCACAGCAGATGGCAACATGAGTGGAAAGAGGTCATATCAAGCGTGTGGCAAACACAAATATCTGCTGCTCCTCGTTATAGCTTCCTTAAATGCTTGCTGTAAGAATGTGGCAGATTAGACTGGTGTTCTTTGTCATTGTGCATTTGTGGGCTTAATGCCTAAAAGAAATTACTAAAGCGTATTTAGCATTTACTTGAAAGTTTTGAACAATGTCTGCTCCTTAAAAAAAACTAGGTTCCATCACAGCACCTGCATGGATCCCTGACAGTAGCTTGTATTACCTGTAGGAGTGCAGCCCCACGTAGCAGCTGTAAAGCTTAACATAGAATTGCCCTGTTGTCAGGCTTACAGTGTAAAACAGGCTGGCCTCAACCTTCTGCTGATGGAGAAGCAAACAGCAGTGTAAAAGAGAGATGGTAATTTGAAAGGCCCCCTGTAATAGGGTAGGTGAAAGGTATGGATACTTCACAGATTCCGTGAAGCTCTGAGCTCTGTGCACCTCCTCCCCTTGCACACTGTCTCCAATCTGAACCAGTGAAAATCCAAGGGGAGATGCAGCAACTGGGAGTTTCTGGTTAGTGGATTGGGTTAAAAGCTATGAGGCCTAACATTTATTTGACCCGTTAAAAGTGCAGAAAGCCTCACCTCCAGTAGAGTTTTACCAGATGCTTTTTTTCCTGGTGAAGTTAGAGCCCAAGAGGTATTTTGCAACCAGCATCCATTGGTTGCAAAAAAAATGCAGCAAAAGGTCATTTCCTGCAGAAGGGTCAGAGGCCATTTGCAGTTTTCCGAGTCAAACCCAGTCCTTAAAACTCCTCCTTAAAACTCCATCTAAAAACCACCTGGCAGCAGTTGTCAAGCACTGTAATTGCCCTTGGGTTGCAGCAGCCGACTATGAGAACCAGAACTAGAAACAAAATCCTGCCCAGGAGAGATTATGGGTTTGTTGCTGATGATAAAACCAGAGCAAACGTGAAGTAGAAGAGCAGGACTGTACTTTTGTGTGCACAGCATCACAGAGAGGATATGGTGTTTCAGAAATAAATGGGGTAAGGACTGGTGCCTGTATTATGTGGGAGCTCATCTTCTCTACAGTGGCCATTGTAAAATAATTCTGGAAGCAATGTGAAAACCCCTTGATAGCTCTGCTTTCCCTCTCGTTCACCATCAGGAGAAACAGAGGTCTGGGTAGCTGATGAGTTAAGGAGATGGTATTAGAGATGACTGTGAGACAAAAAAAGCTGGGCAGCCAGCAGCGCAGCTGAGGGGGACCCAGCTTGGCAGAAAGGTTTTAATCGATGTCTGAGCATTGATATGAAATCCAATTAGGCAGGTGAGATAACTAAAGAGGAACTGATGGGAAGCTTTGACATTTATAGAAAACATACAGACACCTGTGCTTTAACCTACAGAGGCTTTATAATACCCAAATTGTTATCAGGATAAGAGATCAGACTGCTCAACAAATTACCATCACCTTGTGCTGCATTTTGATGTTAAGGGATTTGTTTTATAAACTCATACCCATACAGGTAAGTCACAGGTTGTGCAACAGCTTGTGTGGAGATGCAGAGGGAGCTTGGCTCATTTGGCCTGGAGAAGAGGTGGCTTCACAAGGACCCAGCAGTGCCTGTGGGGAGGTTATCAAGACAACAGATCCAGGATCTTCACATGGTGCATGATGAGAGACTACAGATAAGTGAAACAAGTGAGGTTGAAACTGCATATAAGGAGAAATTCCCCATTAGGACTGCCAGGCAGTGGCACAGGTTGGCCAGAGAGGTTGTGCACTCTCTCTTGAGGGTTTTCAAGACTCCAGTGGATAAAACCATGAGGAGTCTGGTCTGACACTGCTTTGAGGTCCTCCCGAGGTCCATTCCAACTGAATTGTCCCATGGTCCTCATGGAGAATAAGACACACCTGTGGGTGTCCATACCGTGGTCTGGAAGGCTTAGACCTTGGCAGAGCATTAGTTTATAACAAGGAGGCAGAGATCAAGCATTGGAAAACACTGTCTAGGAAATGGGGCATCCCCATCTCTAACATCTAGGTCCGCTGATGGGATGGCTTGAACCAAGCACAACTACTGAACTTAGCAGAGGAATAAACAACTGTCAAAAGAGCCTATAAAATACTGGTGGTATGGCTCAGTGATCTAGTGGGCATTTCTGGTGTTAAACAGTAGGAATGACTGTGGTAACAGCATAGCCATGGGCACAACCTCTACATGCTACGTGTTGGATCCTCCTCCTCTACCTCTTGGTATCTGCTGCCTTAAACAGTAACAAACTTTGGTGCCTACAATTAGGCAGAGTAAGGATGGGCCTCTAACCATGTTTTTCACTTTTTACATGATGCCCTTAATAATTTTAAATATTTTCCCCATTATTGATAACACTGGGCGCTCGCAAACAGTAACACAAACATTTTAAACAATACTGAAAGATCTGCCTTGAGGCATGAGCTTTGGAAATAAAATAAATTAAAGTTACACAAAGGTCTTCATTGGCCCAAAATGTGTTTATGTCATGTCAGAGGCAGAAACAGTGTTTAAAAGAAAACACTTGGGTGTCCTGAACAGGTAAACCAGAACAGAGAAAGATCAGAGTTACAGCATGAGGCAGCATTAGCATTTGGATTCTGAGTGGAAAAAATTTCCCCAAACCATTAAAAGCATATCCTTTGTCAAACCAAACAGCTCACAGTCACTCAGCTCCAGCCCAAGGTGTAGACATATCTCAAGTCTGCAGGGCCAGATCATGTGAAAGAGTTAAGGCAGGGCCTTGTGTCTGCAGGGTACCTGTCACAACGTACCCTGGTCCTCACCTTAGCATTGTAGACATCCTGTGCTTAATACAAGTAGAAAAATAGAATGATCAATCACAATTATGAGTTCACCATAACTTATTTCTCAAAATAATTTTGGGGGTATCCATCTAGCTGGTGGTGACTGATCCATTTTTGCTTTGACATTTGACTCTCTTGTTCACAGACTGGAAAAGAACCAAGAGCACATAAGTAACTTAAAGACATCCTGTCCTCCCTAGGACTGAGGCACAAGGAAAAGCTTGCACAATTTCTGGATGGAGTGAGCCCTCCAGTCACAAGGACTACCAATGCTGATGTGACGGGCGGGGGGGACACGGGAGGGTAGGTGAGGGGTGGGAAGGGAGGAAAAAAAATCCTGCCACTGCCAGCATTACTAATCAAGTACTAATGTTTATGACATGAACATTTTCTATGGCAGCTGGTGCTTTGCTAAGCTAATAAATATTCCTTAATACTGTTTTCCATATTATTATGTCTGGCATTATTTCTCTAAATGTAGTACCATTTTGCTGCTATAAGAAAATAAAATACTACACATCCACAGTTTATAGAAATTGCTGTTCTCTGCTCTATCTTGACGATGGATCAAGCCACCTGAGTAAGTGAAGTAACAGCTCATTTATCACTGTCCCAGCCACTTGTATAACCCCCTTGCTAGGAATCCTGTTCAAACTGCTTTTAGGCTTTTGTCCTGTTGAAAAGTTTCATTGAAAGTTCTCAATATGCAACAAGAACTTGTTCCTGACTTAAATTGCATGCATTTTTAAAAAACTTTCACACTGAAAAATACCTGGTGGAAATCTCCATGTCAGCCACCTGGAATGATTAAAATGGGCCCACCACCATCCTGCCCAGCCAAAACCTGCTCACCCAGCTGCTTCCATCTCCCCCAGCCAGTGAGGTAAACATTTCCCCAGTTCATTTGCAGTTGGTCACTAGAAACCCCAAGTACTAACTCCTGAGAGACATGTTAGCCCACCCTGAAACACGACAGAAACTGCCCTACAGACCCTCAGCAACTTGGCCTTGGAGGGGTGTGGGGCTGCCAGTGAGCACCATCACTCAGCCTGGGGATGAGGGAGGGTGGGGGGAGGCTTGTCTTTAGGAGAATATGGGTTATAAACTCTGCCAGGTTTAACCTTAAAACATTCTTTCCTAACTTTTCATAGAACAAAACTCACCACACACACAAAACAGTAAAAAACTGTCCCTGCCATTGAAACCTGGTCTCTCTGACCTGGGTTACTTTAGAGCCACTAAACCTCTTAGCTTTGGGTAAGAGGAAAGTCACTGGGAAGATGTAGAAAGTGAGGCTTGGGGGGCATATGCTCACATCACACTTTTGGAAATGAAGGTGTGTGGAGAATCCCTACCACGTGGAGCATATTCCAAAATAATGGCAGCACACACACACTGACACCCCTCCGTAAGGTGGAGCCTGTCCATCACCACTCTGCTCCCTGAGAGGAAGGAAAGCAGCTGAGGGGAGTTCCTGGGGGAGCCTGTTTGGCGTTGGTGTTTTCCTGGGTTTGGTCTGTGCAACCAAATGCAGTATGGCTGTATGGCCCAGCAGAGCTGCATGCACACCAGCTGGGTGTAGGGCACCTGCCACACACCTCTGGTATAGCACAAAAGCTTGCATGAGCTAATCCACCCTGCCAAGAGGCAGATCTGAGGTTGCCCGGAGCACATTCTCACTTGAAAGACAAAGAAATTGAAATAAAATGAAGGAATAGTTTTTGTCTTCCTGAGTACAGCTCCCAGGACATCAGGGCTTTTCCTCAGCTCTATATAACCAATAAAAAAAGAATTACAGGAACTATATTACTAAAATTATCTTAGGTGCATGCATATTCCTGCAAGGATTAGGAAAAGATTAAAACCAGAGCAGCTACTAACAGTGCTGTCTCATCCAAAAGATTTGCCTACCAATGAGATACTGCTTGTGTAACATTTTCTTGAGGAGAAGCCAAGCACCAGGAGCTCAAGGACCCCAAAGCTGCTATGTGGGAGCCCTGGAGTGAGCAATGGGGCAGAGGTACCCTTTCCAAGGCCCAGGGGGTCGTGCAGGACAAGCTGCAGTGCCACTCCCCTTTTTGTCCTGGTTTTCTCTTCCTTCCCTGTTGTGGTAGGTGTCCTCCCTTTTTACTTCCTCTCTGACAAAGTGATTCAGGAATTAGCACGGGATGCTTTTTGGCCTCCTTTTCATTACATTTAATCAGAAGACACTCTCATTTGCTTTCATTTTGCTCTTTTACCTGGCAGAATAGTTTGCATTTCACAGGCAATTCTTTGGTCCTGTTGATCTTTTTCTACCTGAAGTGAGCAGCATAAAGAGTCACACTGAATGGCTTAGCAGCAGCAGCTATGGCAGAGCCAATGTTGACAGCTAGAAGAACACCTGGGAAGTCTACAGGATGGTTAAAAACTAATGAAAAAGAAAAAATGCTTTGTTTGGTATGTCAAAGGTCAGTGCAGACACAGAGTATCACAACTAGGTGGCACACAGAGAACAAACCAGAGCCCTGAACAGCACAGAGTGATAAGAAATTGGTAGCAGTTGTACCAGCTACACCCTTTGTGCATAGTTACGTGTGTGCCTGAAATACCTTGACAACAAACACAGTTCTAGAATTCCCACCTCTTCTTTGAATGGCGCAGCAGTGAGGCAGCAGTTCACCTTCTATGTTCCTTTGTTGTCTGGCTTTGCCAGGGCTGCTACCCAGAGCAGTAACTCTTACCAGATCCAGTGCCAAGTCACTTCTTTGGCTTTGTTGCATGTTTACATCAGCAGTGTCATAACAAATCATCTGCTTTCAGAGACCAGATACTTAAAATGCTATGCCCTGTAAGTTAGTAATAGTTATACAGTTAATACAATTGAGGGTGTCTTCTAATTAAATGTAATGACAAGGAGGCCAAAATGAGTATTAGTAATACACCAACTGTCACAAGTGCTCAGATTAAGATAGTCACAAACACTTACATAACGTATGAAACAAATCAGATTGTTCAGGACTAGTTACCTTCTCAGTGGATATTGAATGCTAAGAGCTTTTCGGATCTCTGCTGTAATAGCACAGATTACATTGTATCATTTCAGATTTCTCTTGACTTGGCTTTTGTTCGTGCCTCTTCTTAAGCCATGCTTCCATAGCTGAAAGTTCCCACCTTCAGCAGTTGCAAGTGAAGTTTGCAACTTCTGATGTACATGAGCTTTGCTTCGGATCCACTCTTAGAAATGCTAGTGGGCCAGGAAAAATAAGTATGTTGCTTATGAATGTGTCAAATACACCCTTTGTGGTAGCACGTACATGTGCTCATCCGGTGCCCCACACAGGGGCAGCCTCTCACCAGAGACAACAGATCTTCACTAGATGCAAATGAAAATGCAGCAAAGCATGTACACATCAAATCCTAAAAGAGATTCATTGCTGAGGAGGCAATCCAGGAACAGAATGATGAAAAGAAGCCCGTCTGCTGTATTTCTTGCCACCTGTTCACATGAGGCTTTTTGAGTCTAGTTCACTTAAAGAAACTGCAGTCATCTGGCAGAGCTGAAATGCAAACACAAATCAAAATGACAGCTCTGATTTTTTGTTTTGGCTAGACATCTACAGAGATAGAAAGATATGGTAACTGTACAACTCAAAAACTCTAGGCATTTCAATAGAATTAACTGTAAATGAAGTTAATTACCTTGAAAGAAATAATTCATTAAAATAACTAAATGAGCTGTGTCTTAAAAGTTTCAGGATCTGTTCTCTTTTCTATAAAACGTCAATATATTTAAAGAAATTGGCAGTATCTAAAGCTTTCTTCCATATTTTATTTGCCTAGATAGGCCACAACCAAAGAAAGGAAATTAATTCCCCATGACAGCAGGAAATAAGGAATGCATAGTAGATACAGGCTTTAAATGCTGCAGTAGAGATGCAGTTTTACAGAAAAAAATAGCCTGTCTGTACATGGTTTTGCTGTACACACAAAAGCAGCTGCATTACATAAGATTATTAACCAAATTGGTTCAACACATTAGTTTCTATTCCCTAAGAAATTCTGAGAAAACCTTAGTCTACAGAAGTCAGTTTCGAGTAATTTACTTGGAAGCCATTATGTGTTCCCTGAAAAAGCTAATTTTTCAAGCTATTAAAACAGCCCACCTGAAAAGCCACCTGTTCTCCTCCCACTCCCATGATTTCGTCATCCTCCTCCCCCTACTTCAGTCCTCTTGCACCTGCGGGTTCTTTTTGCATCTTTGTAAGCACAGCAGATTTAAGACAGACTTAACTTGGTTGTGCAAAGCTGATTTAAAATCAGAGGAGAAAAGGTGATGTAAAGAATCTGAATAAAGTTAGTCTTGGACCAATGGCAGTATTGATCATACAGAAGAAGAGAGAGCATGGTGGGGTGGGAGGTTGAAGAAGAAATAGCACCACAACTTTAAGAAGCTGCAGAGAAACAGCCAGGGAGCATCAATACTCTGGCACATCACATTCACTGCAACTGTGAATCACCATAAACTGCACAGCAGAAGATTTTATGTACCAACCACAGGCATTCAGTCAATTTTAATTGTGTTTCATGTTGTGACGCGGCTTTGGAAAGAAACAGTGTTATGATTGAAATGTTTTCTTTCATTGTCACCTTTCCCCTCTATTCAGAATCAAAGCAAATTGCAGAAAAATAGAGCCTGAAGAACAGAACAGCTGAAGCAGCTTGTTATAAAAAAGCAAGTGGTGGAAATGCCTTTCCAACACACAGCAGAGAGGGATGCAGTGGTTACACTATGGGCAGATGCAGATCAGAAGCAAGCTGGACTGGGAATCACACCAAAAGCTGTAGGAACACACTGGACAGGCAGGGTCTTTGCTGAGATGGAGGGGTTTGATCTGAATCCACTCCCTGCTTGATATCATCACAGCATTAAATTGAGTACAGTTTGGTCCATGGCAAATCTCTCCGCTCAGAGGTGGGCTTTGAATCAGGAAAAAGCCCAGGCTCCTGCTCAGATAATGTAGCTGCCCACCAACTACTCCTCAAATTCAGGTTAGACTGCTGGGAGCACTTTTTCTTTCTGTGTTTATACATCACCTGCAGCCACAAGCTCCTGGTATAACCGCAAACAGTAATAAACTGACAATGCCTGCAGCACATTTCTTGTTCTGAAAGAACGAAACCCCCATCTGGAAACTGCAGTTATATCAAGTTTATTAAAAAAGGATAAAATGATCCTTCTTATGCTATTAGTACTATTGGCTCGTAATCTCTTGATGCAGTTTAGATATTATGGAATTTCAGACTTAATATTCCATACAGAGGATGATATAAAAGCCACTATTGATTTCCACTCCCTATAAGCAGACTTGATCTCTATGTAGATTAAGTATTCTATAATATATTTCACAAAATAGATTAGTTGTCATTCACGTGTTGATTTATTCTCATTCCAGCAGTCTGACTTATCTGCAAGTTCCAGGCAATAACACACGTAACAAAATCTGGTTAGGCCTTTGCCCATTAACACCGGCATCTATAGACACTCTTCAAACATCGTCAGGAAAATTTGGGATGTGTGTATTATGAGAGAAGGAGTGGTGTACATAGCAGTGCTGCGAAAAGCATCACTCACTGTCATCATCCCAGAGGAATAATTACCCCCTTTCTTTTCACCTGAGGAGGACAAGGCAAGACAGCAATGCTTTCCATCTACCAACTATTTAAATCCTTCAAATATTTGGAGAAGTTCCAGAAGAGAGAAAGCAAAGCAGCAGCATAAACATGCTAAGGTCTTCCACATAGCACCCCAGCTGGCTTCTCCCCTGACATACATCTGGGGACTATGGAATGCTGGCGCTGCCAACAGCTCTCCCAGTACCACAGTGGGGATGTTTCCTGTTTGCTCTTCCCTTAGTGACCAGGAAGCATTTTCTTTTTCCTCTTCAGAGCAATGAAGACATTTCAGTCATTGGACTTGGGGAAGGGAAAACTTATCATGAAGGTCCTTGTCACACACTGGAGGAAAAAAAACCCAAACATCTTATGGGAGGCAACAGGGACTGCCTCAAGCTGTGAGCAGCTCGGTCCAACCCTACTGCAAGAAAGACATTGGACCAGAGAACTCCTGAGGCCCCCTCCTGCCTGAATTAACCTATGATCCTATGAAAGAGCAGAGGAAAGGCTTTCTACTAACTAGGACTCATTTCCACCACACAAAGGGGCACTGGAGTCTAACGAAACAGCATTAGCTCTTGTTGCTGAATGTACTTCCGTTCTTAGCTAGGAGGTGAGTTTCAAATCTCATCCAAACATGTGCTTGTTCACAAAAGAATGTGGGAAAACTTATGTCTGCCAAAACCTCACTCTGATCCTCCAGTCCTTTTCTAAAGGGCAGCCACGAAACTTTCTCGTCCTTAAAAATTAGCCTTATCAACACCAACAAAGCTCTCAGATTATTTCTCATTAGGCTGCTGATAAGCATTAGAAAACCTCTCAGCATGACAAAATTAAAAGTACATCACACAAGTACAGCTAGAGAAGAACAACCAAGGTTTTCTAGTTTCATCTTAGGCTCAGCTATAGCCATCAAAGTCCAGTGAAGAAACCTGCTGTGCAACTAACTTCTTTTTTTATTTAGTGATTTTTATTACCATGTCACTCAGAAGCTGAACAGCACATTCATTGCCAGTCATATGTCATCTTTGCTGTATAAGGAGGGACTAACAAGATTTCTAACTCAAGCATTGCATTTAAAGGAACGCAGTTGATACGCACTGATGCTCAGCATCCCTAGGGGTCAAGCTCGCAACTGAAGGCAATGGACACAAACAGACAGGAGGTTCCCTTTGAACATCAGGAAACACTCTTTCACTTTGAGCCTGACTGGACACTGGCACAGGCTGCCCAGAGAGTCTGTGGAGTCTTACTCCTCAGAGATACTCAAAAGTCATCTGGACATAGTCCTGGGTAACCACATACAGGTCATCCTGCTTGAGCAGCGGGGGCTGGATCAGATGGCCTCCAGAGGTTCCTTACCATCTCAACCCCTCTGTGGTTCTGTGAATGAAAAATTTAAAACATCCAATATGAAGTTGCTGCAATTCACCCCTCTCTACCAACTTCCTTGTAGGCCTTCTCTTCATTTGTGCAAAGTCACATCACCTCACAACCAGGGCAGGCTCAGAGGACTTGTGAGGACATTTACAGGTGGGAGCTCAGCCAAGGTGCAGGAACTTCCTCAGCTGTCATACCTTGTTGCTCCAGTGCTTTTAGCTTCACGGTAGTTTTACATTTCAGAGCACCTTGTTCCAATTCTGTCAAGGACCCCAAGATTGAACCTCCAACAGTCAGCACAGTTGCATATGCACTGAGATTTTGCTGTACACCCACTTTTCCACAGTGCCACTCAGCTACTTAAAGAGGGATGTATCTCTTTCTCTGTAACTTGAACTTCTTCATCTCCTCTCTCTGTCCTCATACAGCTATATTTTAATTAGAACAAGTGCTTATGATTGCCCCATTTGTCCACTGGAGGTCAGTGTCTTGCTACAGAAAGACTGTCCCTCTTACCTGGTGAGTTTGCAGGTGATGGAATGTTAGAGCAGCACTTCATTTTCCTATTACAGAATTTTAGGGCTTCAGGAACATGATGAAGACAGAAGCCCAGTGTGGGTTCATCACTGCCAAAGGAAGCCCATTCCTTGCAGGTCCTGTCCCAATCAAAGTGACACAAAGAATTGCAGGAACCTCAAATATAGTGTTTTCTCAGATACTAAAAGCAGGCTCAGCCCAAAAGCTGCCGGTGCCCTCCTGCAGCTCTCCTGCCACCACCGCAGCATTGCAGGAGCCAAGTGCCAGGCTCCCCTCTCGGGTAAAAAAGCATCTCATGGGGCAGGAGCTTCCGAAGTGATGACTGAGCCTCTCGAAACATTTTCATGCTTTCTGCATTATCTGGCCTTGTGTTTAAATCAAATACTAAAGTGTCATTACCAGCCAATAGATTTTTACTCTCTAGTTAATCCTACTTGGCTTGTTTGCAAGGATGAGCTCCAGCGAAGGCGGCTGTTTAGGCTGCTGCACAGGCTGCGTAGGAGAGGTGCTGCACCACTCTGCTTTCAGAAACACCCCCTCATTAGCAAGCCTTCCTCAGCTACTGCCAACACTTTGCCAGACATTCAGCACAAAGATACGGGTGTTTGCATCTCCCAGGCTGAGCAACATATGATGCTGAAGGATGACAACAGTAGCGGCCAAGAGCAAGCAAGTGTGGCAAGGAAGGGTAAACAGCCATGAGAACAGGGCTGTTTGGCAGTCATGCACAGAGCACAGACATTGCTCAGGCACTGGCATCTGTACCAGTGGATCAGAAGCACTTTGGAAGCAAATCCGCTCACTCTCCCTCACCACGCTGTAACTCCCATCATGGAGTAGCACATGAATTCGGTTCCTCCCAAGTGCAGCCCTGCACAAGACCTGCTCTCACTGCAGCAGCAGAATTCCTGAAGCCCTGCTAGTGCTGACCAGCACCCACTGTGCCCAGTTGTCCAGACTCACTCCCTTTGAGTCCCACTTCTGAGTAGCATGGGCACGGTCTGACCAGCCACCTGATGTCATGGATTTTTACGCTGCAGCTTCACCTATTTACAGGAGACACCTTGTCACCCATGAATCTCAAGGCAGTTCCAGTGAAAGGAAAGTAATGCCAGCAGGGACTCTCCTTGCCTGCATGCCTCTAGTTTGAGCCCCAAATGGAAAAAAATGAGGCATTAAGACTGATGAGACAGTTCCCATGCCATGTATCTCAAGACCTGAAATTTTCAAATTTTACTATACTTCCTTTAACTTCTGTCTTAAGAATTAATGGTGCCTCCTGTATCTTCAGTTCTGTCCTGCCAAGGCCATTGATGTTCTCAGAGGGAAATTTTGCTCTTTCCATCCTGCTACCTCTCTGTTTCATTCCACATACGCTTCCTATCATAGCAAATAAATTTTTCTACATTCTTTCTACAGCACTGATATCCCTATTAGCATTCAGACAGTTGGGTGAGAATAAATGGTTGCTGCCCAAAACCCAGAGAGAAGCAATACCTGCAGCAGGCTCGTAATTACAGCAATTGTGCAAAGCTCACATCTGGAAGCCTTAAAATAGAGCTGCACTTTAGAAGTGTGCCTTACCCACATATTCCTTACATATCCTACCACCCTGTGTATTTCATGTTTTGCTTTCTGAGCAGAAAACATTCCCAGTTCACCAGACTCCTTTAGTAATTCTTACGTTCATGAATTTAAAAAAAGACCTATTTACTATTTAAAATGTCCACTTAAGTCCATTTATCAGGTATTGAGGCCAGCAGTGCCACCAGTGTAATTTGCACCCTCATGTCTCGTCTGATGAAGGAAATAAAGGCTGAAGCAGGTAGATGCCTGAATGGAAGAGAAAGGTCATTGCATACTGCAGCTGATAAGGTGAGGAGAATAAAATAGGGAAGGTGATCTTCAGGGAGAAGGTTAAAACTTAGCCACACCATTTGGAGGCTTCTGTATGGAGATAAAACAAAGAAGTATCATCAATTATTCGCCAAAACATTTTCTCCTATTGTTTAGAACAGAAAGTGTCTTGACCTTTCTCTTCTTCCCCATCTCTGTTTTAAAAATCTTTATTTTCCTACCTCCCATTTAAGAGACAAAAGAATACCACAGATCTGTGGTGTTATTTTCCCCATTTAAGTGAGGCATCCATACCTAAATGCCTTTACTCTGCCAGTGCAGTAAGTAAGAAGCAATGTTGTAGCTAGACAACTCCCTCATCTCCTATCTCAAATAATTCTAGCTCTTGGCAGCTGCCTCACCATTTGGTATATTTTAACTAGGTTTGAAAATCCCTAAAGTAAGGATTTCGTATCTCTTTCAGCAAAGAAGGAAGTAAATCTATCAAGCCATATAAATAATTCATATAAATTCTAGAAACATAGCAAGGAATATAGGTCAGGAGGGGCACCGCAGGAGAGGAATGGAGCATCCTTTACTTAAAGCATGTGGTAGACCTAAATTCAGTTTCCTAGGCAGACCATGTCAGCTTAAAGAATGAAGATGGCCCAAGGAACTGTTGACAAACACCAGTTATTTTGATATACGCACTGCAACTGGCCCTGCACACAATACATGCCTTAAAACTTTCTTGTCAAATTAAATATTTTTATGAACTTGGGCAAGAGTTCTTCACAGCAATCCGGAAACTCTACCAAGCAAAACTTCTGAACCTTTGTTAGAGAAAAATACGCCATTAATAGAAATCAGGTAGAATTAAATTTATGGGGAAACTTTCACAGCAAGCCTAGAAAGTGTTACTTTGGTTGTCATTATAAGAATATGAGGAGCACAAAAGTCCTTCTTCCTCGAAGACAGAAATAAAGTTTACAACATAATGGCAATCACAAGCAGTTTAGCCAGCTCTGTGAAGGCACCCTAAGAAGAGTTTTAGGAAGCGTGCTAAATTTGGAAGGAAACCCAAACAGAACAGAAGAAAACAAATAAATCCGAAAGAATGTCCCAAGCAAAGGTAAGGTGAGGCCTCCCATGGTTGGAATGACCAGTAACTTCAGGAAGATTCACACTTCATCACTAAGCTAAGACTATGATAAACAATCCTAGTACAACCATCATCCTCCCCAGTGGAGGATTCAAGCCCTGTGTCCTGAAGCAGCACCCCTCTTAACACCATTACCACCACAGTCAAAGAACAAGAATCTATCCAAGGGAAAGAAACCACAGCCGGCCAACCAACCAAACTATAAATCCTGAGGAAGGAGGGAATGGGAAGATGCTTGGCTAGTAACAAACCAACTCTCTATTGAAAACCAGGAGCATGGGACTCAAGAGAGAAGGATGCAAGCCTGTCCTCCAGAGAGGAACAGGCTGCAGGTGAAAGGAGTTCAGGAGAGCAAGGGCACTTCTACAATGGCTGGTGACTACATCCAGTTTGTGAAGGGTGACAAGCAGTGGGCACAGGCCATTCAGCAAGTCAGGGAAAGGTAACTGGGGACTAAGAAATCAAATTCATTAGAGAAATAAAATATTAATAGCAGGATGACTCAGAAAACTGACTAAGGAATTCATCAGCACTACTGGATATCCAGAGAGCCTGATTTTCAAAAACGGAGAAAACAGATGAGTTCTGCCATGCCCCTTGCTGTAGCTGGTAGGACTCGTGTTTAGAGTTGCTGCCAAAAACAAAGGGGACAGGCTGCTCAGTATTAACTGGCACTAGGGTAACACGGTCAGATTCTCAGGCCTCCCTTCCTCCAACCTACACTTCACTGGCAACAGAAGTGACTGCTGAACAGGGCAGTCAGTTTTCACGGGGTACAACAGCACACGATTGAGAATGCCAAATGACTTGGAAAGGCAACACATTTAGGACAAGCTGCTGAGATCTCTCAAAACAGTTGCCGTCAGCCCTAATCTCCAAATCACTCTACATGTGAGTCCTTGCCAAGAGGAAAGCGTAGTACTCCTCCCTGCTCTGGCTAATCAGATAAGAAGTTCTCTATCTGCAGCAGTAAGAATTAATCTCAAAGAGACTACTATATTTAGCTAAGAATCTTAGGGGCTGGTTGTTTTCTTATGTAGCTGAAAAGCCCAGCCCAAACCTGAGACTGCTTTCCACCGAGAGTGCACATCTATGCTACTCGCAGATGAGAACACATTTCTCCAGAGAAGCCTACAGATACTTGACAGCACATGAAAAAACATTCTTTGCCTCTACTGTTAGTAGAGCAAGCAAAATATGAAATCGCTTCTTCCAGTTTTGTACCTAAAGGACATTTTTTTCAGTCTACTTATTTTTTCTCTTAATCTCTTTAATGAAGGACAATGGTCAACTGGGAACTCACATTCCTTCTGGAGTACCCCCCACTTCCTTTAAAGTACAAGGGAACTGGGAAGGGTGTTCAGTGACAAGCTCAAGTCTCTCCTGACTATTCCGTGGCTGACACAAGGGCCTGAGGTATTCTAGGGGGGATCCTGATTTATTTTCATTCCCTTTATATCACTGACAATGCTTGGAGTACCCAAATGCAGATCTGCCTCAACATGCTGAAAACCACTGGATTTCTGTGTGTGTGTGCATGTGTGTCTGTGTATATATGTACTCATTCCTATAAGGAACGCCTCAGACTCAGAATTAAAAATTCAGGCTCCCATGGGGCAAAAACCTTTCCCCAAAGCAGAATACATCAGGCTGAATTTCTGTTTATTTGGTTTTTCAGAACTAAAAAGTGTCATGTCACCTTAAAAAAAAAATTCACTGTCAAAACCACCTCTGGATAAGCTGTTCTAATATTTATTTTACTCCTGTGCTAGGAACTAATACCTCAGCTCAGGATTTAATTTGTGCAACTTTAGCTTCCAGACATAAGATTCTAATGAAATCTTCATTATTATTCGGTTTATACTCAGTTCAGTTTATAGTGAGATTTTAAACATTTTTAGAAATTACATATTTGCTGTATCCTTAGATATCTTTTCTTCAAGGGGAAGAGAAGCATCTCTTCATTATTAAAACAGCACCCAGCATGAGAGAGAACATACCTGAAAAATACATCAAGAACCAATTTTCCAAGGAATCATTTCCCTTCCTCTAAACTCCATCTGCGTATTGCAAATGAGCTCAATTTGCAGCTTGTTCTCACCAACATGCATCCCTCTTACAATTAAGATTTTTTTTTTTCCTCCTCCATTCACTTCATCTTGGTAAAAAGAAATCTCAAATACCTAAAAATCCAGTTCAGTTTAATTCCATGTAAATTGCAAAATGTTCAAACGCAACCACAAGAGCTGTAGAAGCAGCACACTGAGTGACCCTCAGTCCTAACTCCAGCCCATCAATGAGCAGTCAGAAATGCTTTACACCAAGAGGAACTCTGAAACAAAAAAATAGCAAGCTTGTATATTCAGTTTCTACATAGAATCCGTGTCTTTGCTCTAAATTACTTGAATTAAGTTCAAATCATAAAATGGAAAATCTGAGAGAATTAAGAGCCGAGTGCCAGAGGGACTGGAGTTTTTGGTTGAACAGAGTAACGACTAATTTATTTTCCCAGGAAACAATCGAGTCTAAGATGCATAAACAAATCTGCTTCATTTACAATTAGGCTACTATATTACACAATTGGTTTATATAAGTTCTTTCCAGAGGGATGAAAAGCCTCTTCTGGCCTTAATCTG
Source organism: Oxyruncus cristatus (assembly GCA_013399855.1). NCBI lineage: Eukaryota > Metazoa > Chordata > Aves > Passeriformes > Cotingidae > Oxyruncus > Oxyruncus cristatus. The sequence continues at coordinate 287,021 of VXAY01004622.1, forward strand.
ATTACAATTAAAAGATTTAAATTTAAAGTATTTTTCTAGTTGGCAGACATGGGTTTGCATTTTACAGTATTGTGCTTGGCATCAATAACCTACAAAGACCCTTCTTAGTAAAAAAGTGAGGGAAGAGACCTGCTAATAAAACTTATATTTTCTGCCTTGTTCTTTCAGGAAGCAAAGCTGATGTTTAATGCATTTCACTGAAAAAAAAAAAAAAAACCAACTTAAAGCTACCTATAGGGAAAGTAATGCCTGTTTAGAACAGCCAAGAACTTGAACTTGGAGCTTGAATCAAGGTTGCAAAAGAGCAATGTATGCATGTTAGGAGAAGCAGCAGAACATCAAAGGAACCTGGTTTTGTGGACTCCAGCCTTCATCCCAGGAACGTCATGGTTCCCTGGGATCACAGACAGCATTTGGAAGCCTTACATTTTCATTTCTGTCACTTATCAATAAGTTAACAGCAAAATCTTACTAATCTAAGGAAAGAAAGACAGGCTCAAAAGTGAGATTTTATTCATATTTGTTACTTATCCACAACCCGAAGTATGATAAAATGATAAAAACAGCCTAGAATCATGTTTACATCACTAAATTCAATTCACATTTTGTTCATAAAATACCAAAAGGAAAATGACAACACTGCAGGTTCAGAAAAACAGGTTGGCTACTATGACTGAAAAATCTACACTATCTTAACTGGTCACAACTGATCGCTTGTTAAATACTTATTATTTAAAATAAGCGCAAATTACAAAATTTCAGACACACCCAACTTTTGTGCTCATAAAATATATCTTCTGTTGTATCAAATTTCAGGATATTGGAAAGAAATTCCTGCTGAGATGTTTCATTTCAGCATGTATCAAAAGAATAGAGAGTACTCTCACCACCTACACAGTGATGTAACACACTGAGGTCCCCGCTGCACTACCCATCCAAAGAATTATTTTGCAAGCACACCACTATGGTAAGGACAAGCCATCTCTCACACAGTGATGAAAACCACCATCAGGCTATTACCTAAATTTTGTCCTCTCTGGTGGACACACGGGTCTCAGACTCCAGGACACAAAGCAGAATTCAGCTCTGCATTTTAAGGCAAAGACGAAACCAGCTCAAACTGGGATGGAGATGAGTACCCTCAGCTGCCCCTGATTACCAGGAGCTGTGGTTGCTCACCACTACGCAGAGGTTGGTCGCACTTTGTGATAAATGTGAACACCAACACTGAGGCAGCATCTTAACCCCCTACCATAAAGGCAGCCACCACGGATTGAAAAGTCATACGCAGATTAAACAGCAATGCAGTAGCCAACAGTTTGCATGCAAACATCGTGTTAGACTGTTACATTCTCAGGACTAAAACTGTTAATGGTGTAAACACAGGTTAGATAATCACCTTCCATTTCTCTTTATTTTACATACTTTAATTTTTTTAAGAACAAGCAGGGCCTCACAGAACAAAGGAGCTTTACCAAATTTTAAACCTGGAATTACACAGACTTCCGTTACAAAGATTAAAACTGTAATCTGGTAAGGAAAGAGCTATTCCCCTGCTATGAGTAAATTTTTTAAAGCCTCATTAGGCAAAGCAGCAGCCTGACTCTCAGTCCAGAAGAGAGCAAAACCAAAACAAACAAAAAAAATTTTAATACTGTACTGCAGGAGGGGGAGGAGGTGGGAAAGGAATTATTTTTAAAGAAAACAGAGACAGCCAAAGCAGACTTCATGGCAGCAACTATTCCTAGGGAAGGAGCAAAAAAAGTGTATGTATATGGCATAGTACCCCAAAAGCCATTCAAACTGCTTTAACTGCCAACGTTTTATCCATGGGATGTACTGGGAAAGAAATACATTCAAAGTAAGAGTTCTGAGTAAATGTGCTACATGACTACACATGTACAAATCAACAATAACAGAACTTATTTACACACATTTATACCTACAGGCATAAAGACCAAGTTTAATACTTGTGAAATGTATCTGATTGCTAGATCCAGACTGTTCCAATCTCAGTAAGAACAGCAGCATTTCTACGCTCCAATAACAGTGTTGTTTCAATCACGTCTATCCTGCATCCAGGTCATCTCTACCATAAAACTGAAAAAGCTCTACAGGTATTTTAACTTCTATTTGTAACATGGACATGCATCTGCTACCAAGCAGACACACCCCTCACCAACACTCTTCCCAACAAGCAGCCAGCAACCTAAACCTGGTACTGTTATAGACAGAGCCAGTCTGCTCACCAAGTGTTCTTTTTGGATCATATGGATTCGTTCTTCAAACTATACATTTCATCATCTGCTACATTTTTAAGATAAAAAGGAAGATAATATAAAATCAATTTTTAATGCATAAAAACTTAAGCCCAGAAGTGGTTAAAAATAGACTAAGGTGGGCATAATCAGTACCTAATAAAAAAGCTAAAAGTCACACTTATGGAACTCAACACTTCACTCAGTCATATAGTTAACTGCCCTCAAAGACTAACAACCAGACCAATTCACAAGTACCTAAGTTTCTCAGATAATTAAAAGAATAAGATGTAAAGTCAAAAAAATATATTTTATCCCTTCAAGATCAGGAAAGTAAAATAAAATGCTGGTTCTGTAACAGTGCAACAACTGCAGCATATTTTGCACGCAGCACATGAGTTGCTACATTTAGTGGCACTTAAGTATTATGCAGTAAATACTGAAAGTAAGACAAGTTTCTGACCTGCATAAGCATAATCACATCATCATTACCAGAGTTGCTAAGCTACAGCATTCTGAATAATACCAATTCAATTTTAGCACTTCCATCACTAGCCTTAATACATGTCAACGTCCTGCTTTACATCTTGCTAAGAGAGCAACCACTGAAGCCAAGTATCTAACGTAGTTGCCACTGGGCTTGGGCCATATTCAGTCTGACCAGTCGTTCTCATCAAACTCTGAGTCATCATCGGAATCACTGTATTCCACCGCAATGCGCCTCGAAAGGATGGTCGCCACATCGTTGCCAACGGGTTCGCGCTTGGCTTCTTGCTCACGTTGCTCCTGCACCTTCTTCAGCTGAATTCCTGTAGAGACAATTACTCTAAGACAAAGTCTCCAGTGCAAGAGATTTTAGGTTTCATATTGTTATTGCCGAGTTTGTTGTATTCTAACAACACGCTCAGGAAGAAGGAGGGGGAAAAAACAGAAGCTGTTGATTAAAGAGAGCCTCCCTGAGCAGGAATTCCGAGGGAAAAGACACAAGAGAGATCAGAATCCATTCTCAGAGACTGAATGCTTCTGGACTTCTAAAACTGCCATCAATATGTTTAGGATAAATATTCAAGACTATAGAGGTCCCTTTGATCTGAAGATGAAAGTTTTCATAACTGTATTTGGAAATACCATTAGACGTACAGCTCCGTATTGTTAAGCAAAGTCAGGAAGAGTCACTGGTTAAAAAAAAAACCAGCGGGCTGAAGCCTGGTGTTGGGTAAGTCAGTTCTTCTTAACAGAAGCAAAAGCCATATATATCTACTGGCATTTTACATAAGGAACACACAAGTGCTGTTTTTATTTCATTGCATCCACTCAAACAGTAGAACATGCTTGACAAAGCTGTACGTCTTCAGGCATTAGAGAAAGATTCAAATTCATGGCTCACAAATGTCGGAACAGGTGTGTGGTACCTGTGGCTAATGACACCCTGCCCAGCTGGCAAAAGAAGCCATGAAGTCCTATCCATGGAAAACACAGTGCTTCCATTGAAAAAAAAAGTAATACCTAGAGCTCAGTGTCCACTTACCCATTCTAATGGCAGCAAGGAGATCGCTCCGTGCGTCGCTTATTGGTGCCTGGGCAGGGTCGTGGCGCTTTGCCTCTGACGCCGGAGGAGCGTGCAATGGGGAGGAAGAGAGGGATGCACCTGCAGCAGAAGGGCCTGGAGGGGGAGGAGGTGGGCCAGGAGGAGGAGGAGCAGTGACAACAAGCCCACTAGGAGGAGGAGGATGAGCAGCTGCATATGTAGAGCCAGTCACCAGTCCGGAGTGGGAAGGTGGCACAGGAAGCTGAAGGGGACTAACAAATGCAGTTTGTGCTGAAGGAATCATAGGGGGAGGAGGAGGAGGGGGAGGACCTGTAGGGTTGTAATAATCCACCATCTGAGCTGGAAGCATCCTATATAAAACAGAACAAAAACATTTAAAGCGTTGAAAGTTAGGACTTAGAGAATCATCACCTCTTAACCTGCTCTCATCCAACCTCAGCTAAAACAAAAATCAAAAGGAATTTAAACTGGTGAATTAAATATGCAAGAGATTATAAACATATGAACTGTCAAGTACTAGTAATATATTGAGATTTAAGACAGATGCCTAAATTAAAGATGGCATCCTTTCAGCACTCTAAAAAGTGAGCTTTTTATCTTTATTCTCCTGCCTAGTTCGGTATCAAGTGTTTGTTACTAAACAGCTACTTTGTGGGAATATTAAGTACAAGGTCCATGATGAAGGGACCAAGAAAACTGCAGACTACATGTATCAATCCCATAGAAGACCAGATGTTAGACAAATATTAAGAGATAATAGAGAACTCAGGCATAGAGAGCTATGGAAAGTATGAATCAAAAGATTTACCCAAAGGTATATCATGCATCTCATGTGCTTCTTCAATCAAGTTTATCAATTTAAATACCATTTAATTAAATTGATACAATTGATTGATACTTTAAACAGGAGGCACAGAGAAGAGCTACTTTCTTTGTTAAAATGTCATGAAAAGTAATCTTAAGCAGAAAAAAAAAAATGAGGATATAAGAGCTATGAAGTAGGGAAAGAACTAGATATAGGAGAAAGGAGTGGAAGGAAAGTGCCTGATGACATTCAGCGACACGTCAATGTTGGTGACAACTGCAATACTCTGACAATGGTCATGGACCTGAGGACTAAGCACAAGATTGTGTTATGCACTGGAAATAACAGAGAAAGGGCAGGTTGAAGCAGTCACTCATAGCTGAGTCATCTGCAACACGATACAGTCATGAATCAGGCAAATGCTATCCCAGGATGCATCAAGCAAGGCTGACCATCCTTGGCTTGCCCAGTTTAAAACGACAAGAGACAAGAGTGACTACAACTTCTCTGGGGTTACAGCTTGAAAGTTTAAGGTAATTACACTAAAGAACAGGCACAGACTGGTTAGAAAACAGATGTTTTCTTGCTATTGGAGACCCAGTACTCTGGAGAAGCCTTCCTTCAGAAGGCATTCAGGCAAAATATCCACACAGGAGTTCAATAAATTCCTGTCTTGAATTATGGAGTGGCATTTGTCCTGCAGCAGTAGGGAATTTGACTCTATGTCTGAGGAGAGCCCTTCCAATTCTAGCCCAAGCTCCTTTAAAAAGTAATTTCAGAGATGCAACAGACTCCACATTAACCAAAATCAGCAATACTTTTTCTATGCATTTCCTGAAGTTTAAAATATTAATCAAATTATGCTGTAACTATTTTCCACTTTAAAGAAAAATTATCCCCTTTTAAATTCTGTACTAGGAACACTTAATATTTTACAAGCATATTGATTTCACCACATTCAATAATACACAGTTCATTATTTTTGCTTTCACTATTTCATTTAAATTCAGTTCACACAAAGAAATTATACCTATTTTTTCTGTCCTCCCCAGGTAGGTACCTAATGTATTTGGATCTTCTTGTGTGATACGTTAACACATTATGACGGTCATGAAAAACATGCATCCCTCTAGTTTTGTCAAGAATCCACTAGAATAAATCAGGAGATTTACCCATATTCTGCTGGTACCACAGGTACTGAGCTATGCTGGCCATCTGAAGGCTGGGGTGGAGGTGGAGGTGGTTGCTGAGGTCTGTTTAAAGTAGCATGTCGTACAGTGGTGGAAGGTGGTCTGTATTCATGCTCATGGCTTTGGGATGCTCCCATGTACTGTGGACCATCTCCTGCTCCATATGAAGGCATTGCTATCTGCTGATGGAGGGAATGATTCGGAGTAGCAGGATAAGAATAATCTGTAACGTCAGATGCATGGGACCTAAAATTAAAGTAAATGGATGCAGAAAAACAGATTATGTGAGAGTAACAGGGCATTATTTAAATAACTGAGGAAAAAAAAAGGAATGCAATCACCACTCCATTTAAAGTCCACAGAAAGCACAAGAACTTTAGTAGCCAGAAGGAAGCATGTTGTTTTTGTCAATGATTTTGACAGTCCGTTGTTTGAAATGATAATACTTACCAGACCTGCCTCAAGTTAACAATGGCAGCAGAAAAAGGAAAGCAATACTACAAGCACTTGCAATTATGCAGAAGAATATATTTTACCAGTGCAGAGAAAACCAATTCCAAAAGTTAGAAGATGCTTTTTCTTTTGTTTGCACAATTAATTTTGTTGGAAAGGCTTAGAGAAACTGGGAAATGTAAATATTAGTTGAGCAGAGAGTTCATAAAGATACAAAGTCTAGGATGCTCTGTCAAATAAGCCCAAGAGAGGGAGCAAAAGGATCTCTTCATCCCATTACTGTACATAGTTATTTTAGTAGTGAACAATGGTGCAGCCTGGCTTTTAGTGAGCACAGTAAACTGATGCACTTATTTATAAGACTGGAAGCAAGGTAAGCAACAAAAACCCAGGGCTTTGAGTAAAATGAAATAACAAACCCTTTGGGCATTTTGTCCTCTTTCATGCTTCCTGCCTGTTCCATTTTCTTTGCGTCACTCATGAACTCAATGCCCATTTTCCTCCTCTCCCACTCTTCTTTTCTTGTTCTTACTTTTCTCACATTAATTTGCTGGTTTCTGTTTGGATTCAGCTTGTGTTTCTCTCTCTAAAGTACAATAAGTATAACAAATACATTGTAAATGGCCACAGTGCAAACATTTGGATGTCAACATTCAATGTGTAAGTCTCACAGTTAGCAAACGAGAAGACATGAGAGCTTTTTTTTTTTTTTCACTTTAGCATTAGAAACAGAATGACAATATAACCAAATACACTTCTTCGGGACCTTACTTACATAACACTGCTCATGCAGCAGCTGTCAGCGTAAGAATGTCTCTGACACCAGTACTTATTTCTACGTGTATGGGGGTTTTTTTATAGCTTAAAACTACCCCAAGATGAAAAAATAGAAAGCCTTCTCTCCACCTCACTACCATTGCCCGAATTAACCCTTCATGCGTATAAAACAGACTTCAGGATTCCACCTCTGATACTAGATTCACTGAAATGTAAAGAACTCCATAAATTTTAAAAAAATCTGAAATGCTTATGTAAGTACGAGATATCTGTGATATCACAACATATAAATGCAACATACAGTTGCATCCTGCAATTTCTACTTAAAAATATCCTATGGCAAGTACTGTAGATATTTGCAAACAGCCAAATACATGTTGACATTGCTGGAAAATACAAAACAAATCACGGCAATACAATCCTGATTTAAACTCAGGAACCCTGGAAGCAAGGTGTTAAGGCTAAAAAAAGATACAAAATGTGTGAAACAGAACCCCTGATGAAAAAAATTCACATCTTTTACTGGATCAACCCATGGAAATTTTTTTCAGTCTGCAATGTTTCATTAAGACTAACAGGAGACAAGGTTTTTACATTAGAAACTGTAAAAAAAAAAAAAAGACAAAGGCTTTTAGACAGAGAGGGAGTCTGAATACATTATTAAAACAGCAATAGCAATGTTATTTTAAATTTCATATTTCAATTACAAATTGATTACTCTTCATAAAGACCACAACATTATATCTACAAAGCCCTAAGCAGATTTTGTTTTAATTAGTCTCCACTGGACAGTGGATTAAAGGTATCAGCCCACACTTTTGTAGTAGCCATTCAACAATTAAAACATTAAATTGTTACACACTTTTTCCAGTGCCCTCTGTTTTTAGTTTTACTGCTAGCACTTAATCACAACAGACAGAGGAAATAAAATAAGTGGGAAAATACTCTGGTGAGACCAGCTTAGTGAAAAAACTCAGATTTCCATGCACACCTAGAAAAGGTAACTCCCACTGAGTTCAAAGGGAATCTCAGTCAATGAAGACGAACTCTGCTGGGTGTCTCTAAGCAGAGATTTGTTATTTCAAGCAGTAACACTGCATCTGGTTTTGTAGCTTGCTCTTCAGACTAATGTAACATCAATAAAGCTGAACTCTTCTCCCATTAAAGCATTCCGTTGGAGGCGAAAGTATGCTGAACTGAGTAGATCACAGGAAAATATTTATTAAGCTATCAGCAGTGCACCAAACAACAAACTAGACACCAAGGAAGAGGGACTGACATTATCTACTAGAGGCAGACTTAAGTGCTTTTGTAACTACAGCTACTCAAGACCAAATATAAAGCATGCGGCAAACACTTCTTTCACTGCAGTGCATAACATTGTGATGACAAAACGTTCCTGTGAAGCTGAGGAAGAAAAAAAAAAAAATCATTACAGAATTTGTTACGTTATTTATGCTTTAAGATAATTTTGAAAAGAACTTTAAAACATGCATTGTATGTTTTGTCTCACTATTCCCATCCTGTAAAAAACACCTAACTCTACTCAGTATTTCTGAACATACAACTGTGGTATAACAAACAGCTTTGCTGTAAACAGACCTAGTATCTGGGGACAGTGATCCCTCGGAAGATGCTCCATGGTACACACTTTGAGACAACCTGTTGTCAGGTCTAAGCTCTTTGTCATATGCCATCATATTCCACTCCTGGCGTCTGTTCCTGGCTTTTCTAACCTTTTTCACCTCACGGGTGGTGCCATCTATACGTTTTTGCTCCTAATATTCAAACAAAAGAAATAAAGCATGCAAAGAGAGAAAAAAAGGGAAAGGAAAAAAGCTGGTTAAAATGCAGTTAGAGTGCATGAAAACAAGACCAGATTTACAGATGAAGCCAAGTCTTCATAAAATTTCTCTGCACTGAAAATATCTCCTTATGCTATGAACCTCATTAGCAGCAAGTCTGCTGATCTGTCCTTCTTCTGTAGGATGCACGTGCTACTGCGATATCAACCTACTTGTTTCCCAGTACAGAAATCTGACTGATTCTAAAAGCCAGAAGTTTAACTACTACATCATGTCTTTTATTTAGATAAATCCTGACTTCTAATTTTCACCTCCTGCAAATCAGACTTCTGAGAATACATTAAATATGCTCAGGGCTACTCTGGCCCTTTTTTACGGTCAAAATCACCAGGGCCTGGAGAAGTGTGGAAAAAGTGGACACCCTTTCCTATTCCATAGTCTGCGTGAAAGGATTTTTGTTTTAATTTCCTCTCCCTTCTTAGATCTGATTAACTACCGTAATTCCTCCTAGTTTTTCTTCATCATTGTTTCCCATTATCTTGTATAAGAATGAATTACACTCATTCTCTCTGCTGTTCAGGCCAGCAATATGTTACAGCATGGTAGCTTCATGACAAATCACTCTGCTTAGTTATTTAAATCTTTCAAAATTATATCGGGTTCAACCAATGTCAGTATTTATCTGATTTATCTTTACCTTACTGATAGTAAGAGCCCCTAGTATCGGGACTCAACACTTTGACACCTCCAAAATGTTGTCCTCACTTGCTTCTGACTACTCAGTATGAATATAAAAACCATATTGGTGCTTCAATACAAAAAATAACAAGTTTGCTCAATCCAAACTGAGAAGGGTGCTTATGTGCTATTCCTTTTCTCAGTATTTATGAGGGCCCTAGATGTTTTTTTTAAATCAGCTCTAGCTCCTGCATCTTAGGATACTAATTCATAAAAAGCTTAAACATGTTTTATCTATTTTTAAGTTGGTATTAGGCTTTTGGCTGCTAGAAAAATAGTTTCTCAGGAAATAATTATATTGCTATCCTGAGAATGCAGTCATAATCAATTGTATTGGCCAAAGAGTTTGGCCAAACACTGATATGCAAACCTTTATTGTGGAATCAACACCTTCAAAGTAAGGGATAATAGTCAGAAAGCTAGCTCAACAAAAAGTACACCACAGATGCACACAGGTTTTTTTATTCCAACTGTCAAAGAGTACTGAGCAAATAATTCTGAAATAATGTATTTAGCATCACCTAACTAACAAAAAACTGTCAAATGGATTAATTGCCATTGTTTTGGATCTTTTCTGCATTCATGCATGTCTGCATGAGGGACCTGCTGATCCTGCCAATATTAATAACGATGGAGAAAAGTCTTTTTGAAGTTCAACATCCAAAAGTTACAACAACACTAGCTCATCCCTGCAGTAGGCAGATTTTTGGTCTGATTCATGTTAAGATCATCATCTTGGTTTTCAATTAATTCTCCTAAAATCTTTTTCTCCACAAACCTTTTAGAATCACACACTTACTTTATCCAGGTTATGTTTAGTACCACTTTTTCACATCACATTCTCCTAGTACATGATTTGGAGCAGAAAGGAGACAGATTCATTCATACTTTATTTTAAATGTATTGCTTATTGCTGTGGTTGAATATATACTTGTTAAAGGCTTTACACCTGTTTTTTTCAATTATTTGCTGCATTTTTTTTTTTTAATTTGTGACTTTCATCCTGATTCATTTATTAAGATTTTGTTACTAAATCATACCAGATTTGAGAAGAAAGTACAAGTAAGCCTTCTGGTTCACCAAAAACACTGAGTTTTTCTCTTTATAGAACAATAACTTCACCTAAGGGTGACAGCTACATATTTCTTGCAAAGTTCTAGATAAAGTATGTATCCACCTTTTGACCAATCTATGATGCTACTCAGAAGACAATTTTGACACAATCCCTGTACCATCAGGAGTGCTTGCATGACTGCTTACACATAATTACCTATGTAAAAGTTTGTTTTTTCAAGAGATCACTGTGGTTTTTTATGAAAAGGTAAATACATATGCATGTGTAAACAACAAAAAAAACAACATAAAAGCTTAGTTTGTATTTATTGGATCAGATTTCAGTTGGATAGGTTATTCCAGACCAGCATCTATAAGTGTCCTAATGAATAAATATGCTGGAATACTTTTTATTAAAGCAGTACTAAACCCTACTGGATTTTTTGATTAAATATTATATAAATACATCTCAAACATTTAAATTTCTTACAAAACAGTGGGGCAGGCCTCGTCCTAGCAGCTGACAGTGCTACATAGACCTCTAACAGCAGTATTAAGTTGTTCCAGTAGCAGTTTCATTACCTTGACAAACAAAGGGGACAGCTCTAGTTTTAGTACCCAGGGCAATGACAACAGAGTTCTAGGGGAGCTGAAGCCTTTGAAAATAACTACAGTCAGAACTATTTATTAGGAAAGTAAAGTAATATTAAGAAGAGTTACTTCCTTTCAATAGAAGCTGTGGCAGACAAGCGGGTGCTGTAGGTTAAGCCAGAAAAGAGGTACACCATTCAGCCGGTGGCAGGAAATTATTTCAGCAAACACAAACATATTAGAGCCTTCAAACATGGTTGAGTTAATTTTAAAGTTCGATATTTGCATCAAGAATCAGCAAGCAATACTTCAAGCATCTTAATAAAGAACTGGAGCTTAGTAACAGAAAGTACCTTCACCAAGTATTTGCAGTACTTTCAAAAAACTGGAAGCACAAGCATAGAGTATTTTCCTGATGACAAATTTGTAAGATCCTATCAAAACACAAGTAACCAAGAACAATTTCTGAAATACAAGCCTTCCAAATTTAAAAGATTTTTGTTTAAATAGCTAATCATTCTCAGAAAAAAAAATGGGGAACAATAAAAAGCAAATTAAACCAACTTTCCTTTGGTTAATCAAGAGTTAACAACTGGCCCCTAATACAGTCATTCAACTCAGAACACTACTGATACATACAAAAGTCAAAACTACATTGAACTCTTAGACACTGATATACCACACATAAAAAAACCAGCCTACACAGATTTTAAAGAATTTAAATTACAGGTTTTTTCAGAGAAAAAATTTCCCCTGAAGGAGCCAAATCAGAGAAAGCCTCTTAGATTTTTTTCAATTCAACTGAATACAGAAACAATAACATGATATTTGAAGGCAGGAAAATGAAACTCTTCACAAACCTCTGGCTGCAACAGCTCAAGTATTTAAAGCAAATTACCAAAAGTTCAGCCACCAAATTGTTAATATATGCTCTGAATTCATTCCTGGTCGCTACTATCATAAGGACTAGGACAAAAGAAAAAGGACAGCTCAATCCGCAACCTGTGGAACAAAGTGTGCCTGTGAGACATCTTACCAAAACCCTCTAGCTTTTTAAAGAGTCCAGATGACGAAATGCTCATTTACACAGCAGCTTCTGGAAAGCCAGAACTGAGATTTCATCCTATCAAAAAGTAAATGCCATCCATGCAAACTCAAATCTATACTGCTTTCTTCTTTGTCGGATTTGTTATATATTGAATCAAATCAAACAGCACTTCAGATAGAATTTATCAAGGCGTTTTTCTGTGATGTATGGCTATAATCCTACACAATTGGAATTGAGCACATTTACATTTGGTTTGTAGACTGTAATAGGGGAATTAAAATCTACCAAAAAAAGATATACCATGGATGGAGGTAAGTGCAATGTGTTGCCTCAAATAAATTCTAAGAGCAAATAAATTCTAAGAGCAAATTTATAAATATAGTTTTGTAGAAATCTCTCTAAAGGAATAAAAAAAAAAAAAAACAAGTGATACTATAACTTTTTATAAAAGCATTTGTATTTTTTCCTTTTTAATAGTAAATCAGAATGAAAAAACTAGCAGTTGAGAGTTTCTTTTTCTTCCCCTCCCTAGTGGAAATATCTAAACTTGGGGGAAAAAGGTAGGAGGAAAACCTCCAAAGGCTGCTATTATCCCTATGTATATTTCATAAAGAAATACTGAATGAAATCTAAAAAACCACCAACTAGACTACAGAATGAGAGCTGCTTTAATTAATTCCAGTCTTTCAATCAGCTCTATGACTAATCATACTGAGAATACAGTGGGAATATAATCTTGCATTGTGTAGAAATTGCATTTCTGTACAACCACACAAATAACCAACTGAATATCTTCTAATACTTTGCTATAGTCAGTAACTATTGAAGATGCCTACCTGGCTTTTTCAATTCTATTCAGTATTTCAATACTGAGACACCTGCCAAAACAGAAAATGTTTGGACTCATAATCATAACAGGGAGACCTGATTTAGTTCTTCCAGAATTTTTAAAACCCTGAATTCACTAAATGTTTTAGTTAAACCAAGTCTTCATGTTCTGTTTAAAAATTTTGTATTTAGAGAGTTTTGTCCAGCAAAAGGAAGAAAGAATTAATAGAATTTATTCTACTGGAATAGCAAAGCTTCCCAGTCATGCCCTCCAATTTTATTTCTAAGCAGGTACCATATATACTGGCATATATATACACATCGTTGTATTACACATGTGATGTATATATGCAAATATTCATTGGCATGCATATTCATTCATTAGACATCCTGTACAAATGTGTATTATACATGATCATACATATATGATGATACCTGCTCACATACAGACATGTATAGATAGGTATGCTAATACAGAATCATAGAATCAACTGGGTTGGAAAGGACCTCTGAGATCAAGTCCAACCCTTGATCCAACACTGCCGTGATTACCAGACCATGGCACTAAGTGCCCCATCCAGTCTCATCTTAAAAACCTCCAGGGACAGAGAATCCACCACCTCCCTGGGCAGCCCATTCCAATGCCCGATTACCCTCTCTGTAAAGATTTTCTTCCTAATACCTAACCTAAACCTCCCCTGGCACAGCTTAAGACCATGTCCTCTTGTCCTACTGCTGGTTGCCTGGGAGAAGAGACCAACTCCCACCTGGCTACAACCTCCTCTCAGGCAGTTGTAGAGAGCGATGAGCTCTCCCAAGGTCTCCTCCAGGCTAAACAACCCCAGCTCCCCCAGCCTCTCCTCACAGGACTTGTGCTTGAGATGGATGATGCATATGCACATATGAACATGCAGACATGTATGTGGATATATGCACACATGTACTGAAAACTGAGTAGCTTCCTTCTGTTTCCTCCGAGCACTCAGCATATCTTGTTCAGATTCCTTTTATTTTAAATCCCTCATCTCTCACTGAATCTATCTATAAAAGCACGTTCTACGAGGTAACATAAGCAGTAGTCATTGCTTCAAACTTTGCTTTTTCATTTTCTTTTCCCTCCAGAATTATCTTTAAAAATCTTAAAGCCCTCCAAATCGATAAAAATACCGACCACAAAGAAGCTGCAGGAATAGCAACTCATTTCTCCATTCACAACTAAAATCTATTAAGAAAATCTTGATTCCACCAGAATCTTTTCTATGAAAAAGCTTTTTTGCCAGCTTTCAAACTCAGAGGTAACAAAGAATACTACTCCTAAAATTAGTCTTCTCTTGCTGCTGAACCACAAAATAATTTCGCTGCACATTATCATCTTACTAACAACAAAATTATTTAGTTCTGGCTACGCTCTTGTTTTGCTACAGGAGTTGATGCTGCTAGATAAGGAACTATGAAAATAAAGGAAACTATAATTCAAATTCCTTCCCCCTCCCATCATAGCGTCTTTTTCCAAAGCACAACAGGTCCGTTTTGCTTAGTACTAATAAGCAGATACTGGAAAAGGACTCAAAGTATCTTGGAAGATAACCACAGTACTCCTACAATTCAAATTGCTGCCTTCTTCAAATAAATGGTATAAGCTATAAAAATAGAACCAAGTGAATCTACAGCCACACAAAAAGAGAGATAGTCTTTCCACACACAGAAACTAAGTATTACCTGGAAATTTTTGTGCCTGGACAGCCATACACAAAATTGCAATGCATACATGTGCATATTATGTTTCTGCTTTTACCTTTTGTCTCCTCTTTTCTTTTCGCTTATCTTCAGTATCCTGTAACATTTTTTCTTTCCAAAGATCAAAAAAATAGGAAGGATCAGTATAAAACTTCAATCCATCTTTCTTATCATCCCTGGAAACACAGCAGAAGAAAAGCTAAGAATACATGAATTAGTATGTTTTAAACCCACAAAATTTTTCTTTGACTGTCATCCAAGCTTCAAGCTGATCAATAACAAGTCTTACTGATTGGATGCCCATAAACAAATACCACCATCAGCTGTAGGAGTGGCAGAAACCACATCCTTCCATTATAGATCCAACAAATTTACCTTCCAATTAAAAGCTCTTCAAAATGGAATACACTGCAAATGCTCTGATATATCAGTCTTAAAAAAAATTCAACTAATTTACTGCAGATTGAGGGCCTGTTTTATACAGACACCTCACAACCTAGTACCTTCTAAAAACTGAAGAACACAGTAAATCCCCATTGTGCACAACCCTTCAGGCAGACAAACTGCACTGATTTCATGAACAACAATAAATTTAATGGAAACAGGAAAACAGAAAATGTAGTCCTACGCGTTGCTCTTCTACTCACCAGCAAGTAACCAGGAAAAGGTACAGACTGTGTGTGTGCAATAGTGGGAAGGCAAAAGCAACAACTCCAGCTTTCTGGATAAAGCCACCAAAGAAATCAGTTTAGTACATTATTTACTTTACTTTCTATATAATCAATGGCCTTTGCTCTCTGATCCTATGCTGCCATGTAAGATTTATGTTGAAATATGATGATTTTTGTTAGGTATGACTTATGATTTTAAATGTGGCAATAGCAATTTTTGTTTCCATAAACAGGGAAGTCCCTGAAAAATCAGATCTCTGTAATCAATACAGTGTCTCCCTTCTGCTGTAATTATTCTGTGCATACAAGTAGGAGATGAAGGACAAAGTACAAGAATGTAATCAATCAATATTTCCTTACCTATAAGGTGAAAGAATATTCAGAGGTGGTGGTTTGTCACTCTGATTGTAAATATCAGCCACTGGGTTTGGAATGCTGTTCTTTGAAACTACCTGCTGATCTTGAATTGTTGAGCTCTTGAATGCTTTTTTCATGTTGATATCCTGTAAGGATACTGTTAGAAAAAAAATTACATTTACCACAGGTCTGAAATGGTGGATAAAAAAAACATCCATTTTTCACCAGCTATTTAAAATATTTTCTGCAAGATATAGAAGATTTTTCTTTAGTGGATAATCATGATATTTAGGCTTAAACGCATGTAAGAGTTGCCATAATAAAACAGATTTAAGTCCCAGTTGATCCAGAACCTCACTTAAAATAATGGGACCGTGGACTGTGTCTTGGAATATGATGCAAGAATGCTGTCACATGCAGATGTCTAATGGCTTCTCCTTTTCATAAGCTTTATTCTGGAGTTCTAATAGCAGAAAGACTGGCTTCAAGACTGAAATGCAAGGTCTGGTATTCCTCTGACATAGCATGTTTTATAATTACACATGGTATCCATAAACATTCAGCTCCATTCTACATATGATTAAATTATGTCTGCAACAACTTCCGTGAGAAAGAGTTCCACATCTCTAACCATCTTTCAGCTCCAAAGTTTTTCCATATAATTGAACACTCCTTGATTGTAAGTTTTTCTCATGTCTCTATAGAAAGAAATACTTACATTCTATGTACAGGCCAGTTACATACTTCCATTTAATCTTTTCACATACACAGTTCTGGGGAAAGCAATATTAGCCTTTTCATTCTTTCCTTTCAAGTGAAGTGAAAGATTTCAGTTGCTTTTAACCATTCCTGTCACTTTTAGCATGGCTTTCTTTCACTCTGAATACAAGTTTCCATGAGACAAAGAGACCATTGCTAAAAAGATCCAGTTAATGCTAATCACAATTTAAGAGTTGCAGTAAGCTCTACACATCATCCTTCACTTTTAAGCAGCCTGAAATACAGGTTTTTGACTGCAGTTGAAGAGAATGCTGAAGTCTTCACTGAATTGTCTACAATGGCATTAATCACTTCTTGAATTGAGGCAACTGTTTTCTAAGAGTTTAAGCTGTAGCAGTAGTGCACTGGCTTCTTCTCTTTTTATTATTATTGTCATTACATCTAATATTTCTTGCCCATTCATCTAATTTATTGAATCTCAAGAAAAAATCGTGAGAAATTTCACATGGTAACTGAACAGTATTGGCCAAAAATTTAGTATACTGATGAGTTAAACAAACAGAAAGACATGAAGTCTGACACTTTTATGCTTTGCCTTGATGGAAACCAAGTCCTACTCAGACTTCTCTACCCAACTATTTTTGATATCTGTGCTGAGGTCTTGCTTCTCACTCCGAGACCACTTAGATTTTTTCATAACTTTTACAACAGCAAAAAATTAAGAACAGAATATTTCATTTCAAATAGTCGTTCTCCCATTCACATCATCTGAAGTATCAAAACAATTTCTGAAAGTGTTTCTATTTAAACCTGCTTATAATTACAAGCTAAGGTATTTCAGGCAGTTTTTTTCAGATGTATATATCTGAACTGGTATATTCTTGTTTGGAGGAAGACATTCAAGAGAGTAAAAATCCCCTTTTTCTGGGGCTTTTTAGCATAAGTTATTCATATGCTATTGAAAACCTAACCTCAATTACTTTTTTTCAACTGTAGTATTGTATATATCCTATTTATATATATATATCCTGTTAGTTCCAGCTAAGACTTTAAGAAATCACTGATGCATTTAAATCTAAAGGGATTTTTAAATCAACCTAGCAACTGACATTTTACTTAAATGCCTAAGTTATCCAGAAATATATTTAGTATTAGTGACAGTGCAATGAATTGTTATAGACTTCAACTTCTACGAAACAGCTAATAAAATTTACTACTGACATTAAAGTGACAGCAGTTTGTATATGTAGCTTATTAATCTGAAACATGATTAGCAATGCAAGAGTAATAACTGCTGTCAATTTAAAATAAACACTGATTAAATTCTCAGTCCATACACTAGTCTCCCCTTCTAATAGATTGCTTTAATTACTCTCCTAACTCTGAAAACTAGCCAGGAGGTATTGCATAACACAAATGAGACATTAAAAAAAAGAAATAAGAGCAAAAACAACCTCTGATGAGGACTGAGTTTCCAAAAAATGTTAAATTTAAGAGTCATGAAGACTGACACCATCTACCTCAGCACAGAACAATTACAGTATATGAATATCATCTAGTTCTCATATTACTATCACAACATGCCTTTAAAACTAAGCTGAATAATGATTCCATAATAGCTTAATGTTCCCATCTAGCTCCTGACATCTAAGACAGCAAAAAAATCAGAGTGGTTTCGGTTGGAAGGGACATTAAAGATCATCTAGTTCCAACCCCCCTGCCATGGGCAGGGACACCTTTCACTGGACCAGGTTGCTCAAAGCTTCATTCAACCTGCCCTTGAACATTTCCAGCGATGGGGCATCCATAACTTCTCTGGGCATCTGTGATCAACTGTGATACTGTAACAGTTAATATGTTCAAAAATCAGAAAAAACACTCAGACATGTAATAATTTTCAGACAGTAACCAGCTAAAATGGAAGGTTAAGTATTACGTTAGTAAATACCAACACTAACATTTATTATTATCACTAACAGTAATATTAAATATATAAACTACACAAATATAAATGGCAAGTACCATATATAAATCATACAAATAGTACTATTAAATATATCACAAGTAGCATTAACTGCTACTAGGTAAATATTGCACTACCATCCTGATGTAACAAGCTTGTACATTTTACTAAATGTCAGGAATCTTCTAACAGGGAATACATGAAGTGGCTGGCTCAGACATGAAGCATGAAAGCAAAGATACAGCTTTTAGAGCTAGACAAAAAAACGTGTTTTACCTGCCCAAATAAATGCTTTCAAACAATATAATGATGTTACTGAAATCCTTTGTTTTCATTGTGTATTTGTGAAGTGAATGACAAAACGTGTAAGTGCAGCTATTACAATTTTTTAAAGGAAATGCTGTTTCTAGTGACTAGAACCTATTGGAGAATTTCACCTAGTTGATGCAAACACAGTGCCTTGTTTTATGAGATCTTAGATGACCACAGAACAGACACTATTAATATAGCTTGTGACTACCCCACCCTGAAATAAATAGATCTACTGTCTCAAACTTCTTCCAATATTCTGACTTATTTCCAGTAAGGACTAGATTTACTCATTTAGGATTTACTATACTCACAAACTCAAAGTCTTCCCTGTGAGAAAGCCAGCTTAGTGGCTCCATTACTACAGAGGCTTATTGAAGTAACACTAATGACAGCAGTTACAAGACTCAAGAATACTTTTTCTTGCTCTGCTAACATGATTTTTCCCAGCTTGCCTTACTGAGACAACAAGACGAAATATTGTTACAGGATTACTTTGAAAAGACAGAGACTGTTGTGTAATTAAATACTGTGGTCTTGTCAACATCACTTCTGGCTCAATGCTTTCATGCAATTACCTACCCTCTTCTACTGTTGAATCCAGCTGGGTAACTTTGACAGCAAGGCGATCAATTCTGTCTTGAAGGGAATTTGCTCTGATGTAGAAGCTGTTGGCCTCATTAAACAATTCACCAAATATGTCTTCAGCATGTTTGCCTGCATAAGAAAATAGACAGGGAAATCCCTTTGCTAGTGGCTTACAAAAAACAAGACAAAAGGCTTCAATATCATGAAGTTATAACAGAACAGTAGCTATAGGATTATAACAGCACAGTTTGTCATACAGCAAAATTTTGGCCAACAGATTTGTACAAAAATTTTAAAATGCACCATAAATGCTGCCTGAAGTCTATTCTCCTGGACACCTTTGTTAGTCTTCTACTTTAAAAAAAAAAAAAACACACAAAACCAGGGAGACTTATAAATTTTAATCCTTATGCAGCCAACTAATCATTAAAACCTGCCTCTGTGATGAAAAGGCCCAGACTTACTGCTGTCCATAAAAGCTTCTGAAGTAAATTTTGAATTCACTTTTAAAATCTTGCAATCCATAGTCATTAAGATTTAATTATAAGCACAAGCCAACGTCAAAATGAAGGCTGAGCAAAAACAGATAAAAACCAGGATCCTCCTGCAGGGCAGCCCACTTACCTCTGCAAATGCTCGCTGCATACATGTTGCTGTCCCTGGAGTCATTTGAGATAGAAAGATGGCACCGACATTTACGCGTGGCCACACTGGAATTGATGCACCACAAAAATGGAGTTTAGAGTTTTTTGTCCTCCCTTTCAGCTACTGTATGCTCTCAATCACTATGAGAGTGGATAGTCCAGTCCAGATCTGCAGCTTCAGGTCCTACCCTAAAAGCGCTACATGGACAGGAGGTGCCTTATGATAAACCCAATGCCCCTTGGTCCACAGATCCTTGTGCATGCCCATTCCTTTCCTAGACCTCCTAAAATACTAGGCATCCTCATCTACAGTTTGACTCTCTTTATGCCCCAACCCAAAGTTCTCTACCACTCTAGATCAGTGGTTCCAGATCCCCAATTTAATACCTCCTGCCCCAGAACTTTCCCTACAAATTTCAGTTTCCACCTAAATGTATTGCCCTCACTGAACTACAGTCGCTCCTACACAGATACTGCTTCTTTCCTCTAAGATCCCCCCCTCTACCATTTCTGTAGCCAAAACTCTTCAAGACATCTCCATTCCATCAGTTCTCCTTACAGAAAGGAAAATCCTGCCTCCTGCATTTAACCATGCTTTTTAAATAAAAATACGTTTTAAAACCCTACATCTGAATTAATTATGACCTGTATCAAGAAGAGTCCAAAAAGCAGAAATGGAAGGGAGAGGGAAAGTGAAACTTCATCTAATATTTGGAACAAACATGGAATATGTATTAACCACCTAAATGACAGTGGTTTCCAAAAGAACAGCAATTATTGACATTTTAAGTTGACATAACTAACCTTAATACTGCACAAAGAAAACTACAAACATAATGAAAATTTCAATTAAGATCCCATCGTGTGAACATCAATGCAAAAAAAAAAAAATAGCCACACTTGGGAATACAAGAGAATTTGCCCCTTTCTTGGATCATTCTCCCCCTTTGGGGGAAGGGAATGGCAACTACACGAGAACAATTTTAAAAAACACTGTGAATTACAGAAAAAAAAAAAAATGTGATTGCCTTTAAATGAAGGACTTGACCAGTAACAGATTTCTTAACTAAACGTAAGATCAGCCAATAACTAACCCAAAACACTAGGTATTCTGGTGTATCCAAACTCTGCTTCATGTGCCTGTGGAAGGTGGATAGGCAAGGTGTGCTGTCTACCCTTTCCTAATCTCCTCCCCCTCCAAAACAGAAGTCACACAACAACAGTATAGTTGAAGTTGAAAATCTTCCAGCCTACTTCCTTGCTCAAAGCACAGCTGGACAGAGCAGGTTGCCCAGGACTCTGACCAGCAGGGTTTGGAACTCTTAAGAATGGAGGCTCCTGTGGGCTACCTGTGCTAGTGTTCAACCACCTTCACACTCAAAGTGTTCTCCAAGTGCTTCCCAGCAGCTAGTTGAGATTCAATTATAATTCCCATTTGATTTAGTTGCTCCAAATGAAGATGTTATTCCAAGCTATGGAACAAATAAGCTTTTCAGCTCTTCAGCTAAATAAAGCAGTTATTACATTCTTCAGCCACCACTATTCAGAGCTCAATCAATTTTAATGGATGTTAGTTTATGTTAATATATTGAAATCAGGCTGCCGAGGGAAGACTGCCACATTCTGGGATTAAACACATCCCCTCTTGAGAAGTCAAGGAGATGGGTGCTTATCAGTTCTTTTTCAGAAACCAAAGTAGGAACATACTTCTGTTAATATTTAATTTTTTTCAACACTTGTTACCCTAAAACCCGTGAAAGACAGGTCGTCAACCTGTGAAAACAGTGACATGGCAAAGCAATATGAGACATGCTGCCCTGATTAACATGACGCAGTAAATTTTAGAAACAGAAAACACCTGAGATGTATTACTTAGTGTTACCATCTTTTAAATTAGACTTTTAACAAAACAGAAATAAGCATGGAAAAAACCCACAACCTATCTGAAATACAATCATGTATCTTTCAACTTAAGAGCTGATTTTGGTACTGTAAGACAGTGGTTTAAAAATATCAGGTATATAATAATTTAAAAATCCACCAAAGAAACGATGCAGTCTTTCTTTCTAAGACTTCCTCCAACCACTGAAGTAGTTGTGGGTAAATTTAGTCATGATTCTGCCTCAGCAAATCCCTGCTCTCTGTAGTTTTTAAATGTCAATTAACCAAAGTACCTCTTTCTAGAACTTTCACAGGTTCATCTTCATAGAGTTGTATATTTCATTGCTCACAAAATAATTTCCAAGCTTTATGACACATTTCCGCAGATCACTATTTCACAAATAATTTAAATAATACTCTCTACTCAAGTTCTACAGTAATTACATGAAACATCACCTTGCCACACCAGTATATGACATCTCTAGCAGAGACTAAACATCACCTGAATTAATTACAATTTATTTTCAAATACTGCATTAAAAAAGTGTGCAGTAACACAAACACATTGCCCCAAAGGTATCTTTTGTCAACATCAAAATGCTCAGTGCTGTACCGTAAGAATTATTCAACAATGATGCTGGCTTGTCTGAAGACTGGAAACCCAATGTGTTTATTACTCTATCTTGTTTCCATTCACATAATTTGAGTTTGAAAAGTACAGCTTTCCTTTGCATTCCTTGCTCCACAACACAAGTACTGGGGACAACACACTCAAGAGAAAGACTTTGAGTGCATTAGAAAGGTTACCATTTTTCATGCCAAGAACATGCATTATGAAAGCAAAAAGGTAATTTCACTTGGCATTCTGGTGTCTGGAGGCATTTAAGGAAAGACTGGACATGGTCTAGTTGACACGGCGGTGTTCGGTCACAGGTGGACTAAATCTCAAAGGTTTTTTCCAGCCTAACTGATTCTGTCAGACACTGGAATAAAGATGACACTAGGGCTGCTCTAAAAGGAGCCAGCGCTGCACAACTGCTCTCCTCAGGGTCCTAGGTAAGGACTGAAACTATGTCCCATGCAAGTATGTGCTGTTCTGCAAACTGGAATTTATCCAGGACACGCTCATTTTATCACAATATGGAGCAGAAGACAGTGATTCCACTCACCCATTTGTAACTGGATTAATTAGAAACATTAGACTTATGCTTTCCCCCTTCTCTTTTTTAAAATGAGCAAAAGTGGTAGGCTGTTACTGACTAAGTCTTGATTCTCATCTGCTTGCTCACATACCTCTACCATGACACTAAATGGCAAAAAAGCTAACTTTCCAACCCAGCCTGATTCAGCAGTAGTCATGAGGAGTGACACAAAGCTGGATGCAGTGTGCTCAGGCCTGCATGAAAACCAGTGGCTGTTGGCTCAGAGTTTCAATCTACCCAAGAAAATACTAGGAGGCAAGCTGGTGGATATTGTTCTCTCAGTGACAGAAAAAGTCTTCCAAGTCTCTGCAGACGACAGTTCCTCCACTTTATGTTGTATGGCAAACACTGTTTGGTATTGCTTGCCATGGGTCAAAGAAAGTAGCTCTGTATCTGTGTACAGATGGTTTATATCCATGCAGGTAAGATTTCAACCTGGCAGGTAGTATCTGAATGAAAAGAGGAGCCAGAAATATGAAAAATACAAAATATTTCAAGACTCACGGAAAGGAAAGACATTATTTCAAGTGGTAATGCAACCTGAAACACAGTGAGTATTGTTAGTGTACAGACTACAGTCTAATTAAGAAAATTCAATGAAAGAGAGTATACAGTTTTTAATATTTAGTCTTCAACAACAATCAGATGTTATTTATTATTTCTCCCCCATATATATACATATGTAAAACTCAGGAACAAAACCATTCTTCAAGAGATCCTGTTGCAGAAAGCAGCCTTTTCACTGGCTAAAGTCCTGCAGTCATCAGACCAAACTCCACTGCCAAAACCATGGGACTATTTTGTGGAAGCGTTCAAGTCTTTGCTCCACGATTATGTTTAGTAGGTAAAGCATCACAGTACTTACAGGCACAGGCTGCAAATGCTCCCACTGCTCCCCACACCAATAGATTCTCTCCTCCCAAGTGGAGGTGAGTCCCCAGACAACATTTGCCTTATACAAAAGTGCACAGTTTCATACAGAATGCTGCTCACTCTGCCTGTGCTCCAAGCCAGCTGGCTGGAAATGAACCCTAATCTGAAAACATAATAGAAAAAAAGCTCTCCTGAGAGCACATTCCCATTGGATAGGAACTTGTTCATGTCTCCTGAAAAGAGCAGAGGCAGAAGTAAGCCAAATTTGTATGCAACAGCACAGACCTGCCAGTTTTTAAAATCCACACTGAACTCACAGTGCAACATTAAAAAAACAGTGTGACTGCGAGATAGACCTGTACTTGCTCTCTCTATGCCTCAAGCTGTGGGAACACCAAGAAGCTCTGATGCTGTCAGCAGGACATACTGCTTCAGTTACAGCACAGCTTTTTTCTGTGATCATTTCCTTGCTCCCAGTTGGCTTGAAACACAGGCAAAACAAACACTGCCTGCAGAAAAAACTGCAAACATGACAGATTTTAGGCTGCGGATGAGGCTGGTGGTACTTTTCACTCATTAAATACCATGTATTCATCTGTTAAAACAAAGCACATAGAATTTATTTGCGTAGATCTTTAACTCGACACTGATAGAACTTTAGGGGCTGTCTACAAAGACTTCTGGTGACCTGAAAGATCCACTAAGGGAAAATTTCAGAATATGGATGTAAGTAGCCAGTTCCTCAGCAACAATCATAAGAGGATCTGAACACGCAGTGTAACAGACAGATTAGCCCCAAAATCAAACCTGGATAAATGAAAGCTAGACATTCCTGCTAAGTCAGACAAGTGTATTATCCACACTTGGGCACTCGTGCAATACCAAAATGAGGTCATATCAGGTATCCTTTAATGTAATTAAGAGCAGTAGCCATTCTTCTCACTTTTCTGAAACTTATGGATGCCAACACTAAGCAACTGCCTGAGAAAACAGTAAATGAAACAATGACAATGCAAACACAAATTAACTATAAATAACATTAGCCACTAAATCAGTAGCTACTGCTCAAGAAAGATCGGAGGATCACTTGGAAACTCCTCTGAAAGCAACAACGTTTAGCAACAATCAAAATTGTATAAATTCTTAGGGAAATTATGATAAAACAGTAAAAGTCTGTTTTGAATACGATCTGAAGTCCTCAACACTCCACCTTAAACCCACAACATACCCTAACTTACATTTCCAGAGCAGAAATAACAATGATCATCAATACAAAATAGTTTCTATTCAAAAAGAGTACTAACAGATCAGGACACTCCAAACTGGAAAGGCTATGACTAGGAGAACACAATAAAGAATTAATAAAATCACAAATTATTATGGAAATACACAAGATGAAATCACCTTTCATTATTTTTTGTTTTACCAGAATAAGAAGGTATCAAAAGGAAGAAATAGATCAACGTCTACTGTGGGACATTCTGTCACAGGTCATCGGACAAGAAAAAAGCACAATCCCTATTTCAACAACTCTAAGCAATGCCACAGATGATACTTTTACAAGTGCTTGTTACATAGGATGATTCAGGTGGACCTCCAGCTCAGAAAAATCCCTAAATCACTGACTACTGGAAACAGGAAATTCTGTGTTTCTTGTTCTCTTTCCCTAAGTGTAGGCTTTTTCCTATCATCATAAACTGAACACCAGACTTAGTGGTACCCATAGTCTAAGCTCTATGCACTCTTATATTCTTAAACCACTTCCATTCACAAACTGAAGCAACTGATGAAGCAGTAATTTCTTTTCTAGGACCAGAGTTATTAGCACAAACAACAGCTGCTGATTGTTAAACACACTCTAAAAAAAACCCAAATCTCTTTCATTAAAAATATTGTTCATCCTACAAACACTCCAGTCATGCTTCTAGAATTGCTAGTGCTGGTGTCACCTGACAGGTGTAGTGTGTAGGCTCCTCTGTATGGAGCTGATGCTAGCTTGCCTCAACAGGAGCCAACAGGCTTGTTCAGCAAATGCCATTTTTTCAATGTGTTTAATTTCATTCATATGAATTGCGCAGACGCATATATAAAAGAGAAGGCTTAAGAAATATAAGCACATAAAGAAAAACTAAAATTTCAGTCAAATGTGTCACTTGATGCCAAGAGGCAGAAGAGTTTGCTGGTTTCATCTTCCAGAATCAAAAGGCAAGAATATCTCAAGTGCTAGTCTTGTTTTTCACACTAATTTCTCTCAGTTTAGAAAAATTTCTGGTTTTATATGCTGTAGCTTTTTTGTTGGTTTGAGGTTTTTTTGGTTACCCCTTCCCCCCTGGTGTTTTTTTGCTTGATTGGTTTTGGAATGGTGTTTTTTTTTTTTTTTTTGGAGGGGGAGGGTTGGGTATTTCTCTTTAATAAACTTCAAAATATACAATAGCATAAAAGCAATGAAATAGAATATTATTAAGATCCATTAGTGGTAATGTG
Organism: Oxyruncus cristatus; assembly: GCA_013399855.1. Taxonomy (NCBI): domain Eukaryota; kingdom Metazoa; phylum Chordata; class Aves; order Passeriformes; family Cotingidae; genus Oxyruncus; species Oxyruncus cristatus. The sequence continues at coordinate 313,545 of VXAY01004622.1, forward strand.
CTGTGTTGCAGTTTTTCTATTTAAAACAAGCCATCTTAAAGCCTTTCACCTCTTAAGTTTTTCAGCAGGAATCAAATACTTGCAGGAAGTTACAGATACTTACTTAAGCTGCTTAGCTGGCGTATGATAGCAGCAAGGGTACTATTCGTTACGCATTCCAGTTCACTTGTAATTCCCTCTGGCAGAGCTCCTCGGCAGAGATGCCGCGGTTCAATGTTCCTTTTCACCAAAGGCATGGCTCACAACCTGGAATTTACAAACAAATGTGTATGTTATTTACAAAACCGAAATTAAGAGCTATGAATCAGTGTAGCACACATCCAGGCTTTTTTCTACAAAAAATACTTCACGCTTCTTCTTTTAATGCACTTGCCTCAGCCTTCCTGTGGAATTCCTACCAAGGCACTGCAGTTGTGCACTCAAGACAGAACATGATAAGAGCGCTGCAGATCAGCAGAGGGTACAGGCCATGTGTGGATCATCTATGTTTTTTGCCTTAGACTTGGTGTAAGGTTTACTGTACACACAGACTTGTGCTGCAGTAAGAGAGCCACTGGACTTCAGGGCACATTTGCATTTATAAAAAACTGGCAGTCCCCACAGGAGTGGCAGGAAAGAGCGCTGTCTGGAGCAAGCTGGCTTGCTGCCTGGGCAAGCTGGCCACCAACAGAGTGACTGTGCATCACAGCCCCCTGCCTACGTCAGACACTGACCTGCCCCCGCTCGGACAGCTTTCAGTAAAAATGATACATTCATCTGACACAAAGGCAAAGTGCCTCTCAAAATTCGGCTGGGTGAGAACAAGGAAGAAGCCGCAACACAAGGAAGAATCTGGTTTTCCACAGGTGGTGCTGAATGACACTCTGAACGGGGTATGGGCGCACACTGAGCAGCTTTTGGGAACACGCCAGATGCTGAAAGACATATATGCAAGATAACTGAGGCTGTCAGAACTTTCTTGGAAAAAAAAAAAAGAAACTAGGACACGAAAGACAAGTACAAAAAGAGATATCAAAGCATCACAAAAGGGCATAATGGCATGGAAAACATTATCCTGCAGAGAGCAGCTTTGAGAGCAAGGATGCCCAAGCGGGACAAAATTCCCCAAAAAGGGAAGCATATGCTACAAAGTGTCTAAACCAGTTTTCTTTAAAATGACATTAATGCAATTATGTGTCAATTTGACTATTTTTTTTTTACACACCAACAACTCAATGTCCCATGTACTCCCTATGAATAATACTCTGTTTAAAGACCATGTGGCACCAAAATTTTATGGAATGAGAAGTTACAGTGTTACCAAGGACATAAGGTCATTTGGAAAAGACTTAATTGAAAATTTCTTTTTTACTGAACTAAAGCAATTAAAGTAGCCTTTCAATTTCTCTAATTAAAATCATATTACTAAATTAAAAAGATCTTCTTGCTTTTCAAATGTTGCATAGCAATTTTTGTAATAACTTCCTCCCAAAGGTTTAAAATACTTTATTCTCAAGAACATTTCTAAAAGCTTAACAACTTCAATGAACAAAAAGCAAATTATTTAACTGTAAGACTATTTCGTAACAGGTCAGGAAGGAAAAAGGTCATGACTTCTCAGCAGTAGTCTTGAATTATATTTTACATCTCTTAATATAAGACAGTTTATTTGAGTATGACAGAATTTAAGGCCAGCTGAGTTTGCTAGATTTTAAACAATACATCAGAGGAAAGGGAGGAAAAATTTTATATTTGACAAAAAAAATGTTGTGGGTTTACTCTGGACCAATTTTTTTAAACCCTTTACACAATTGCTATAAGTTGAGAGAAGTTTTAAACAGGCAAAAGAGATTTGACATGGGGTAATAATATTAAATTTATTACTAGCAAGATAAAAACTAAAGAATAATATATGTAACAATTCTAACTAGGTTTTCTTATGAACAGAATAAGAATTAAAGAGTAAAGGAATAAAACAGTCTTTCTCTTCTATGATTTTGTATTCCTCTACAGATGCATTTCAAAATACTACTTAGTATCCAACATAGACACTTTTCAGAACTTGAACAAAAATAGATCAAAACTGGAAAGTCATGGTTACTGAAGAGCAACATCTAGCAGCATCACACTGCAAACAGCCTAGTACACTGTAACAACTAAATAAAAATCACTATGAGGAATTCTCTCACATTTACATTTCACATAAAGCATAATTGGTAAGGAATAAATTATTAGGAGCACAAATTATCACTAAAGCAGCCAATTCCAAATCTTAGTATTACTTCAACTCGCAAGCTACAAATTTTTGTTTTCTAACATGAACAACACTGTCATATGAATTAAAGGTGTAAAAGACTCCCTACAAATATGGCAATAGAATTCCTGAAATACTGATGGGTGATTTGACATCTCATAAAAATTGTCTTTCTTTGAACTTAAAACTCTCCGGAAAACAAGGCAACCATTCTACTAGGTTTGGGATTTGTGGGGGGTTGGTTTTTTTAAGAGAATTACTGGGAATATGTTTTACTACATCCTTCATACTCTCAGTTTCATTTTTTAACCCATCTTACTTAAATTTTTATACAAGAAGGCCACCAGAATAAAGCCTGGTTTCCCCCATGGCTTTCTGTCCAGCATTCTCGGAGCTGGCCCCACTCCTACCTTCTGCAGGTCACCCACTAACCCACGCAACACCCTGGGACCACTCAGAAGCTGGTAGCACAGCGCCCAGCTAATTGCCTGCTACCTCTTGAAACACATACCACACCGAGTACAACTAGAATGCCTTTCACCAGGAGCTGTAATTTAAGTACCTTCTCTACATAATGTTCTTCCTTGCCTGTAAAAGCTAATTTGAAGGAAACATACAACCACTGTTTGAGTTTTTCATTTTCTCATCAATTCTTTATGAAATGGTCCAGTAGGTTCAAGAGCTACCAGGGGAGGTGACAGACCAACCCAAGACATCTCATTTCTTTACAGAGCAGGCTAAAGCACACAGCTGGGCTGATGGTAGCAGGAAATAAACAACTCTCATATTTGAATGTATTATTTAAATTACTACGTAGCTACCTCATTTCAGTATGAGGTTTCATTCCAAAGGTAAACTGAACACTGATGAGTAAATATATGCAACAAATTAAGCAGTCCATTACCTGCTCCTGATCAGAGGAAAAGAAAAAAAAAAAAAAACCTCTGCAATTGCAATAAGTTTCTTCTAATTTAAAATCTTTACCTATCTGAATCAAGCACTTACAGACCTATTCAGATACTAACCCATTAGTAAGTAAAAAGCTTGTGCCCTTACTACTAAAGCACTACCACCCTTTTCTTCACCACATACAAACAACGAACTTAATCTTTCTTAAAAAAAAATTCATGAGAAGTGAGGCTAAGTTTATTTCAAAACCTGTGTAACAAGAGTTTAAACAAGAAATCAAGACAAAATAAGACACTGAATTACAGGGTCTTCATGAGGCTCAGCCAGGCAGAGGGGAGTGTGTTACTAGGTGCAGAAAACAAGAATTTGCAGTGGCAGTTCCACTGCCTTCGACATTGATCTTACACCTATTTCAAGTCACATTAAGTAGCACTTTATTACGCGACAAGATATTCATTGTGATGTATTAAACACATTGGGATTTAGCAAATTACATTCCATTTTACAACACAGAGGTCTAGTAACTTCCCTTCTGTCGTGGTTTAACCCCAGCCAGCAACCAAGGCCCATGCAGCCACTCACTCCCCCCATCATAAAGGTGGAAAACTATGGGTTGGAATGAAGGGAAAGCTGAAGCCATGCACACAAGCCAAGGAAAAA